>CM032456.1:32671524-32772777 GCA_019049505.1 Pachyrhynchus sulphureomaculatus | reverse complement strand
CCGAATCAGTCTATCCGCCATCGTGTACAGGAATTGGATATGTATCCATCCACTTTATGGAAGATTTTGCGGAAAGATCTTGGTTTGCGTGCTTACAAAATCCAGCTCGTGCAACAATTGAAGCCACACGATCACCTAGCAAGGCGTAGATTCGGTGAATGGGCCCAAAACAAGATTGCCGTTGATCCCGATTTTCATAAGCGAATTTTGTTTAGCGATGAAGCTCACTTTTGTTTGAATGGATACGTCAATAAACAAAACTGCCGTATTTGGAGTGATGATAATCCTCAAGTGTATGTTGAGACACGTTACATCCAGAAAAAACTGACTGTTTGGTGTGCTTTATGGCTGGTGGAATCATTGGTCCGTACTTCTTTAAAAACGTCAGAACGTTACAATCAATGGTGACCACTATAGAGCCATGATTACTGACTTTTTCGTTCATCAATTGAGCAACCATGATGTGCAGGAGCTGTGGTTTCAACAAGACGGCGCAACATGTCACACAGCTCGTGCCACAATTGATTTATTGAAGGAAACGTTTGGTAATCGCATAGTTTCACGTTTCGGACCCGTGAATTGGCCTCCAAGATCGTGCGATTTAACGCCGCTAGACTATTTTCTGTGGGGATATGTGAAGTCGCTAGTCTACGCCGGTAAGCCCGAAACGATTGACCACTTGGAGGACAACATTCGCCGCGTTATTGCCGATATACGGCCAAAAATGTTGGAAAAAGTTATCGAAAATTGGACCTCCAGATTAGACTACGTCCGAGCCAGCCGTGGCGGTCATATGCCAGAAGTCATATTTAAATTATAATGCCAGAAGATTATCTTTCGAATAAAGTAAATTTCATGTCAATTTAAAAAATTCATCTTTGTTTTATTCCATTTCAAAGTTCTATACCTCTATAAAAAAACACCCTATATATGAGTTAATGCTTGATAAACCGCTCTAACTGTAGACTTATTTTTCGAAATCCATTTTGGTTGTTGGAAAATAAAGAGTTGCGTTCAAAAAAATCGATTAACCTATTGTTTATAATTTTTTCAAATATTTTACCTACGTTTGAGAGCAGCGATATTGGCCTATAGTTTTTTCTTCATGTGAACCGCCTTTTTTGTGTATTGCATTTACTAAGGCATTTTTTAGAAGTTCTAGGTATACACCTGTATCAAAACATAAATTAATGATTTAGGATAATGGCTCTGAGATAGAATCTGTAACCTCTCTAATAATACGCATTGGTAAAATTTTATCATCCCCGACTGACTTTTTATTGTCCTGGACACTTCCAAAGGGGTAATAGGTCTCAAATAAATAGAGCATACAGAACGATCAAGGGAAAATACATAATTGTGTTTATTTGTATTTATGTTCGGACAAGAGCTTATAAAGTAGTGATTTAGGTTGTTAACTATCTTGAACGGATCATTAAATTTATTTGAAAAATTGTGAAGTACATTGTTACTATTTCTTTTTTTCCCTGTTAGGGCCTTTATAAGTTGCCAAGCAGCTTTAAAGACCCTAACAATATTCACATATTTAAATACTGCTTAAAAGCGCTTAAAGCAAGACAAAAAAAAACTGTATGATAACTATTAGGTTACGCCGAAATAATTTTAGGCTTGTGTGGAAGATAATAAATCCGGATGATGTTTTTTTTAACTAGAATTCTAATTGCATCATGATCTCTTATTACTTACCTAAATATAGCATTTTCATTTCTATAAGAGTTTGCTTCTACGGCAAAAGCACATCTAGTAATAACATTTGTTGAATATTGAGCACATATTTCTTTTGTCTCTATATCAGGAATATTGACTAATTTGCTAATATAAGCAACCATTTCTTCAGTTTCTTTTACCATGAGAGGAAACATCAGCTTTAGTTTACCGGATGTAAAAATCGGACTTAGTTTCGAACGATGCTCTTTCCACACAGGATTTTTTGAACAAATAGAAGATTTGACATAATTGGATGCTTCGAATTACTTGAAACAGTTCTATCGTCAAAATTAGTAAAGTCTTTTTGAATAATATTTCTTACTAATTTTGGAGATGTTATAATTAGAGCAGGTCGGTCGAATATAAAAATTCCAAAAAAGTCCCTATTGCCGGCTACGTTACAGAACTTCAGCATACTCATTCCTAATGCTGAATCTTTGGTAAACATGTCTAAGAAATTTCCAAAAAATGGTATTGGTTTCAAATAGAAAACATTTCTTTTCTCCCAATAGTCAAACCTTCTAGTAAAATATTTGTATAGCAAGAAAAATATTGAAGCTAAGGAAAGAGCTACGTAGATCCACATTATTACTACAAACAAGAAACTTAAATCAATAGTAATAAATAAGTCAAAATATTAGAATACTGCTATAAAAGCTTCGTATTTAAAACCAACTTATTAAATGATGATGATAGTTTACCCAAATTTTCGATGATTACGTGTAAAAGTTCTTCACCTAGACACTACATAATAGCAACACTGCTGGATTTAAAGGGATCGCCTCTCATTGACTAATATATCAAATTTAATCGAATCTGGCTTTCCTAGAAACGGCTTTAATCCAGCATACTCGTCATTATGCAATGTATAGGTGAATATTTCCACAGGTGCACAAAAAAAATGTATTAGATTTCAATGAATGAATAAGGTCGGCCACTACTTTGAAATCGATGAAATATTAAGTATAGATATACGACCTATATATTTCAAAAAATTCCTAGAATGCTACTAATCAATAACACAAACCTGCGATGGTTTTCCCCTTAGAAAACTAAGTAGTATTTTGGAAGATATAGCCTGTCCCAAAATATAAGATCCCGCTCTTGGCGTTTTAAGTGGGCAATATAAAAATTCTGACCTTTTGTTTATGATAGGTTGCATTAATGAAAATAAATAAAATTATAAGTGTTTTTGGAGATGTTTATTTATAGATGCATGTAAAACCAAATGGATAAGAAGTACAAATATACAGTTTGACTGAATTAGGTTTACAAGAGGGAACATATTGTATAAATAAATTATATTTTAATTTAAACCTAATTCGATTTCACTATCACTGTCATCAGCTGAGGTAATTATCAGTGGTTTTATATTATTTACATAAATATATGAATCTTCAACTTTAACAACGTGCTGAATGGAATTCTTCCAGCTTTCACAAGGTATATCATTTATAACTTTTTTTACTAATTCAACCACTGTCACGCTTAAAATAGGAGAAACATTTTGTGCCCTTATTTTTGATTTAACTTGATGCCAAATATGTTCAATTGGATTAAACACACAATAACACGGAGGAAGCCGCAAAAGAGTGTGTCCCATTTTCTCAGCCATACTACCACAAACATATTTCTTTTTCAATTTATAGTCTTTCAAAACTTCCAAAAGACCTGCTGGGACAAGACCGGGAATCCAATCTACAGCTTTGCAAATGACACTACGCTCTTCATTCCCTTTGAACGCTCAAACATCGGCTACTCAGGCAAATATCCGCAGACAGCAGGCGGTCGTTCAACTTAACAAAGACCTGGAAGAAATTCTATCTTGGGGTGACAGTAACCAAGTGGAATTTAACGCTACAAAAACCCAGGGGGCAGTTTTTTCTAAAAAAGTTAACATTGCTGAACCCGACCTAGTCATGTCGGGGCACTCCATTCCCCTAGCATCGTCACTCAATTTGTTGGGCGTTAATTTGGGAGCAAATATGTCCTGGCATGAACATGTTGCTGGCATAGCAAGGAGAGCTTCTCAAAAGTTGGCAATATTTTTTCGAACCAGCAAACTTTACACTCTACAACAACTGTTAATTCTTTACAAAGCTTAAATTCGACCAACTATGGAATATTGCTCCCATATTTGGGGCTCCGCTCCCAAACACACACTACATTTGTTGGATTCTGTTCAGAGAAGAGCTGTTCGTCTGATTGGAGACCCGGAACTGTAAGGCGTCCTTGATTCACTGGAACATCGAAGAACGGTTGGCGACTTGTGTCTGTTCTACAAGAATTTTCATGGAAAGTGTTCGAAGGATGTAGCCCGCTTAATTCCTCCAGAGCGGTGCATGTTAGAAATACACGTCGCGCTAATACCTCACATCCGTATGAGGTTCAGCTTGTTACTCCGCGTACTACGCTTTTCAAGCAGTCCTTTATATGGAGAACATCATCCCTTTGGAATAATTTGCCCAGCGCTGTATTTCCCACCGAGTACAATTTACAGTGATTCAAGAACAACGTGAATCGCTTTTTCCGCATACATGCTGCTCCTGGAGCGCTTTAGGGACTTCCCTGTAGCACGTGTGCTAGACCCATAAAAAAAATCACGTTTTTTATAACTAAAGTCAAAATAAATGTCATTTTCTAACATATATTCCTGTATTTCCGATTTGGTGTTGGCTGCATTAGGAACCTTATTTAGTAGGCGACTATGGTAACTTGCATTGTCCATAACTATAACACTCTGTTCGGGAACATTTGGAAAAAGGGAATTTTGAAACCAATTTTCAAAAAGTTCTACGGTCGTGTCTTCGTGATAGTCCAAATTTTTTGTCTTTTGCAGATAATAGTAGACAATTTGAAACCCAGCCCTTTTCAGATCCAGCATGCAAAATGGTTAATGGTTTTACCTTTATTTGAAGGTGCGTTAGTCTGACATTTTGTACTGCTCTCAACCCACCCTTTTCGCACAGTGTTATGGGTATCGAACCATGTTTCGTCAATGTAAATTATTGGCTAATTCTCTGATCGATACTTTTTAATTTCTTGTAAGTAAGTATGTCGCAAGATTCGTATTCTTTGTAACTTCATCACTACTTGCCATATGTTGATTTTTCGAAACGTGAATCCCATTCTTAAGAGAATTCTGTGAAGGGTTGATCGGCCACAATGTATATTGTTCCCGTCCTACACCAGTCTTAATTTTATTTTGTCTAGTGTCGGCACCAACTGCTCTTCATACATAGAATATATTTTTCCCCTGATGATGTATTTTTTACAATCGTCTACATGATACATTTGAAAATCTTTTCTTTTTTTCCTGTTCCTGAGTGATGGTTTTCCTACAATACCCTTAATCGTAGAAATTGGGGTTTTTGTTAGTACACTGGTTTCTTGCAAAGCACTTTATTTATTCAAATTTCTTTTTACCAAACGGTCATAAACATTTTTCACTATTTGTTTAGCATCAAGTGACAAATGTTTTCTCTTGCAATAGCCACTATTGCAATTTTCTCACGGACGCCACATAATTAAAATAGAACCGTTACGCTGTAAGTAAAACTAAAATAAAAATAAGAAAAAGTATCTTCCGAATCTTAATGGGGACCTGTGGTCATAAGGCCTATATTATCAAATACTTAAAGGGCTCCAAACCGGGTTGCCAAGTAGTAAATATATAGGTAAAAATAGATCCAATATTATTGCAGGTGCAAGTGAGTGAGGTATACAAAGCAGGTAAAATAAAAATACGTTTATCGTAATACCTGGCAACTATGCACAAAACCATAATAGGGTTGTATATTGCCCCATTGAAAAAGCAAAAAGGCAGGATCTTATATCTTGGGATTTACTTTAGTAGGTACTAATTTATGAGAAGAAGACTGAAACAATTCTATCACGATGAGAATTCTAATTGCATCATGATCTCTTATTACTTACCTAAATATAGCATTTTCATTTCTATAAGAGTTTGCTTCTACGGCAAAAGCACATCTAGTAATAACATTTGTTGAATATTGAGCAC
Source organism: Pachyrhynchus sulphureomaculatus (assembly GCA_019049505.1). Lineage (NCBI taxonomy): Eukaryota > Metazoa > Arthropoda > Insecta > Coleoptera > Curculionidae > Pachyrhynchus > Pachyrhynchus sulphureomaculatus. Next base: position 32,767,028 of record CM032456.1, on the reverse strand, counting down.
ATATTTCTTTTGTCTCTATATCAGGAATATTGACTAATTTGCTAATATAAGCAACCATTTCTTCAGTTTCTTTTACCATGAGAGGAAACATCAGCTTTAGTTTACCGGATGTAAAAATCGGACTTAGTTTCGAACGATGCTCTTTCCACACAGGATTTTTTTGAACAAATAGAAGATTTGACATAATTGGATGCTTCGAATTACTTGAAACAGTTCTATCGTCAAAATTAGTAAAGTCTTTTTGAATAATATTTCTTACTAATTTTGGAGATGTTATAATTAGAGCAGGTCGGTCGAATATAAAAATTCCAAAAAAGTCCCTATTGCCGGCTACGTTACAGAACTTCAGCATACTCATTCCTAATGCTGAATCTTTGGTAAACATGTCTAAGAAATTTCCAAAAAATGGTATTGGTTTCAAATAGAAAACATGCACAAAACCATAATAGGGTTGTATATTGCCCCATTGAAAAAGCAAAAAGGCAGGATCTTATATCTTGGGATTTACTTTAGTAGGTACTAATTTATGAGAAGAAGACTGAAACAATTCTATCACGATGAGTTTTCTGAGAAAAATATTTTTTTCAATTTTCTTAGTACTAGTAGAGTTAGCTTCAAATTTCTGTTAGCAATATGTTTTAATGATACTATTGATATTTAAATATTTATCTACCTTCACTAGTTGTTTTTTTTTTTATTGCGATTATAAGCATAGTTAGAGCTATGTGTGTTGACTAAAAAGATAAACTACTCCAATCAGGGCTGGACTATATGCGGTGATTTAGAGATATTGACTATACTTCTTGGCCAGCAAGAAGGATATATAAAATACCTCTGTTTCCTGTGTGAATTGAATATCAGAAATAGAGCACAATATTGGATCAAAAAAGATTGGCCATAGAGAACATCAATAAGTCCTGGAAGTAAAAATGTTGTATGTGAGGCTCCTCCAAGATTTTACTGCCTCCACTTCATATCAAATTAAGTATTATAAAGCAATTTGTGCAGGCATTACCTAAAGAGGGTCCCTGATTCAAATATTATATATAACTTAAGCATTTATCGGATAGCACAAAAAAAGAAGGCATTTTTGTTGTCACTGTCATTTCGGAACTTAATGCAATATGCTAACTTTGTAAAAACTATGAATTAGACCGAAGAGCTCGCTTAGAAACCATTTAAGGAAGTCGTAAAACATTTTTTAGGAAACAGAATAAGTCCTGATTATGAAAATATAGTCAAAACATGCTTATCAATCTCCGAAAGTTGCATTGCAATATGAGTATAAAGCTGCATTTTCTGCATTCCCATATTGTATTGTAAGTGAAAAGCAGGGGTAGTGATTTCATCAAGACAGGTTATGGAGAATAAATATCAAGAAAGATGGGACGTTAGCATGATGGCCGACTATTGCTGAATGTTGAAGAGAGATGAACCGAGTCGGAAATATAGGAGAAAAGGATTAAATATAAATTTTGAAGAAAATAGAAAAAAATATCAAAAGTTTTCTTGATTTGTCTAGTCTCATAAGTCATGTTTAAAACTAATTTTGTGCATTTAATAACTAAACATTAATTTTTATATTTATCATATTTAATTTTTCATAAAAAATTGTTTTAAAAATCTGTTAATATGCACATCCTGTATAAAAATAAATCTTGATGTGATATAAAAGATCTAAAGTTATATTTTAATTCAGCATAACTAAGTACCTAAAAAAAGCATTATTATTTAAAGGGGGAATTTAAACTTATATCTCACAGGCCCGTCTAATTTGTTAACTTGCAAATTTCAACAAAGCCTAACTTATCCTGAATAAGATGGTTTAGATTACAGAACATATTGTTCGATTAACTTTGTATGACTTTAATATGTTTTAAACAAGTTACTATATGTAAACAAATTGTTAATTCAGTGCCGATTAAAGAATGTTATAACTGTTTAAGAAAAATGGGCGAGTAAAACACCTACACTTCAGAAGAAAAATAAAAATTTTAAATGCAAATAAGATATTGATGTATTAAATTCCTGATAGATCTGCAAGGGTGATTTACAGAGCGATAAGTCGAGTTAGAGAAATAAATTTTTAGCTTCATGAAAAATATACTACTAGAGTTAAATAAATCCTGCCAGACAAAACATATTCGCTACCTTCCAGTGTACAATATATTATTACTATTGCCAATTTAACCTAAGTACTTGTAAATACCTTAAAAATAATGAACTTCTTAGTACAAGAAGGAAAACACTTTACTAGTCACTTGTTAGCAACCGATGATCTTATATCTTATATACGCTATCATCTTGCGTAGTTGAAATGCGCAATATTTTTGTCTCTTGATCAGATTCTTATTGTCTAAATATCCTTTATACACTATCATTCTAATAAACGCATAAATATGAGAGATTGCACAACATAAACCAATCAAATATAATTGTTTTACACGTTTAATGATTTAATTACAAACAAAAATACAACATGCTAGAAGAAAAGGCAATCAAGTACCTATTACAGAAATGGGAACCGACAAAATTTATTTTATGAAAATAAATTTTTAGTTACAAGAAAAAATGCTGTTAAAATTAAATAAATCCTCTTTGTATCGTAAAATAATTTAATTATTAAATAATGCCTTGAAAATAATGTATGTACGTATAAATACAAAAAACAAACCTTCAATACTCATTTGTCGACTGGTTGAATGATCAAATTATGCTGCAATATATATGATATCAATATTTTATTTTTTTAATATTAAGCATGGTATCAAGTATCGAAATTTCACGTTCGATTTCGGGAGGAGTTGAGATAATTCTAGCTATACAAAATTAGCAATCAAACCACTATGGTTTACTGCAGGAATTAACTCGAAATAAAAATTTAAATTTTTTAGAACTTGAAAAGGATCTATTCATGTGTTTTGTCTTAAATTTTGTATTTAACACAAATATTCCGTAAAATTTACTAAAATCAAATGTTGTTCGTAGAATTTAACTCTTATTTAGTCTCTGAACCAGACAATATCATAGTAGTTACCCAGACGCGGTATATAATATTTTAACATTACATAGATAAAGCAACATTTCATAAAAAAGGAATTAGTTATTTTTGGAAAACAATCATGTATGTTAAAAATTTACATATTTTTTGTGTGTTTTTTACGATCAGTAAACTAAACTTTTTTTCCGATTCTTTCCTTAGAAACAACAAAGAAATATATTAATAACATAAATTTCGAAAACGTTCCATAACAAATTGAAAACATTTCAATGTTTTCAAATCCCTGTAATTTAACATTTTGATTTTCTTGCTTCCAACGATTATTTATATATAATGTAGTGTATTTGTGTTGAAATACATATACCCTTATCGCTATAATGTGTCTCTTATCAAGAACTGCATTTTTTTAAAAATTATTCGTCCCCTTTATTTCGGGTTAGCAAACTTTCGCTATTATAGTAAAAGGAGAAGAGAAAGGAGATAATTAACCTGCTTAATTGGTGACTCTCTAGATATAAATTACACAGCCCCACAAAAAAAAAAGTGGAGTATACTTTTGATGCGATATATCAGATCCGTAGTATTATTGCCGCTGATCACGAATCTGACGTCAGAATATCGCCATCACATCTCAATTTTTTTATAACCTCAAAAAATAGGTAAAAATTAGTAAAAATTAAGAAAAAATATACTCCTAAAAAATTGATTCAAGCTTTTTCATGAATCCAAAGATGTATTAATATGTATTCGGACACGCTAAGCTAATATTCATCGGTTGGATTGAGACATACAGTTCTGTATTCTTTCTAACCTCAATAAATCAGACAGATATAGTGCTTCTCGAATGCAAAAACGAATTCAAATTAAAATTCAACCGATTCTTACCAAATTTCGTACACGGGGGTTTTTTGGGTTGCTGATCATGAATCTGAGGACGGATTTGCAAAATTCAAAATGGCGGATCTAAGATGGCGGACAAAATTTTTGAAAAACCAACCGATTCCTACCAAATTTGGTATACAGTTGGGGAATCCTCAAACCTGATACTCTTAAACCCTAAAAAACCCTGAAACCTTAGACCCCCACACCCTGTAACCTCAAAAAATAGACCTCAATAACCCTGTAACTTTAAAAATGAGACCCAATAAACTCAAAACCAGAACTTTTAAACCATATACTCTCAAATAGTAGACCCTTAAGCCCTAGAACTGCGAAGGTTAGACCCGCGCCTAACTTTCCTTTTTTTGGCTGTATCTTATTCTTTTTTCCGCGAATGACCTATTCAAAGGCTTTCTGCCCAAACGCTTTTGAGGACTTGTTTCTCTTTTTAGCGACCAGCAATAGTCCACTAGCATATGGTCATCCCATCGTCCTTGATACCGATTTTCTATGATTTTCAGATCTTGGTGAAAACGTTCCCCTTGCTCCTCACTGTAGTCACCAAGATTATCTGGGAAATCATCGATGTGGGAGTCCAGGAAATGTAATTTTAGATTCATTAAGCAACCTAATGTTTGAAAATTTTTTACCATTTTCTCGACTATTTCTTTGTACTTAGGACTTTTATTATTTCCCAAAAAGTTTGTTGCGACTTCTTTAAAACTAAGCCAAGCAGCTTTTTCAACTTTATTCATTTTAGTAACAAATAATGAATCTTGAAACAATTTTCTTATTTGTGGCCCGTCAAATACGCCTGCCTTAATTTTAGCTTCAGAAAATTTCGGAAATTTTTTATGCAAATATTTGAAACATGGGCCGTTTGTATCTAATGCTCTCGTGAATTGCTTCATAAGTCCAAGCTTAATGTGAAGCGGGGGAATAAGAACTTTTCCTGGATCTACCAATGGTGGAAACAATACATTATTTTCACCAGGAGTGAACGATTCTCTTGTTGGCCAAATTTTTTTCTTATATATGACGTTCCCTGTCTCTGCTATTCCACAGACATTTATAACAGGGATAAAGTGTAAACCTTGACTGTTGGCCAAGCAATATTGTTACAATTTTCAGATCTCCACAAATTTTCCAGTTATGATCAGCATATTTTATTTTTATCAAAAATTGCTTCATATTTTCATATTGCTCTTCCATAACTGTGGAATGAGCAATCGGAATGGGAGCGTAAACGTTGGTATTATGCAGCAAAACTGCCTTAATGCTCCGTTTAGAAGAATCAATGAACAGTCTCCATTCTTCAGGATCGTATGAGTTATTTTGAAATTCATCCATTAGACCTTTTACATCGGTACAATATGGAAGTGACAATTCCTCGTCCATTGTGAAATATTTTTTTGAAATTCTTCATCTCTGTTTCTATAATAAGAAATCGCAGCTTCTGGCTTAAGTAAATGTCTTTTCTTTAAAAAGGAAGCAAGATGCTCTGAACCATCTTTGGATAAGCCTAAATCTCTGACTAGATCACTAAGTTCTGACTGTGATACGAGTATTGGTTCTGGTTTACGGTTGTATGGTAGAAATTCTTTATCTGTGTCACTAGTATATGATAGGTTGTCACTAGAACATTCATTAGTAACAGTGTTTGAATCTTTTTCGACAGTCTCAATGTTTTCGGCATGAACTGATAAGGTGAAATCATTTGTTTCCATAACATCAGCATCAAGTGGTTCAGGAGGCGGAATTAGTTTAGTTGGTCTTGTTACTGTCGAAACATCATTATAAGTAATAGTGCTTTTATTTTTTCGGTTATGCCTAGATACAACATTCATACAAAAGTAGCAATCATTTTCACTGTATGGTCTATTCCATATTGCTGGTCTGGGATATTTAATCGCCTTCTTATTGATGTACAACATTATTTTGCAAGAACTGCAAATGATGTGGGGAACCCAATCTGTATCCTGGTGCGGTATTTCAATGTTTAAAACAATCCTTATATAAGGTTTTAATCTTATCCGTTATCGGTGACCCCATTTTACTCAATACGTGTTGACAGCAAATATAACAAAATGAATCACTGTTTTTATCGCACTTATGAAAAGTCCTTGTACCGTGAGACCGTTTTCTTGTAGCATTATACTCTACATGAGCCAAGTCACCCACACATGAAGAGCTACGGTCGCTGGATGACGACGGCTGCGGGCCCGCTTTTCCTCCCTGACCAACCGCCGATACTGGGTTTCCGAGTCCCTGCATCGTAATTCTCTTTCTTCTACCTGCCATGACGGCATCTAAGCCGTTATCTAGGGACTCTGCCGGCTAGTGGAGTAACACCGTTGCCACCGTCACCACGTGGAGTTGCCCTGGATGCAGGTACAAGAATAAAAATCGACCGATGAATTTTCTCGGCGTTCAAAATGGCGCGAAAACATCTGCCATCTTGAATTTTGCAAATCCAATCTCAGATTCGTGATCAGCGACCCAAAAAATCCCCGTGTACCAAATTTGGTAAGGATCGGTTGAATTTTAATTTGAATTCGTTTTTTGCATTCGAGAAGCACTATATCTGTCTGATTTATTGAGGTTAGAAAGAAAACAGAACTGTATGGCTCAATCCAACCGATGAATATTAGCTTAACGTGTCCGAATACATATTAATACATCTTTGGATTCATGAAAAAGCTTGAATCAATTTTTTAGGAGTATATTTTTCTTAATTTTTACTAATTTTTACCTATTTTTTGAGGTTAGAAAAAAATTGAGATGTGATGGCGATATTCTGACGTCAGATTCGTGATCAGCGGGCAAAAATACTACGGATCTGATATATCGCATCAAAAGTATACCCCCCACTTTTTTTTTTGTGGGGCTGTGTTATCATCATATAAATCTGGATTTGTTAGATCTAACTAAATTTGTTTTATCACACGAATATATGCTTTTTTGTTTTCGAAATTTTCTTTGGCTCTTTTAAATGTATTGTCAATCAAGGTATACAATATATATATATATATATATATATATATATATATATATATATATATATATATATATATATATATATATATATATATATACGAAGACTGTTTTTGGTCAACCTCCAATAGTTCATAAAAAAAGACAAGTGTAAATAACAAAATGAATTTATTATCAAAAGTTGTGTAAAAACATGATTATTTGTCAATATAATCAATGCGACGACTGAGGCATTTGTCATATCTGTAGACCAGTCGAAGCTATAGTTCCTTCCCATCGAAATTGTTCAAGGAGCTATTGGGTTACAGCGGCACTGTGAGGGCGGGCGTTGTCATGAATGAAAAGAACTCCAGAAGTCAGCATGCCTCTTCTTTTGTTTTGAATGGCTCCCCGCAGTCGTCGTAAAATCTGACAATAACTAACTGCATTGATCCTAGTTCCCGGTTCCCTAAACTCTACTCAGTTCGCACTTGGCGGGAAAAATAAATCGAGGCAGCCCATGTTTACGTGTCTGCAACTCCGTTCAAAATAGCGTAATGACGTTGAAAGTGGCAGAGGTTATAGTGGGGGAGATGTGCAGTCGTCCACCGAGCATCTCTGCTTTTCTAGCACTCGATTGATTGTTAACAGGCACGAAAAAAAATATGCCTCATTATATATATATATATATATATATATATATATATATATATATATATATATATATATATATACATACATACATACAAGTTACCTACTCTATATTGCTTAGGTAGGCTATTAGTCATACTAGAGATAAGGAAGATTATAAAAACTTCTGCATATAAAATTTATCAAGTCTTTTCTGTAATCCATTTTAAAACCAGAATTTGTTATACGCTTCAAATAAGTTGTTAGAGAACAAAAAGTGTTTTTTTTAAAAATGAAAACCATGAGCCCGACGTATAACTGGCGCGGTCGGTAGGAGGTTTTGTAATTTTAGCGAAATCTTGTATGAATCTCCTATAATATCCGATTCCATTACTGACAATATAAGACGAAAAATAACAGAACAGTTTGACCAAATTTTACCCTCTAAAAATCATGAAAAACGTGCACTAATCAATGCCCTAGAAAGTATAATTAAAAAGCATAACAGGAAATCTAGATCAAGAGAATGGCGAAAGGATCGATAAAAATATTTATATCTTAAAACAAAACTAATAAAACATCCAAATTCCATTTGATAAACAAATGACGTTATTAAGTAAATCAATCAATAATTTTCAAGAGATCACAAAAAATATCTCACATAATCGAATGATTCTAGAAAAATGAGTTAATGGCATAACTGTAACAAAAAATAATGTTCAAATCCAAGAAATTAATCTTGTCGAATTTTTCGCATTCAAATGGTCCTTACCCAAATAACAAATTTTTATTAAAATATTTATGATACTTTTGCAAAAATTAGAAGTAGCGATTACTTTCGCCAAACTAAACACTTTGCATAATGCCATAGTAAATAACAAAGAAATTCTTAAAGAATTAAATTCACTACAAAGTCAATTAACTATAAATAAGTTGCCATTTGAACTAACTCCCGAACACATTCTTAAAATTGAGGAGACATTAGAAATAAAAAGTTATGTGAAACATAAAGAATTAATATTTGTTATTAAAAGTCCGTCTTGTAGAAAAAGAAAACTACGAGTATAATATACTCCAATTATTTCCTTTACCAACAAGAAATAAGGACTTTTATAAAGTGATTATTCCTAATTTCGAATATCTATTAATGAATGTTAATAGATTTGGATACACTAATCAACCGTGTAAAAGCATTACAGGTAGTGAATATATATGTTCCCACATATATTCAGAAAGCATCCCGTGTGAAGTGCGCCTCTTAAAATATAACACCTCGAACTATACTAATAAAAATTGATGACATATAAGTACAAAATATTGATGAAAATAAATGAATTTTAATAACAACTAATCAACTTAGAGGAGTAGAAAAATGTGGAAACTCCCAAAGTAATATTTTGTTAAACGGACCCTACTTATTAGAATTACAGTTTCCTTGTAATCTAAAACTAAACGATATTAACTTAAGAACTTATAAAAGTGTAAAACATTCATTTCAAAATATTCCACTACCAATGATTTAACTTAATTTAAGTACACCAATGTATAAAGTAAAATCGTTCAACTTAAACGAGAAAAAACTTTAATAAAATAAGTGAACTTCAAGAACAAATCAATATGCAAAAGTCTGAAGATTCGAAACTATTAATTAAACCTACATCTATATTCTATAATATATATAAAATGCAACGTCTCTCTGTCTGTCTCTCCGGTAGCGCGCTTATCACTGGAGAACCATTTATCCGATTTACGCGTTTTTTTTTAAAACATCATATATATATATATATATATATATATATATATATATATATATATATATATATATATATATATATATATATATATTCTCTGGCCAGGTTATAGGATATATTTTATTACGTTAGGTAACATAAGAAATAAGCAGTGACGATAATAGTGAATCAAGTCGAAAAAGAGTCTGCCGCGTTTTCTTACAATACACTGCCTAAGCCATTAAATATTGAACAATATCAATCAAAGAATAATAATATCTATAAAATGCAATATCTCGCTGTCCGTTAACGTACTTATCACTCGAGAACCACTTATCTGATTTACGTTTTTTTCTTAATTCATATCTATGTTCTCTGGCCAGATTATCTATAATCTGTAATATATATAAAATACAACGTCTCTCTTTCTATCTGTCTACCTGTCTGTCTGTCCGTTAGTGCCCTTATCACTCGAAGATCACTTCTCCGATTTACGTGCTTTTTTTTTTAAACATACATATGTTCTCTGGCCAGGATATAGGATAATATTTTATTAGGTTAGGTAATATAAGAAATAAGCAGTGACGATAATAGTGAATCAAGTCGGAAAAAAGTTTGCCGCTAGCGCGTTCTCCTGCAATATACTGCCTAAACCATTAAATATGAAACAATAGCATATAACAAAGAATAAAATATATTTAAAATGCAACGTCCCTCTGTATGTCTGTCTGTCCATTAGTGCACTTATCACTCGAGAATCACTTATCCGATTTTCTTTAATTCATACATATGTTCTCTGGCCAGGTTATCTATTATCTATAATATATATAAAATACAACGTATCTCTGTCTCTCTATCTGTCTGTCTGCCTGTCGGCCTGTCCGTTAGTGCGCTTATCACTCGAGAACCACTTACCATATCTGATTTATATGCTTTTTTTTAATATGTTCTCTGGCCAGGTTTTAGGATATATTTTATTACGTTAGGTAATATAAGGAATAAGCAGTGACCATACTAGTGAATCAATACACTGCCTAAACCATTAAATATGGAACAATATCATGTAGTAATGTAATGTGTAGAGGGAAGTGTGGCCCAAAATGGCCCTTTGCACTGCGACCATCATTGATCTATTGTGCTTCCCCTTATCCCTCACGGGTTTAATACATCCAGGAACAAGACCAGCTCCTTCAATGGGAGCGTTAGCAGATCCTGTTCACCCAGCGTATAGGTATGTAGTATCCTATGTCTCCTGTGTCCCAATGCCGCACAGTTGGTAATCAAGTGTTCCATGGACTCCTCTTCTTCACCGCAGAATCTGCAAGTATACGTGGTTGATAGGCCCATTCTGTATAGGTGCTTATTGCAGGTATGGTGGCCTGTGAGTGCTCCCGCTAGTAATCTTAGGCTTTTCGTATCCCTTTTTAGGGCGAGATCCGCCCTCCTTGCATCAAAGCTCAGAAACTTTTTAGAATGTGACCATTAGTGTCGTTCCAATGTTTCTCTACTATGGGTTATGTCCGTTTCGTCATCTCCTCTTTAAGGAGACCCCTGCTGAATCCAAAGGATGGAGAGGGTCCAATGAAGGCCCCCTCAGCCCCTTTTTTTGCATAGATGTCTGCCATCTCATTTCCTCTATGCCCCTCATGTCCTGGAACCCAGATCAGAGTAATCTGATTTTGAATTGCCAAGTCATTAAGCATATTATGACATTCCAGTACTAGCCTGGACGTGAATGTACAGCTATTCAGGACCTTTAAGACTGATTGGCTGTCCGAGAGTATTTTGATACTTACTCCCATGTATCCCCTTTCGGATAGGATCCCTACAGCTTCCAATATTGCGTATAGTTCCGCCTGGAATATTGTGGTGTCCTTGCTCAATGTTATTGCTCTGTGTGCTCTAGGCCCCACTGTTCCTGCTCCCACCTCTTGGAGCGTTTTGGATCCGTCCGTGTACCACTTTTGTGAGCCATCCTGTAACCATCTTGGGTTTGCACACCACTCTTCCCTTGTCGGGAATTAGACCCTATACTTCCTAACGAAGCACTGCATAGGATCAATGGTGTCGCTGGCCGCTGACATATTAAGTGTCTCCGATCCCCTTCAGGATCGTGAGATAACCAGTAAGGTTGCCCTCCTTAAATTTTTCCCTTCTGTGGATGGAGATAGCCTGAAAAGTTGCCTCCTCTTGAACAGCCACGTTAAGCGGTGTAAGGTTCAGAAGAGCTTCCATGCTCGCCATTGGAGTGGATCTCATAGCTCCTGTAACGCATAGGCATGCAAGTCTTTGCACCCTACATAGCCGCCGTATTGCTGTTTTTTGTTTGGTCTTGCCCCACCGTACCAGAAATCCATATAGTATTTTTGGTTTGACCAATTGGGTATATATCCAGTAGGTCATTTTAGGGCTAAGGCCCCAGGACCTACCGAGTAGTTGTTTGGCAGTCCAAAGGTGTTTAGTAGCCTTTTTCAGCACCGATTCGAGGTGGCTCCCAAGTGAGTTTCCTATCCAGTACGATACCCAGATATTTTACCTCTTCCTTGGGAACGACCTCAATACCGTTGATTTTTAGGATGGGGATCTCTAACACCCTCTTTTTAGTAAAGGTACGATGGTAGTCTGAGTTGGGTTAATCGACAGCCCCTCCATCCTGCACCATTCCCATGTTGTGTACAGAGCATCCTACATCAGTTCACCAACCGTCCCAGGATGATTGCCTCTGATTATCACTGAGATATCGTCCGCGTAGCCGATGGTTTTGTATCCCTTCCGGTTAAGGATCCTAAACAGGTCGTCGACTAGAACAGACCATAGAAGGGGGGATAGTACCCCACCCTGAGGGCATCCCTTAACTGCAGTGATACTAAGGTCTGTCGAACCAAGTGAGGCTCTAATCAGCCTTTGATTCAGCATGTTGCTGATTCATTTTACCACCGCCGTATCAGCTCCTCTGCTGGAGAGTGGTGTTTCCATTGCGAGGAAGTTCGCGTTATCGAAGGCGCCCTCAATGTCCATAAATGCACATAGGGCAATATCTTTAGAGTCCAGAGCCTTTTCGATATCTAGAACAAGTTTATGTAGTGCCGTGACAGTTGACTTGCCCTTCTGATAGGCAAATTGCAGTCCATGCAGCGGACTCATAGTAAGTACCTCCGCTCTGAGGTACTGGTCTAGTATCTTCTCTAGTGTCTTCAACATAGAAGAAGATAGACTTATAGGTCTGTAGGATTTAGGAGATCTGGGGGTTTGTTCCCTCCCTTGGGTATGAATATGACTTTTACCTCTCTCCAAATCTCTGGAACATATCCCAGTGTTAGGCTCGATCTAAAAATGTTGACTATCGCCCGAAAGAGGGAGGCATTTCCCTTTGATAGTAGGGCCGGAAAAATACCATCTGGCCCCGGTGATTTGTAGGGTCTGAAGGAGTTTACTGTCCATTCTACTCTTTCAAAGGTTACTAACCTCCTGATAGCCTGATTCATCGTGCCGTGGTGGATATACGACGATACCCTCCGTTCATCAGCACTCGAAGCATGAAGCCTGCAATCACGAAAGTAAGTCCTAAGAAGGAGCTCTAATGTACTGTTAAATGTACTAGTATAGGTGCCCTCAGGCTCTCTGAGTGTGCCTACCGGATTTATAGCCCCTTTTGAAAGGACCTTGTGCAACCTGGCAGTAGCCGGGATGTCTCTAAGTTCCTCACAGAAGAGTCTCCATGACTTTCTTTTAGACTTCCTCAGCTCCCTGTTATATGTGGTTAGGGCTTCTCTGTACCTATCCCAATTTCCTGATCTCTTGGCCTTGTTAAATTCCAATCTTGCTGTTTTGCGTAGTTTTTCCAGGTTCCTGTTCCACCATGGTACCCTTTTTGTGGAGGATTTCATTTTAAGAGGACAGTTCTCTTGAAAGGAGGATATAACGATGTCAGTCAGTCAGTTCCGCATCTAAATCCTCAGTTGATGTAGTAGGAAATGTTCTTCCAGTAATTCTAGACTGCAGACATTCCGAATAATTGGTCCAGTCTGTTGCCCTGGGGTTTCTGTAGAGTGTTTGGCTCTTTACCAGTCCCCTTATTTCAAATATAATATGTTTGTGATCCGACATGGAGTCCTCTTCAGATACTCTCCAATCACCGATCTTGTCAAGAGACTTGTTAGTTATGAGGGTCAAATCGAGGGCCTCTTCCCTAATGGCATTGCTAAACGTTGGATTATTCCCCCTATTAACAATCCCCATGTTAGAAGATATTAAAAATTCTAAGACTGACTCACCTCTGGTATTTGTGTCCGTGCTTCCCCATACTATATTGTGGGCGTTCGCATCACAACTAATGATTAGGGTCTTTCTGTGGCGTTTACAATGCTCTACTAGACCTTTGATGTTGGGAGGTGGTGCTCCGTCCGCATCTCCCGGAAAGTATGCTGAGGCAATAACGACCTCTAATCTGCTGCCGTTTAAGTCCGCTTCAACTAGCACCACTGTAGTGTCGCCATCCATAAATTCTGTAAGTGGCAAATAATTTATGTTGGTATTCATGATAAGCGCAGCCCTTGTTTGGCTGCGCCCGTGTCATAAATTACCTGTGTATTTTTTGTATTAAGACCTCGAATATGGCCTCTTGATATCCAGGGCTCTTGAATCAGCCCTATGTTGATGATGCCACCAGCAAACCTTCTGCTAATTTCGGCCGATGCAGCCTTTGCATGATGAAGGTTAGCTTGGAGACACTTCATGGTATTTTGGTTGCTTCAGGGCTGCAAGGAGGGCTCCCGTCCTCTTCTTCCAGCCCCACCGCTTCCATCTGTTGGACCAATACGTCTGTACTGGTATTATCAGCTGAGGACGATATGGCCAAAGCGGAACTTTACTTTTCCGTTGGCCTCCTTTAGGCTGGCTGCTGATTTATGGTCCACCGCAAGGACCATTGTGACGTGAGAGCCCTTTTCAGCTCTTTTTAAGAGTCGCCATGATTTGACGCAGAGGTCATTGTTCTCCCCCCTGTAGCAGATCCAATATCTTATTTGTCTTCAGCTTATTGGAGTTTGGGAAGTAGCCTACCGCTACCCGTGAATGAGGGGTCTTGTGTTCCTCTGTGGCTAGCAGTGAGGCACCTTATATATCATGTAGTAAAGAGTATAATGTATTTAAAATGCAACCTCTGTCTGTCTGTCAGTAATGCGGTTATCACTCTAGAACCACTTATCTGATTTTCGTATTTTTTTTAATCCATATATGTGTTCTCTGGCCAGGTTATATAATAATAATAATCTATATAACTTGGAACATGGAACCACATTGACCAAATATGATAAAGAAGAACCAAAATAATAATAAGCTGACTTGGCTTAAGCCCGTCAGCGAAACATGGAACCACATTGAACAAACGTGAAAAAGAATAACAAAAACAATAACGATAAAATAAAAACCAACAACATTCGCATCTCACTTAGTACAATTGGGGCTCAACACAAACATACACAAAAACATTCAAAAGTCAGTGATTTTGAAAACATTGTCAGGTCATTCCTTAATACACAATGATAATGGCGTTTGTGCTGATTTAGTTAGGCCCGTCAGCCAAACTTGGACCACATTGACCAAATGTGAAAAAGAAGAACATTTATATAATATATATAAAGCGTCTCTCTTTCCGCTAGTGCGCTTATGACTCGAGAACCACTTATCCGATTTACGTGGTTTTGGACATGTTCTCTGGCCAGGTTATAGGATATATTTTATTACGTGAGGTAATATAAAGAATGAGCAGTTACGATAATAGTGAATCATGTCCATGGGAGCGAAGCCGCGAGCACGGCTAGCATCATAATAAAACTAGTATTTGCACAGTTTTTACTATATATAATAATAAGTATTGTAATATTAACCTTAATATTAAAGTATCTACGATCTATATATTTAAAAAGGAAAAATACTTACCCAATATTTCTCCTTATCTCACCTTATATCCTATTATCTAGGCTTATCTCGAATTACCTCGCAATATTTCTCCTTATCTCCCATTATTTCTCCTTATCTCCCATTACCTCACCAAAACTCCCATTATCTAGACTTATCTCTGCTTATCTCCCATTATTTCTCCTTATCTCCCATTATATATACTTATCTCCCATTATCTCACCTTATCTCCATTATCTAGGCTTATATCGAATTATATAGAACATGTGTATAAATTTATAAAAACACGTAAATTATATAGAACATATGAATAAATTTTATAAAAAATAAAAAATTGGTTCTCAAGTGATAAGCGCACCAACGTACAGATAGACAAAGAGACATTGCATTTTATATATATTATATTCGTTGCAACATGATATTGTTCCATATTTAATTGTGTAGGCAGTGTATTGCAAGAGAACGCGCTAACGGTAACCTCTTTTTCCGACTTGATTCACTATTATCGTCACTGCTTATCCTTTATGTTACCTAACACAATAAAAATATATTCTATAACCTGGCCAGAGAACATATGTATGTTTAAAAAAAAACACGTAAATCGGATAAGTGGTTCTCCAGTGATAAGCGCACTAACGGACAGACAGACAGACAGGCAGAGAGACAGGCAGACAGACAGAGAGATGGCCAGAGAACAAATGCATAAATTAAAAAAAAAACACGTAAATCGGATAAGTGGTTCTCGAGTGATAACCGCACTAACGGACAGACAGAAAGACGTTGCATTTTATATATATTATGTTCTTTGCTACATAATATTGTTCCATATTTAATGGTTTAGGCTGTATATTGCAAGGGAACGTGCTAGCGGCAAAGTTTTTTCCGACTTCATTCACTATTTTACGTCACTGCTCATTCCTTATGCTACCCATCGTAATAAAATATAGCCTATCACCTGGCCAGAGAACATATGTATGTTTAAAAAAAAAGTAGGTAAATCGGTTAAGTGGTTCTCCAGTGATAAGCGCACTAACGGACGGACAGACAGACAGAGAGACGTTGCATTTTATATATATTATAGAATATAGATATACCAAGATGTTTCACCATTTTACCCTATTTTAGTAATTATCTAATAATTCAAGTTGATAACAACATCAGTTTAATAATATAATATTTATTTGTCTCTAAGTGTATGAAGCCACTTAAAAATTCTGCTTATAACGATGAGTATACAAAAGGTATACTCAGTGGAAAAAATATTTAATTTCCTTAGTTTAGCTAATATTTTTAAAAAATTTACAACACTAAATATTTCTTATATTATTGTCAGTTTAATTAAGTTCAAATGATTATTTACTAATTTTCAATATCATTTAAAAATAGAATCATTAACTACCAATCAATAAGTAAGAACAGTTTTGTATCCTTTGCTGATGCAAACCCAATATTGAAAGCATACCTGCCCTATATTCCTGTGCGTTCAAAAAGAGACATAGAGAAGAATTTAACCAACCCATGTGTGTATTTCTAAATATTAACTAAACTAAGGAAATTAAATATTTTTTCCACTGAGTATCTTTTGTATACTCATCATTATAAGCAGAAATTTTAAAATGCCTTCATACACTACGAGATAAATAATTATTATATTATTAAACTGATGTTGTTATCAACTTGAATTACTAGATAATTACTAAAATAGAGTAAAATGGTGAAATATCTTACTATATAAAAAAGTTTTTGGTTTAGCTGCTTAAAATACATTATTCTTTTGCAAGATTGGACTTTAATCATCCGTATAGTCTCCTTCAAGAGTAATACAATTAGTCCAACACTTTTCCAACATTTCTATACCTTTCTTGTAGAAGGATTTTCTTTGCGTTCAAAATAGGCCTCAGTTTCGCCGATAACTTCTTCACTGAAGCCGTGAGCATTTTTTTGAGGTCTGCTAATAGATAATAGTCGCTGAGAGCCAAATCTCGAGAATACGGTGGCTGAGGAAGCAATTCGAACTTCAGTTCACACAATTTTGCCATCGTAACCATTGACTTACGAGACGGTGCATTGTGTTGATGAAAGGGCACTTTTTTCTTTTTCATTTGGGTTCGTTTCTTTGCGATTTTCGCCTTCAGACGCACCAATATATATTCCCTCTCAGCATAGTCGATGAAAATTATTCCATGCGCATCCTAAAATACAGAGGTTAAAACCTTCCAAGCCGACTGTGTTTTTGGTCGCTTCAGGCGGCTTTCATTGACTGCTATCCACCCAGCTGACTGCCGATTTGATTCTAGTGTGTAGTGGTGTCACTAAAACCACTGTAACTTGTAAACTAATCGTCGAAATATCATGAAATTTTGACACGTATGCTATGTGTCAGACCAAAAACCGGCGTTATATATATATATATATATATATATATATATATATATATATATATATATATATATATATATATATATATATGTATATATATATATATATATATATATATATATATATATATATATATATATATATATATATATATATATATATATATATATATATGTTTTGACGAATGTTCTCACGGGCGTGAAATGTAGTAGTGGTTTTTCGGGTATCCCGTGTTAGCTTAAAGTCCCTTGATATGTTTTAATTTCCAATAAATATATTAAATATATTGGAAATTAAAATAGTGTTGTTTTTATATAATTTTATTATGAATTTCCAACAAGTATCTGCTAACACAATCAAAGATATAATGTATTCCTCTACTTATTACAATGTAAACTGATTAATCTATCTCCTCTCGTATTTTGAAATGTATATTTTTGATGTTCTTTATCTTTAAAGAAAGTGTTATTTATTCGGATTGAGTAGCCTGACGGTGCTGTTGCCGGTCCCAAGCCCGGACAAAGGAGAAGCGGCGTTAGTAAATTTCACACCAAGACTACCTGCACCCTTAATACAACAGGTAAATTCCACACTAACCTTATAAGGGTGCTTAAATCTTACAGGTAATTTCCATACCAAGCAAATATAATTATGCTTTATTCGTCTAAATAAAATTGGACGGATTTCTTTTAAATCAGTTTTTGTTGAAAATTTTAGATATTTGCAAAAATATATGTTTTTATTTCAGAGTAGAATAATATTGATAAAACATGAAGTTTTTGCTAAATACATAAAATACAATTAGACAAATTTCCTTACATATACTAGATAATGCTACAAACCTATACATATCTATTTATATATATTTACAAAACAGGTTGAGAAAAATAGGAGACACATTTTAAAAAATGGAAACGATTAATATTTCCTAATTGTCTTTGTTCATAAAGATTTTTTAAATGTTTTAATTTTTGATTATTATAATTATTACTTATTTTAAACTCGTCGATACTTTCTATTTTTTATATATACGTTAATCTGAAATTCTTTCAGCCTATCGATAAAAGTATACAGAGACGGACGTGTAGAATAAAAAGAATTATTTAGATGGGAATGGAACGACTCACAACAGTTAGTCGTTCGACTTAAAGATGGACTCGATTCTGCCCATATTTCAACTGGAAAATCGGCTCCTTCCTCTATGTACGTTTCTAGTAGGTAATCACAAAATTTATTTAAACGTTCATCCTCAGGTTTTATAGAATATAAATCGTATGCAAAACTGTCCCTAATTCTTCGGGTGCTAAATAGGACAAACCGAAATAATACTTTAACCAACGATCAATTTCAGCATTTTTGTCCCAATATTCTTTAGCTAGACTTAGATTCTGTATCTTGCGAAACCAAGATTGGTGTAAATGAAATCTACATCCTAACACTTTAGCATTTGGCCAAACTTCAGATGCTGCCTTATGAATAGATTTTTCGAAGTCAATAGTAATTTTCTCTGGATTGAAATACAGTGTATCTGTTGAATAAATCTTACATTTTAATAATGTGAAGAGGTTTTTGTATGTTTCAGCTCTCTTATCACGCAATAAGAAAAATAATAATGGAATGTAATGACCGTTTGCAAAACCATGCACTGTAAATAACTGTGTAAAATATTTAGTGTAGTATGAAAAGGTGCCGTCCATATATATATATTATATATTTTACACACAACATATTGACATTTGTAGTGCAAGAAAAAACAATAATGCCACTTTCGAGTTCATTGATATATAGAAAATTCTCACCCTTGCTAGTTTTGATTTCAAATGTCTCTAAAACACTATACATCTCCTCAGTATTTCTTGGATTACGTCCTGGCAAAAATTTTCGTCTATGGTTATAAATGTTTTTTCTAATATATTCAACATCTTTTTCTGTTACTGTCTCAGGCAGCGTGTTTTGTAGTTCTAGTCGGATAATTTTAGATGACCTTTCACTCATATGCTCTCCGGCTTTTCTTTTGCAGGAATTACTAATTATTTGCCGATTCAGCTTCTTGGTGTCGGCTTCGTGTGTATGGAGTCTTTCACTTCTGGTAACTAAATTCTCGGGCCCAACGGTGAAGACTTTTGATTTGCAATCTTTTTTTGAACATCTCCAAAATGTTTCTCCACATTTTAACATCTTTTGTCGAAAGTAAGTGTAGTAATTCACACATAACATGTCCTTTCCTCGATTACTTTTTATTAACTTTGCTTCCATATTAGCAACACTTTAAAAAATATACGCACAACCAAGTAATAATCACATTAATATAATATGTACTAAACTGATATGTAGATGAAGATTAATAATGATTTAATTGAACAGGCCGGTGCGTACCACCACCCATTTATCAACCCTCATCACCTACCTGAAAGTACTCGGTGTGGAATTTACTTCTACAATTACAATCCCTTAAATATGTCTAGGTCATAAACGGATTAGTGGTGTGGAAATTACCTGCGCCCAGGAGAAGGGTTTGTGGGCAAAGTAGCAATCTACCCACAGTAAAAACAACACATGGCTCACAGAATTAATGTGTAGTTAATTCAACACAGTAAATGAAATAAAATATTTATTTTTGTATACATTGTTTTTTATTGTTACAATAATATTAGTTTAAAATATTATGTAGTTAAATTGGTACAAATTTCAGAGGGGATTCCAACTGTCGATTGAAGAATTAAGCTTTTTCTTGCATATATAATAGGTTCTGGAGTTTTAGGAGATCGTTCCAATTTGTAGTTGGATAATAACGCCACCACAGCAATTTTAGCTTCCATTAATCCAAATCTTGAACCTGCAAAAATACTACCTATTATTTCTGAAGGACTTTTTATAAAAATTCTTTAAGATATTTAACTATGTTGGGAATGTGGAATCTTTGGCACAATGACACTATATTCTGTGTATTCACGCGCGTTTACGCTAACCATGTTAGCTTCATTAGAGCGATGATTGACTAAACTAAACTACAAATCTACCTTACTTATTCTTCTGGTCAAGTAACAACTAGATGGGACTATAAGGAATAGGCCTCTGTCTTTATTTAAACTACTTTTACATTTTAAAATTTCCATACTTTCGTACGCGTTCAACAATCTCCTATCAGATATATCTTGAATTAATTTTAGATTGTTTAGTGTTACAGTACGATCAGCTTCAAGTGCATATTCGGCAATGCTAGACTTTTCTATTCTAAACTATTTTAAATGTCCTAAATGTAAAAATACGGTATAACAGAAAAGTCTAGCATTGCTAAACATGCACTTGAAGGATATCCAAAATTTAGTAAAGATGTATCTGATAAGAGATTGTTGAACGCGTACGAAAGTATGGAAATTACAAAATGTAAAAGGAGTTTAAATAAGGATAGAGGGCCTATTCCTTTTTGTCCCCTCTACTGGTTACTTGACCAGAACTGATGATCTTGCCAATTCCATTAGTTCCGCTTCAGTAATTCAGATGTTAGGCTAAGTTTATGTAAGGTAGATTCGTAGTTTAGCATTAGTTAATTATCGCTCCTGATAAAGCGAACATGGTTAGCAAAACGCGCGTCGAGCGCAAAAATAAAGTAATTGATGTGGTTGTGATATATACTGAGTAGTACAAGACACTTAGTTTTAAAAAAATAATTTAAACTACATGGATATTTAACTATATGGCATTAACTAACATCTTATTCTGAAGTTCAAAACACCATATAAAGTTTAAAAAAAGTAGCATCCTTGCAACACCATTATACAGTTGTAGGAATTTCAGAAAGTCTAAGTAAAATAATAATAAAAGAAAAAAATAAATAGCCGGTCAAGCAAGTTGAACTTGCGCAATTAGTGTTCCGTAAGTTGATTGCTTTTAAATGATCAGTTACTTCACAAAAAACATCCCAAATGAGTTTTCAACAAAGTTTTTTTTCGATCTATAGTGAAAACTGATGACCTTGAAATTTTGTTTTTTTATGTACCAAATAAATTATTAAAGTTAATGCACTCGTAATAATTTTCGTTCAATCCACACCCTGTAAAGAATGTGAATTTTTTCAAAATTTTTTGATAAATACTTTTCGAGATAAGGGGGAAGCAGCGATTATTGCACTTATTTAAAAATAATATACAAAGAGAATTGTGCGCAAGTATTACATTATATATTTTTTGAACTCGTCTTTTTACAAGTTTTCATTTGACACCCCCCTAGATGGTAAAAAAATATTTTTTTCACTTCCGATTTCACCCCCCAAAGCTAACCTCCTAAATCAAAATTTAACTTTCAAAATTACACGGCTCTGGTGAGGCCATCAATTCCTATATTAGTGCCAAATTTCAACTTTCTATGTCAAATAGTTTCGGAGAAAATCAGGTGTGACAGACGGACCGACAGACACCGAAGTGATCTTATAAGTATTCCGTACGGAACACTAAAAATGATAACTATTGCCAATTTTCAGATACTTTTTTCAGATTACATGTTCTACTTTAAAGCCGGGACAGTAGAGACTAAAATCAACAAACTTAATTTTCTAGTAATAAATTCTTTTTCGTTTTGCTCTTGATAGACTAACAGTTTAAAAAATAGCTATTTTCGGATATATTAGTAAAATAAAAGATAAGTAAGGTGTTATATAATAGAAAACATGTGCTCCTTAGGTCGTGAGAAAAAAATATACTACAAAATTTAATGAAGGAGAAAATTCGTAGAGAAAGAAAACGTATCATATCGTTTGAACTGAAATAAAGAATTGAAAATATTTACTCTTTAATGCCAAGGAAAGTTAATACAAAAATGCTAATATATTTTACATACTTTGATGAGTCTACCAAACTCTATAATGAAGTTAAAAAAAGAAATAATGAGAGATATGACAAGAGGTGTTAAAATGATATTTTATTTTACACATCTGATACAATATACTTTATAAAAAACTTCAACATAAAGATTACTGCTGCATCTAAACCATAAACAGCAATTTGTAAATTAAATTAAATTTTAATATTTCTATATATTTATGTTACCGATCTTTGTTCCTCATAAAAGCAAGGGTTGTCTTATTTCTACTAGCAAGATAATATAGCATATGTGACAACGCCAATGTCTAATTTTTTATATAGTGTTACAACAATGATTCTATATTCTCCTGACAATCTACTGACCTATACAAATCCTTGGGCCATCTCCAAAAGGAACATACCATAGTCCATCAACATTGATATTTGATTTGTCAGCAAATCTATCTGGATCAAACTTCTCGGGATTTGGAAAATATTTTGGATTATAATGTAAAGCATATGTAGGAATATAAACTGGTGTTCTTTTCTCTATAATAACATCTGAACCTTCTATTTTATAATCTTTTTTACAGAATCTATCCAGGAACGGAACGGGTGGATATTTCCGAAGAACTTCTAAAATAATTTAAAATTGGTAAATTTTTATCAATAGATTACCAATAGTTCAGTATTTAATAGAAGGATAACACAGAGAAAAGTATCAGTTGAAATATGGATATTTTTAATATAATTTGTTTTAAGAGTGGGACAAATATACAACTTATGTTAGAAGTTTGCCTCATTTACACAGTCACTACTTTATTCTTTCCTGAATATCATGGTTATTATAAGTTGTTTTTAAAATCTAAACAAACACCGTCGTACGAACACCTCAAAACATCATACTAAAAGGATGAAAATTAAACTATAAAGCCCATAAGTGTCACGAAGCAACATTAGCGTCCGCTGTGTTCATATCCTTTAATACACTGGTTACCAAAAGAATCGACTCAAACTATTTGACTTCATTTAACATGAATCCTAGAATTTAATGTTCATATAATTTTACGGATTTTAGTATCATTTGAAAGCCCATTCTATTCTCTTTCTAATGATACCAGATTCCACAGTATACCTCATGCTTTTTACTGATTAAAATGATTGAAAGGGGAAACAAGAAGAACAAGGATTGAAAATAGGAGTAAAAGAAAGGAAAAACTAAGCAATTTTTAAGTTTAACAATTAAATTTATCGATAAAAACCAAAATCAATATTTTGTATTGCATCCCCCCTAGCCCTTATTACTGCTGTCAGCCGGTTGTTCATGTAGCGGGTGAGCTTTTTCACCACCGTCTGTGGGATTCTTCCCCACTCCCCCACCATTACAACCTTTAAGTCCCTTAGCGATGCTAGGGCTGGATTTTTGGCTCGAACCCTTCTTTTGAACTCAACCCACATGTGCTCGATTGTATTGAGGTCAGGACTACGCGCAGGCCAGTGTAATGTGGGTATTCCCACTTCCGCCAGGTATTGCCGCACCAATGGAGCAGCATGTGGTCTCGCATTGTCGTACATTAGCACGAAGCTATCGCCAACAAACCCAGCGTAAGGAACGACGTGTTTCTGCAGGATTTCCTTGATGTACCGGTGAGCAGTTAATCGACCACTATGAGACTTATAGACTCAAACCAAATCGGTTTTCGCATCAAGTGAGATACCTCCCCACGCCATGACAGAACCCCCTCCGTAGGCGACCGTTTCGCAGCACTACGCATAGCGCTCCCCAGGCTTCCTATATACGCGTCTTCTTCCATCATTGCCCTGCAGACACATTCGGGACTCGTCGGAGAATAAAACGGAGCGCCATTGCTCTAAGGTCCAGTCGACATGTTCTCTGGTAAATCTGAGTCACGCTTGTCGACGGGCTGCTGTCAATTAGGGTCCGTTAGCTGATATCTACGTAGTTAGGTTAGTCTTCTTCTGACTGTCCAATGACTGACAGCCTTACCCTACCACGAATTTGCCGGAGCTCCTGCTGGACCTCAACGCCGGTCAGGTGACGATTTCTTAGAGTTGTGTTGACAATTAAGCTCCGAGGTACACCTTCGTTCTGATCCTGATCTCCATGTAAAAGCGCCAGTCTCTTGGCAACATCTGTAGACTCTGGAGACAGCTGACTGGCTCAGGTGCAGTTGCGCAGCGACTATACGTTGGCTATGCCCTTCTTGCAATAGAGCAATGAGTTGTGCCGTTTCTTCCGGAGCGGCAACCATTTTCCGATGACGTAATTAGTGAGCAGGTATAACAGAGATGTTGACGGTTCAAGTTCCAATAAAGGAATGATAGGACAATGCAGTTGCATGTGTTTTTATGGGGATGAATAGAGCGCAACGAGTACGTTGCTGAGCGAGCAGAATCAGTAAAATTTTTTGGAAATCCAAATGTTATTGGTATTTCTGGAAAGAGTAGAAAATCAGCGTTCTGATGATACCAAAAATATCACTGCTTGAAAATTAAATTCAAGGATCGATATAAAATGAAGCAAAATCGTTAGAGTCGATTTTTTTACTCACTCGTGTAGTTCAACAATAATATTTTACTTTATTTCTTCAGGTCGGTATTTTCTTCGGTTTTGGGTACTAGCTCCGCGGTATCGGCCCATATATAATAATTTTTACTCTAATGTAAACAAAATGTTTTGTGTGACTCTTATATTTACTGTTCCCATTTAATCGATATCAGAATATGAGTAGATGAGATAGAGATTTTATCAATATCACGTGTTAATTCTTAAAATAATTGCTTTTCTTGATCAATTTCCAAATTAGTCTATTAATAAACAGGATACAGTTGTTTCCATTTTGACAGCTGCAGGGGGCAACTTTTTCTTCAAGTTAATTTTACCTCAATCGTTCATATTGTATCAATATCGGTCCATTAACAAAGAGGATATAAGTGTTTCCGTAATGATAGGTATCAATGTCAGAACATTGTTGCTTATACTTCTATTTTAAGACATAACCAATGTATTTGCCAAATTTTGATCAGGCTCATTTAGTCGTAACTATGGAGGAAATTTACAACCCCAGACACAATCATACACACAAATAAATGTATGGACATTATATTAACGCAGACAATTTAAATAGGCTGGATGAAATAATTTATATCTAGAAAATACATCTTAGTTGGGAATGTGGAATCTTTGGCACAATGATACTACTCAGTATATATCACCACTATACCAAACACTTTATTTTTGCACTCGACGCGCGTTTCGCTAACCATGTTAGCTTCATCAGGAGCGATGATTGACAGTCAATCATCGCTCCTGATGAAGCTAACATGGTTAGCGAAACGCGCGTCGAGTGCAAAAATAAAGTGTTTGGTATAGTGGTGATATATACTGAGTAGTAGAAAATACATGTAAATACCTGATATGCACATATCCAAGTACTTCAATTCATGCAATGCCTCATATGTCATGACACCATTGTTTCTATTCAAGCACTCAGTTATTTCTTCTCTTAGTTTTTCTTGGATATCTGTATTGATACAGAGTTCGTACATAGTAAAGCTCAGTGTGGCAGCTACAGTTTCGAAGCCAGCCGCAAAAAATTGAATGGCTTGACCCAACATGGCCTTTTCAGCTACAAATAAACAGATATGATGGCACGGCAGTGGTTAATGTTTCATAGGTTCATGTACTTATATACGTATTAAGTTGGGAAATGACAAGAAGCATAGAAGAAAAGGTTTTGGGTCCCTATTTATTTAATGGTCACTACATAATGCCATGTTAATTTAAGCATTGCATGAGTTATAATTATTTAGTATTACTGTTATCAGATTGGGATAATGTATAGTTCATATAATACCAATTTGTATAACAAAAGGTTCACAATATGCCTATCACATAATGCTTCAAACTGTTAGTGGTTATTTTTCTACGACAGTCAGTTATAATAATAGAAATTGATCGCTTTTTTTAAAAATTTAAATAATTTTCTTTCTTAGTTCTTAAAGTCAAATTCGACCAACTATGGAATACTGCTCCCGTATTTGGGGCTCCGCACCCAAACACACACTGCATTTACTGGATTCTATTCAGAGAAGAGCTGTTCGTCTAATTGGCGACCTGGTACTGACCGGCGGCCTTGATTCGCTGGAACATCGAAGAACGGTTGGCGACTGGAGCACTTTAATAACTTCCCTGTAGCATGTGTGCTAGACCCATAAAAAAAAGAACTCGGTTGCTGTGTAGACAATTAACATGTCAACATATTGTTATTTGAATATTAAATTAACCCTTCTATGTTGTCTGCCTCGACCCTATATAAATTGTATAACGAACAACAGAGATCCTATACCGTCCTCCACATACCTAAACCGTTCTTCCACAATTTAAGGTTCCAGGTACAAACCAATTTTGTGCTATAACTCATCCAACATGTTACAAAACTCTTCAAATCAGGTAATATTTTGTAAAATAATAAAATATTTTATGGTTATTCGTTTGATTGCATTACTATTATACAATTTTTTGTGGATCTATAGTGGTATAGAATTTTTAGTGACATAAAATTTTGTACTTTCATGATTTTGTTAAAAGGACAAAATATTGTGTAGATCTCTGGTAATATAAAATTTTTAAGTATGTATAAAGTTTTGTAAAGCTATTGACCATAATTATTCTGGTGAAGAATCGATGATTGCACAAAACAGTAAACTATTATCACAACTAGTTTTTGGTGAAAATAGACCTATTCTGTTTAGAAAATTTTAATATTTTGGTAGTAAACCGTGGTGAACATGAAAAAAAATCAGTTTTTAAAACTAAAACAAAACAGTTTTACTTACAAAAACCCTTTTCTCCAGTTTTCCTTTGGACTTCAAGTAAAATATCTACAAAATCATTGCCTTTAAGATTTTTGGAAGCCATTCTTGAATGTAAAACATCAGTAAATATTTCTTCTAATTTATCGACAATTGAGAGATCAAAGAAAGTTATGTTTAATTTCTCACACAAGCCTGGAGCAAAATTGCTACCCATCTGACGCAGGGCAGTAATGAGTCTGGGAAAAAATCAAAGAAAAGCTCTGAGGTAATATCAATTGTTGATTGTTATTACATCACCATACAAGTTAGTTTATGGGTGACGTCCAGTATGATGGATGTATCAAAAATCACACTACTGCTTGTAAAAGACAAAACAAAACCTTTAATGTAATATTAACTATCTTCGTTAAAGCTAGAATATCATGAACAAATCTTGATCGGACAACCACGAATAGTATGTAGTATGTAAACCACATTTTAAGTGAAAATGTTATAGAAACAATAGTAATAGTCGTGAATACTAGTTGTGCTGTTATTTAATATTTTACGATAAGATAACACGTAGGTTGAAAAGTTTTTGGTCTGTCACATAGATGTCGCCCTTTCCAAAAAATTTCATGACATTTCGACTATTAGTTTACAAGTTACAATGGTTTTAGTGACGCTACTTTTCATATCTTCAAAACAATGGAAAAAATGGAATTTTGTATGTTGTTTAAACAATGTTTTTTAATGAGAAAAAATACCGTTCAAGCAAAGCAATGGCTTGATAAGTGTTACGGGAACTCTGCCCCTAGAAAACCACTCATCATTTACTAGTATGCTGAATGTAAACGCGGTCGTACAGACACAATTGATGCTGAACGCTCAGGACGCCCAAATGAGGTGATTACACCGGAAAACATCAAAAAAATCCACAAAATTGTTTTGAATGAGCGTAAAGTGAAATTGCGTGAGATAGCTGATACCCTAAAGCTATCAAAAGAGCGTGTTGATCATATTTTGCATGAACATTAGGGCATCAGAAAGCTTTGTTCGAAATGGGTACCGCGTTTGCTCACCGTGGACCAAAAATAACAACGTGTTGATGATTCTGAGCGCTGTTTGGACCTGTTTAAGCGTATTAAAAAGGACTTTTTCGTTTCGCGTTTGAGGGCAGAAATCGCAAAGAAACGGCCCCAAATGAACAAGAAAACAGTGCTCTTTCATCAAGACAATGCACCGTGTCACAAGTCAATTTTTACGATGGCAAAATTTCATGAATTAAAGTTTGAATTGTTTCCTCATCCATCGTATTCTGCAGATTTAGCCCCCAGCGACTATTGTCTATTCGCAGACCCCAAAAAAATGCTCCCGGGAAAGAGATTTGGTTCCAGTAAAGAAGTTATCACCGAAACTGAGGCCTATTTTGAAGGCAAAGAGAAATCCTTCCACAAGAAAGGTATAGAAATGTTAGAAAAGCGTTGGACTGATTGTATCGCTCTTGAAGTAGACTACGTTGATGAGTAAAGACGAATTTTGCAAAAAAAAGTGTTCTAGTAGCTAGACCAAAAACTTTTCAGTCTACGTTTTACCTAGCTGTTAGTTTCTTATTCAGAATGATCGATTAAAATTATAAAATTTTACGTCGTAGAATTTCTTCATAATTTAAAACTTGTGTGTGTGGGTGGGTAGGTGTGTGTGTGCGCGTGTGCGTACACGTGTGCGTGTGCGTGTGCGTGTGTGTGTGTGTGTGTGTGTGTGCGTGTGCGTGTGCGTGTGCGTGTGCGTGTGCGTGCGCGTGTGCGTGCACGTGTGCGTGCGCGTGTGCATGTGTAAGTTTTATGGCTCTGGCAAAACCAACTGGCCAGCATCTATAATTTAAAATTTAAAAAGTGTGTTTGGAATAGTAGGTTAGCGACAAAATTCTCTAATAATATACGATAATATTATGTATATACATATATATATATATATATATATATATATATATATATATATATATATATATATATATATATATATATATACATATACATATATGTATATATATATATATATATATATATATATATATATATACCCTATATATATATATATATAATATATATATATATATATATATATATATATATATATATATATATATATATATATATATATATATATATATATATACCTATATATATACATATACATATATGTATATATATATATATATATATATATATATATATATATACCTATATATATATATATATATATATATATATATATATATATATATATATATATATATACAGTAATACCCCGCTTAGCGCGACCCCGTTACGCGCGGTTTCACTATAACGCGAATTTCAAATTTCGCGCTCATGTAGTCATTAACTTCTCTATGGTCGCGGGGGGATCCCCGCTTTCTCTGAATATTCTCTTTGAAGAATTGGGAATTCCCTGTCCTTCGACTTTGTTCTATGGGGATTTCCTCGTTCGTTTCGTGTGTTCATTTGTTCCGTAATGTTAGTTCGGTCGGCTGGCAGTTTTGTTTTAATATTTATTGGAGATACATACATACATAATTTAACCCTACGTTAAAAATGCCGCCTGTAAAGAAAAAAGAGCGTAAAAGCGTCACTTTGGAATTGAAGATGAAAGTGTTAAGAAGAATGGAAAATGGAGGCAAAGCAACAATTGTTGGGAGAGATTTTGGACTCTCAGAATCGACTGTGAGAACGATTTATAAAAATCGGGAAAAAATTAAAATCTCCAGCGAAGGTTCAACACCTATAAGTGCAACAAAACTTTCTCGTTCGAGATCATCTATCTTAGAAAGAATGGAGAAATTACTGTCAGTCTGGATCGAAGATTTGAATAAGAAGAACACACCACTAAGTCAAGATCTCATATGTACAAAAGCAAAATCTTTGTATGAGATGCTGAAAACAAAAGAAGGAGAAGGGAGTGCCACTCCGACTTTTGCTGCCAGCAGAGGCTGGTTCCATCGGTTCAAGCAGCGTTCTAATCTTCACAATATCCACATAACAGGCGAGGCGGCCAGCGCGGACATTCAAGCTGCAGCTGAGTTTCCAGACAAGTTTCAAGACTTCGTTAGACGAGAGAAAATTCCTGCTTGTCTCATCTTCAATGTTGATGAGACCGCACTTTACTGGAAAAAAATGCCATCTCGAACATTCATTTCTAAGGAAGAACGTCAAGCCAGTGGTTTCAAAGCTGCGAAAGATCGACTAACACTTCTGCTGGGTGGTAATGCCACTGGTGATTTCAAACTGAAACCTTTACTAGTGTACCATTCAGAAACACCCCGTGCAATGCGAGGCACAGACAAGACAAGTCTACCAGTTGTGTGGCGATCAAACAGAAAGGCGTGGGTTACACGGGAAATTTTTCAAGAATGGTATTCTAATAGTTTTTGCCCATCAGTCAAATCATACTGTGACAGAAATGGGCTTGAACCTAAAGTTATATTACTCTTAGACAATGCCCCAGGACATCCAACCTCACTTGATACGCCCAGAGACTTAAAAGTGTACGTAAAGTTCCTTCCACCAAACACTACGTCAATATTACAACCTATGGACCAGGGAGCAATAGCAAACTTCAAAGCTTATTACCATCGCCGCACTTTTAGCCAACTAATTCATGAAACTGACGGGGAAGGAAGACAGTCTATGCGAGAGTGGTGGAAGTCATACAACATTA
The DNA here is from genome assembly GCA_019049505.1 of Pachyrhynchus sulphureomaculatus. NCBI lineage: Eukaryota > Metazoa > Arthropoda > Insecta > Coleoptera > Curculionidae > Pachyrhynchus > Pachyrhynchus sulphureomaculatus. The sequence continues at coordinate 32,736,183 of CM032456.1, read as the reverse complement.
TGAAGTCTATTCACAACATAGAAGAGGCTTGGAAGGAAGTTAAAATGAGTTGTATGAATGGGGTGTGGCGTAATCTTTGGCCAGATGTAGTGGAAGCACCTAGAAGAATTGTCCAGATGCAGAGACAAGTGCTTGAAGACATTGCTGCAATGATTGAGGGGTCTGAACTTGAAGATGTCACGGTAGAAGATCTCGTAGAACTTGTAGCAACGCACGACGATCCTATTAGCAATGAAGATCTGATCGAGTTACAGAATAATCCTATCTACGATGAGGAAGAACAAGTAGAAGAGAAAGTTTTATCTTCAGGGGAAATACAAAATGCACTTTCAAAAATTTATTCAGGTTTGGACATATTGCAGAGTATAGACAATAATGATGACCGTGTCTTGACCGTGTGTCAAACAATTAAAAACAGTGTTGGGTGTTATGAACGTATTTTACAAGAACGTAAACAAAACGTTACCCAAAAGACAATAGATGTATTTTTTCCGTAAAAAATAAGAGTATGTATTGCATAAAGTGTTCTTAGAATTAAAGTGATTGATTAAAATGATTTGTATTTTTTTGTATTAAATTTTGACTATGTTTAATCATAAACCTCGATATACGCGAATTTCAGTTAACGCGATTTTTTTCGGAACGTATCCCTCGCGTAAAGCGGGGTATTACTGTATATATATATATATATATATATATATATATATATATATATATATATATATATATAGGTATATATATATATATATATATATATATATATATATATATATATATATATATGTATATATATATGTATATATATATATATATATATATATATATATATATATATATATATATATATATATATATATATATATATATATATATATGCTTTTTGCAACCAATCGTGTCCTGCTATCATATTTGATCTTCGAATCTCGATGTTAGGAATACGATCTTTGAGTCTCTCCATTACTCTTTGGGCTACCTGGAGTTTATCTATTATACTTTTATTTAAAGCCCACGTTTCAGTGCCATATGTTAATACCGGCAGTACATATTTATCAAATATTCTGGCTTTTATTGTATTTGAGATGTCCAATTTAAATGAAGACCAAACCAAGCTAATGAAATCCTTCTATCCAAGTCAGCCTATTTCGATTTTATACATATATATATATATATATATATATATATATATATATATATATATATATATATAATGAAACAATAACCTACCTGTCCTATATACAATATGGATTATTGGTAATATACCTTTCGAAGTATCTGCGGTATTCTCGTATTACTATTGTTACATGCAAAAAAAAACTGTATGGCTGGCGGTACAAGTGTGAAATCAAAATCATTTTATTCTTAAGAGACTTTGAAAACTGGATAGTCCGAGTTATAATTGTTGTTGAGCATCGTTTGGCAAATTTGGGTAATTCAAAGAATTTTGTGTATGACATTTTTGTTGCTTGAAGTGTTTTATGAGGTGGGTAACCAGTGTCGTGGAAGGCTGATATGCCTTTTGTTTGTTTAGTCTTGATATTACTTGGAATGTTTTGGCGGTGTTCATCGATTTTAGAACCGAACCAAAGGATTACGTTATTATAGATCGATTAGGTAAATACGTGCAGACTTCCATTATTTAAAAGTAAATTTTTCAATTATTAGCCAAAAAAAATATTGGAACCAAATGTGCGCTAAATCAAGACGGTGTGATAAGGTTTTAGTCAATAGTAACTGTTTACTGATTCTTCGTGTGTTAGTTTTATATCATTTTAGTATTATTTTGTTGATATCTCTTTTGCTTTTTATTGTAGCATTCCCTATATTGGTATATATATATATATATATATATATATATATATATATATATATATATATATATATATATATGTATATATATATATATATATATATATATATATATATATATATATATATATATATATATATATATATACATATATATATATATATATATATATATATATATATATATATATATATATATATATATATATATATATATATATATGTACATTTTAGAGTTTTTAGTTTGGAGTAATAATTTAGTGTAAAAATACCAATTCTAGTACTGGAGTATTAACGTTCTGATACCAATTTATTGGTATTTTGGGTTTTCTGACTGCGAATATATAACTGCTACAGAATATTTACTTCCTGAACTTTATAAAGCTGAAGCATAAACTTGCGGTAGTTAACGTTTCAAATGTATTAGCTATTATTTTATTTTCAGAAGGCTATAGGCGGGTTCAAGAGCCTACTTAGTCACAACCTATATTCATATTGTAAACGATCAGATCAGGTACATTTTAATGAAATTCTACTTTGCTTCTTCTTTTCATTTGGGCTGTAATCACGGCGAATTCTTCTTTATTCTGGGCAACTCTAAATAAAGTATGAGTCCAGGCCTATCCAATTGCCTATATTTTTTAGCTACGAACGTTTTCAGTGTCCTGGACCTCTTCTCTCTTTAATTGTTCCCTCCATTAACAATAGGAAAAGCGAGTATTTCGAACCTACTTACTACTTTTCTACTTCTGCTGCTACTGCTACCACTGAGAACAGTGGTAACAACCGTTGAATTATTTTAGTAATTGATGTAGAAAACAAATAAATAAATTTTTGTTCATTACACGCGATGTTATATGAAACGAGCTATCCGCTAGAATAATTCATATTTTTTTAAACATGTTTAAATAAAAAATTTATCCACTAATGATAATAACGTTGAAACTATTACTACAAAAAAATACATATGGCCCAGGGTTTTGAGTTGACTTAATATTTAACATCTTATATTTTAATAACCGCCCAAGTGCAGGTCGAACTTGCACAATTAGTGTTCCTTACGTTGATTGCTTTCAAGATACAAATTTTTTTTACGGAAGTATAAAATGATCAATGACTTCCCAAAACACACCCCAAATGAGTTTTTAACAAAGTTTGTTTACGATCTTCGTTGAAAATTGATAACCTTGAAATTATTGTTTTTTTATAAAGCAGATAATGCACTCATGACAATTTTCGTTTAATCTACACCCTGTGGTGAATATTCCAGAATTTTTTCAAAATTTTCTGATCAGTGGCGGTGATAGCGATTTTTCGCAATTTTTTAAAAATAGTACAAAGAAAAGTGTGCGCAAGTATTACATTATATATATCTTTGAACTTATGTTTTTACAAGCTTTCATTTGACACCCCACTCGATAGTCTGGTAAAAAAAAAAATTTCACTTCCTATTTCACCCCCTCAAACTAACCCCTTAAGTCAAAATTTACCTTTTCAAGACTACACTGTTGAGGCTATCAGTTCCTATATTAGTGTCAAATTTCAACTTTCCATGTGAAATAGTTTCGAAGAAAATCGGGTGCGAAAAACAGATGGACGGACAAATGGACAGACAGACGGATAAACAGACGGACAGACAGACACTGAAGAGATCTTCCGTACGGAATACTGAAAATGATGATTTGTTGCTAACTTTACAATCATATTAGTTATATGAGGAATTAACCATCTGTCTACAAGAAATCATATTTCTTGGGACAAGACCTGTGCAAACTGAAGTGACTCTCTTATACGTTGGAAAGGGGATCTTCAAGGGTAATTGTTGAAGATACCTCTTACAATGGTCGGAAAAAATTATTTCGTATTAACACAGTCTAATCCTGGGAACTTAATTTTTGTTTCAATCACCGCCGATCCTGTCCCATATTACATGAAAAATATATATATTTGAGAATACGATTGTTCGACAAAATCTTATCCATTTATTTATAGATTTTAATTTGACAAAATTACTCTGGTTTATATACGGATGGAATAGTAGTACGGTTGACAATATTCACATAAAAAAAGCACGATGACATCATTCAAAAATTATAATAAACACTTACCTGAAATCAAACATTTTTCTTCCAAGTTTCCTAAAAACAAAATTAAATAATTTAAAACAAACCTAGACAATTTAAATAAATGAGCGCACCCAAAGTTAGGCAAATTGTTGTAACTTCATTTAGTAATTAGCTTTTTAAATTAAAAATTAAATTTTCTCATCTTTGATTAAGAACTATGTGACCCATATTTAAGAATTCATTTACAACATTTTAAGTCTTAAAACCCGAAATCAAGGCAATATTCACATAATTAAATACTGCTTAAAAGCGTTTATGATAACTAATAGGTTAGGCAAAAATAATTTTAGGCTTGTGTGGAAGATAATAAATCCGGACGATGTTTTTTTTAACTAAAATTCTAATTACATCATAATCTCTTATTACTTACCTAAATATGGCATTTTCATTTCTATAAGAGTTTGCTTCTACGGCAAAAGCACATCTAGTAATAACATTTGTTGAATATTTAGCACATATTTCTTTTGTCTCTATATCAGGAATATTGACTAATTTGCTAATATAAGCAACCATTTCTTCAGTTTCCTTTACCATGAGAGGAAACATCAGCTTTAGTTTACCAGATGTAAAAATTGGACTTAGTTTCGTACGATGTTCTTTCCACACAGGATTTTTTTGGACAAATAGAACATTTGACATAATTGGATGCCTCGAATTACTTGAAACAGTTCTATCGTCAAAATTAGTAAAGTCTTTTTGAATAATATTTCTTACTAATTTTGGAGATGTTATAATTAGAGCAGGACGGTCGAATATAAAAATTCCAAAAAAGTCCCTATTGCCTGCTGTATTACACAACTTCATCATACTCATTCCTAATGCTGAATCTTTGTTGAAAATGTCTAAGAGGTTTCCAAAAAATGGTATTGGTTTTAAATAGAAAACATTTCTTTTCTCCCAATAATCAAACTTCCTAATCGAATATTTGTATAGCAACAAAAATATTGAAGCTAAGAAAAGAGCTACGTAAATCCACATTATTACTACAAATAAGAAAATTGAATCAATGGAAATAAAAAGAAATTAGTTAAATAATTATAACACTACTCTAGAAGCTTCGCGTTCAAAACGTTACGTAAAAGTCACCCAAATTTTTAATTACATAACACAACATAACAGCAGGGCTACTGGATTCAAGTCGAACACATTTCGTTGACTATTATATCGAATTTAATCAAGTTTAATCTTCCTCACTGATACCCAGTAACTGCTTTTATCCAGCACTCTTGTCATTATGAAATGTACAGGAAAAGATGTTAAATACGCGCAAGAAAAAATTGAGTTGAACGAATTAAATATAGTTATGTGATGTAACATATATATTTCAAAAACTTCCTTGAATGCTACAAATAAATAGTTTTTTAATTTACAGAATTGATTTTATTCAAAAAAGTCTGACTTATAGATTAACTTTGTATGACTTTAACATGCTTTAAACTTGTTAATAGACGCAAAAAAAAAATGGTAATTCAATGACGATTAAAGACTTTTATGTAATGAAAGACTGATATTGTCAAATTTCTACTTTACGAGGCTGGTTTGAAAAGTTCGTGCAAAGTCCGAGAGATGGCACCACCGGCGCGTATCGAGGTCATGTTTAGTTAGTAGCATCTCTTGAATGAACGCACACCAAGTTTCAGCCATATTGGTCTATTTCTTTGTGTTTGGCATTCGTGTGAATCAAGGAAGTCGAGTGATTTTCAAGAAATGGACGAAAAAGAATTTCGTGTGGTGATTAAACATTACTTTATGAAAGGCAAAACGCCTCAGGAGACTAAAGAGAAGCTTGATAAACATTATGGTGACTCTGCACCTTCGATTAGAACAGTTTATAAGTGGTTTCAAAATTTTCGGACTGGCCATATGTTCGCAAGTGACGCTGAACGTTCTGGACGGCCTGTGGAGGTTACGGCTCCAGAAATCATTGATCAAATCCATGATATGGTGATGGATGACAGAAGAGTTAAGGTGCGTGAGATTGCTAGTGCTGTGGGTATTTCGACTGAACGGGTACATAATATTTTGCATAAACATTTGGACATGAGAAAGCTATCCGCAAGATGGGTGCCGCGATTGCTCACGCTTGACCAAAAACGGAATCGTGTGAAGTGTTGCAAGGATGGTTTGCAGCTGTTCCAGAAGAATCCGGAGGACTTTAAGCGTCGTTTCGTCACTGTGAATGAAACATGGATACATTACTATATTCCTGAGACAAAACAACAATCTAAACAATGGGTTACCAAGGGGGAATCTGCACCAAAAAAAGGCGAAGACCGTTCCTTCGGCCGGAAAGGTTATGGCGACTGTCTTTTGGGATTCGCAAGGGATAATCCTCATCGACTATCTGGAAAAGGGTAAAACTATTACAGGTGAATATTATTCATCGTTATTGGACCGTTTGAAAACCGAGCTGCAAGAAAAACGCCCGCGATTGGCCCACAAGAAAGTCCTTTTCCATCACGACAACGCACCAGCACACACCTCAGCAGTTGTGGTCGCAAAATTAATGGAAATAGGATTCCAACTCGTTTCACATCCCCCCTATTCTCCAGACTTGGCTCCCTCGGACTACTATTTGTTCCCTAATTTGAAGAAATGGCTGGCGGGACAAAGATTTTATTCAAACGAGGAGGTGATTGCAGACACTAATGGATATTTTGCAGACTTGGACAAGTCCTATTATTCGGAAGGGATCGATCAACAAACTAGAACATCGTTGGACGAAGTGTATAAGCCTAAAAGGAGACTATGTCGAAAAATAAAAAAGGTTTACCCCAAACACATAAGTAGTTTTTATTTTTGCACGGACTTTTCAAACCAGCCTCGTATTTAGTTTCACTGAAACTGTATGACGCGTTTCGCTATACGATAGCTTCTTCTGATACAAAATGATATTTGAATATTAGTGTTGTTACATTTATACAAATACCCTAAGATAGATAGGTAATAAAATTAATACTATATGCTAATGAATATTGCTGGGAAATCCATTCTGAATATTAATTGTATAAATTGAGTAAAGGGGAGTTACCATGGGCCAGACAGGTATCTTTTTGTTCGTTTAAGATGATGTCTGAATTTTTAATTCTATTTATTTCTAAATTTTCTAATAGGTTTAATTTTACGCCTTTGTTTTGTATGTATAGAATTTTAAATTTATCGTCAAAAAGATGATTTGATTATGTTAAATGATTACTGTACGCCGAGTCAGTTTTGTTTTTTAAATAGCTTCTTTTATGTTCTAAAATCCGAGTTTCGAATGAGCGACCTGTCTGACCTATGTCACTTTTATGACAAGAACCACAATTCAACTGATACACTTCAGATTTTTTTGTTCTATTTTGTTTTCCCTTTGCGTTTTTAATGAATTTTCCTAACGAGTTGTTTGTTCTAAAAGCTATGTTGATATTATATTTGTTTAAGTGGTTTTCAATTTTCTCTGACGTGTTACCAAGATAGGTTAAACCTATCTTGATACATATTTTGTTTTCTCTTTGCGTTTTTAATGAATTTTCCTAACGAGTTGTTTGTTCTAAAAGCTATGTTGATATTATATTTGTTTAAGTGGTTTTTAATTTTCTCTGACGTGTTACTAAGATAGATTTAACCTAACATAGCTTTTAGAACACTCGTTAGGAAAATTGATTAAAAACACTAAGGGAAAACAAAATAGATCAAAAAAATCTGGAGTATATCAGTTGAATTGTGGTTCTTGCCATAAAAGTTACATAGCTCAGACAGGTCGCTCATTCGAAACTCGGATTTTAGAACTTAAAAGAAGCTATTCAAAAAACAAAACTGACTCAGCGTACGGTAATCATTTAACAGAATCAAATCATCTTTTTGACGATAAATTTAAAATTCTACACATACAAAAAAAAGGCGTAAAATTAAACCTATTAGAAAATTTGGACATAAATAAAATTAAAAATTCAGACATCATCTTAAACGAACAAAAAGATACCTGTCTGGCCCATGGTAACCCCCCTTTACTCAATTTATGCAATTAATATTCAGAATGGATTTCCCAGCAATATTCTGTAGTATTAATTTTATTATCTATCTACCTTAGGATATTTGTATAAATGTAACAACACTAATATTCAAATATCATGTTGTATCAGAAGAAGTTATAGTATAGCGAAACGCGTCATACAGTTTCAGTGAAACTAAATAAAGTGGAAATTTGACAATATCAGCCTTTCATTACATTCGTTATGAATTTCCATCAAGTAACATCCACAATAATTCAAAGTTTAAAAGACTTTTATAATTTTTCAGAAAATCTAGCAATTAAACACCTATACTTGCGAAGAAAAATGAAAATTTTTAAATGCGAACAAGATATTGATGCACTGAATCCCTGATAGATCTTTAGGGTGATTTATAGAGCGGTCAATCAAGGTACAGAAATAATTTTTCAACTACATGAAAAATATTCTAATACAGTTAAATAACAAGACATATTTGCTATCTTTCAGTTACATTATATTATTGCTATTGCCAATTTAACCTAAGTACCTCTTAATACTTTTACAACACAAAAAAAAAACACTTCAGTAGCACTTGTTAGCAACCGATGATTTGAATATACTTATTACGTTACCATATATATAGAAAATTATTATCTTATTTTTTAAATAAACTATTATCTTGCTCAGTTATAACATATTATGTTCATATTTTGTAAATAGTATTTATCATTTTATGTGACTATAAATACGGAGTGCACAACGTAAAACAATTAAAAATAATTAATTTACAGGGTAATGAATTAATAAAAAAAATACAATATTTTAGAAGAAGAATCAATTGAGTAACCATGCCAATGAGGAACATTATCAAATTTTAAATACTATTAAAGTCTTTCTCACCATAACTAACTTGAACTTGACAACCGTGTGGTCGAAAATCTAGGACCGGCAAGCGCCAAATTTATTTTTAAAAATAAATTTTCAGTTTCAGAAAAAAAAAGTGCTATTAAAATTAAATAAATCCATTTTTTGCAAAATTCGACATTATTCATCAACATAATCTCTTTCAAGAGCAATACAATCAGACCAACGCTTTTCTAATATTTCTATACCTTTCTTGTAGAAGGATTTGTCTTTGCCTTCGAAGTTGGTCTCAGTTTCGGCGATAACTTCTTGGAGCCAAATCTCTTTCCCGCGAGCATTTTTTTGAGGTCTGCGAATAGATAATAGTCGCTGAGAGAATACGGTGGATGATGAAACAATTTGAACTTCAATTCATGCAATTTTGCCATCGTAACCATTGATTTGTGACACGGATCTATATTTCATCCATTGTAACATATAGCATGAAAAAATCCTTTTTATTGCGCTTAAACAAGTCCAAACACCGCTCAGAATCATGAACACGTTGTGGTTTTTGGTCCACTGTGAGTAAACGCGGTACCCATTTCGAGCAGAGCTTTCTCATGTCCAAATGTTCATGCAAAATATGACCAACATGTTCTTTTGATACCTTTAGGGTGTCAGCTATCTCACGAAATTTCACTTTACGGTCATTCAAAACAATTTTGTGAATTTTTTATGTTTACCTGTATAACCACCTCATTTGCTCATCCAGAGCGGTCAGCATCATTTGTGTCTGTACGACCGCGTTTAAATTCGACACACCAGTAAATGATGAGTGATTTTCGAGGGACAGAGTTCCTGTAACGCCATTGCTTTGCTTGAATGGTATTTTTTTTTCCCATCAAAAAACAGTGTTTAATCAAAACACGTCACTAAAACACTGTAACTTGTAAACTAATCATCGAAATGTCATGAAACTTTGACACGTATGGTTTGAAGGTTGGTACTTCCTAAAAATCATATGGATTTTTTGAAAAGGGCGACATCTATGTGTCAAACCAAAAACTTTTTAGTTTACGTGTTATATGAAATAATTATTTAATTTTTTTTAATATTAAGTGTGGCTAAAACACACAATATTTTGTTTTTAAATAAGATATATTTCATTCTATAAATAATTTTAAATAACTTTTTAAACATTTAGTTTCAGCAATAAATTTTAAAACATCCCTAAATTGCCAACAATTTGTATTATTCAGTTTAGAGAACGAACACAAAATTATACTAAAAAGTAACTTCTTGAAAAATCACTGAAAATGATTAACAACTATGAAGGAACTGAGACAATTTATTGAAACAAATTTAAGATAAAATATTTTTCTTTTAATTTAAAAATTATTAGTAATAATTCTCGATATGGATACCCTCATAACAGTATATTTTCTGATAACTTCTGAGTCAGGTCTTCAAAGCTTTAACCTTCTTCTAATTAAGATTCTTGACCCTATACCCAATGGCTTTTTTAAATGATAAAATTTTTGTGATTTTTTTCTCAGGAATTCGCTTCCTTAGGTAGCCGTCAGCAAAAAATTAATCATTATATAATCAGGTTAGCTTTACAATTACGGTTTAGGAACTACAAAACAAATTGACTGTTTCGATTTTTCGAGCGATGACTCAAAGTGGACGCTGTTTAAAAAATAAAGTCATTCTCTGAGTACAATTTTTGGTGCATCGAATCGAAAGAATGGCCCCTACATTTTGATAATACCAGGTGTACAAGTATGAAATGCGGATTTTTTTTCTAAAAAACATGTTAAATTCGGAAGAATGATAAAAAGTGCTTTGTTCAAAGTATGCTCCATCGCTTGTTATACATTTTTCCGATCTTTCGGGCAATTTGTGAATACCACGCCAGTAAAAATCTTTCCCTTTTGCTGCGAACAATTCATTGAGCCATTTTTTCACATTTTCGTAAGAACCAAAGCGCAGCAAGTGCGTGACCCATCGATGCAAACAAGTGGTAATCGGAAGGAGCCAAGTCTGGTGAGAAAGCCGCATGGGGTAGAACTTCGCAGCTGAGTGCTTCCAACGTGTCGCAAACTGGTTTTGCCGTATGTGATGGAGCATTGTCATGAAGAAAAATGACTTTGTGTTGCCTCTTTCGGTATTTTGGCCTTTTTTCAAACAGCGAACGGTTCAAATCGGTCAATTGTTGTTGGTAATGTTTAGTATTAACCGTTTCCCCAGGTTTTAACAGCTCATAATAGACCACGCCCCTCTGGTCCCACCAAACACAGAGCATCGTCTTTCTGTCAAAGCGATTCGGTCTTGCGGTCGATGTGGATGATGCGCCTGGGTCTATCCATGATTTTTTGCGCTTGGGATTCTCAAAATAAATCCACTTTTCATCCCCTGTAAACTATATGATGCAAAAAACGACTTCCTTTTGTACCGAGCGAGCAAAATGTCACACGTGTTTTTGCGCTTTTCCATTTGCCTGTCGTTCAACTCATGTGGTATCCATCTACCGGTCTTCTGAATCTTTCCCATCTCTCGTAGCCGATTGGAAACAGCTTGTTGACTAACGCCCAATTGCTCGGCGAGTTGTTTTTGTTTTTGCGAATCATCTTCGTCCAACGATGCTTGCAATTCCACATCTTCGTATTTTTTTGGCGGTTTTCCACGTTCTTTATCTGCAACATCGAAGTCACCACTTTTGAAATGCCGAAACCATCGTTCACATGTATCTTGCGATGGAGTACGTTCACCATAAGCTTCCCGAAGTAATCGGTATGATTCAACAGCAGTTTTCTTCAAATGAAAACAAATTAATGATGCCGCGAATGCTCTTTGTTCGGTATAAATTTCGACATATTGAACACAACAACACAACATTATGCACACACTTTTCCAATTTATCACTCGTGCGCGTCTGACACTTGTTGATGACACAACAAAATGGCGCAGTGTCAAATCTTTATAGCACAAACTGCATTGGTGCACCATCTGTTGTCTGAAATCCGCATTTCATACTTGTACACCTGGTATAAGAGTTAGTATTAATCTTCGCTCCAGGTTTTACAAATCAAGCAGATTTGCTGAAACGTCCAGTCAAACTATAACTCCGTGTGAATGATCAAGCTCGAGTGTACTAAAAGATCTTTCCTCGTTTCTTCTCTTTACTTATATGTACGAGCGGCTGACTACAATCTCTACTAAGATAAAACTAAGATTCGTAAATCGTACGAAATTATGTCAACAAAAGTGTCAAAATGTCATGTGTGATTTCGGAACAAGTTGAGACAACATTTCTAAGTAGCAATCAAACCACTGCAGGAACTAACTTGAGTAAAAATTTTGATTTCTCAGAATTGAAAAAGGATTTTTTCATGTGTTTTATCTCAAATTTTATATTTTACACAAGTACTCCACAAAATTTGTTAAAATCAAATGTTGTTGAGATAATTCAACCCTTTTAACCAGAGAATATCATAAAAGTCGCCCAGACACAGTACCTAATACTTTAACATTGTATAGATAAAGCAACATTTCATAAAAGTGTATAACAAAGTAGCACATGAAGTTGTTAAACTCACAAATGTAATTTGTGTGTAATGAAAGACTAATATTGTCAAATTTCCACTTTATTTAGTTTCACTGAAACTGTATGACGCGTTTCGCTATACTATAGCTTCTTCTGATACAAATTTTTGTATCAGAAGAAGCTATGGTATAGCGAAACGCGTCATACAGTTTCAATGAAACTAAATAAAGTGGAAATTTAACAATATCAGTCTTTCATTACATTCGTTATGAATTTCCATCAAGTAACAGCTACAACAATTCAATTATGATTTGAGATATTATATGAAGTATAACTAGATCAAATATATTTTGTTCATAGTTCCTTCTGGGTAGAGGACATGACTCTTTTCCATACTTTCAATGCCCTCGTTCTGCTGTTATTAAAGTTTTTTATCCCATATATAAGAGTAAGATTAAGATAACAACACAACTTAGGACCTACTATAGGATCTACTTTTATTTTATTTATTCTAAAAAGAGTAAGATTAAGATAACAACACAACTTAGGACCTACTATAGGATCTACTTTTATTTTATTTATTCTAAATTGGTTAAAGATGTGTCAAGTCGTTTAAGTGTGATGTTAACAGACAAAATACTTCAAAACCTTTGCTCTTGAATTAAATCTTTCAAAATAGTTATATAGTTGACTAGGCAGGCTCATTGGTCTGTAGTTTTCAAGATTTGCTCTATCTCCTTTTTTGTGTTTAAGGATCGTTAGAGAATTTTTCCAGTCATCTGGAATGCTTTAGTTGTGAAGACATAGATTAAATAGCTTCTGAATATGTCTTACGAATACCTTCCCTCCTATCTTTAACTCCTCTGTCGTAATTCCATCTTCCCCTGGGGCTTTGTTGTTCTTCATTTTCTGAAGGACATTATATATCTCGTCTACAGAAATATCAGGGACAACTTCCGGGCCTTGGTTGAGGACCCATCTTCTTTCATATTCTGTCTCATCTAAAGTCGACTTATTAGTGTATAAGGATTCATAGAATTTTTCGACTACATACCACCACTCACACGGCCAGATAATTCTATTGCAACGACACCTGTTGAGAAAGCGAACTTGTTGGCTGAACTCTTTGCTTCACATTCTACTGTCGATTTCCAAGGAAAAACACCACCTAATATTCGCATAGTGCAGTCAAGGATGCCCGATATTGTCTTCAGGCAGCGTATCAAAAAGGCTTCTGGCGCTGACGGAATACCTGCCATAGTTCTCAAAAACTGTGCGAGGGAACTAACACCAGTTTTCTGTAGACTTTTCAACCTATCTTACAGAAAGGGAATATTTCCTTCCTGCTGGAAATGTGCCACAGTTCAGCCGATACCTAAAAAAGGCAAGAAGACCTTGCCAAATAACTACCGACAAATCGCACTGCTTTCAATAATATCGAAAGTCATGGAAAAGGCTATCAATCAGCATCTTCTAAAATATCTTGAAGGATTCAACATTATTAGCGATCATCAATATGGCTTTCGTAAAAATAGATCAGCAGGAGATCTTCTGACTTATGTAACACATGTTTGGAAATAACGCAATTGAACACTTTGGAGAATCTCGAGCGGTTGCTCTTGACATATCCAAGGCATTCGACCGTGTTTGGCACGATGGACTGTTGGCTAAGTTACGTTCTTATGGTATGTCTGAAAAGTTCTATTTGTGAGTCTCATGTTTCCTCAGAGAGCGTTCTTTACGAGTGGCAGTCGACGGATTTCTTTCTAACACCTTCACTATCAACGCCGGTGTACCTCAAGGCTCCATACTGTCTCCTACTCTTTTGCTCATTTACATTGACGATCTGCTGGAAAAGACCGGGAATCCAATCTACAGCTTTGCAGATGACAGTACGCTTATCTCCTCATTCACTTTGAATGCTCGGACATCGGCTACTCAGACGAATATCCGCAGACAGCAGGAAGTCATTCAACTTAACAAAGACGTAGAAGAAATTTTATCTTGGGGCGACAGTAACCAAGTGGAATTTAACTCTACAAAAACCAGGCGGCACACAGTGCGAAATTTCTTGAGTTTACCGGAACTTAATTATTTAAACCAGTAAAACAGTTCTATTTGTTAGTTTTTTTTAATAAAAATTAATGTGTTTTATTTAAAGTTTTTCAGTTTATTTGTGTTTTTTATTATAGAACAATTAAAAAAAACATACATTTTGTAACAACATTTTGAACATCTATTCAGAACGAGACTCATTGCAATCGTCTGAAGACTCGCAATCATTACATGGACCTGCAAATCTTTCTAACAACTCTAAAGCTTCTGGCGTAACTTCACTATGCTTGGTTTTGGGTGCTTTACGAAGACTAGCGATGTACGGATCCGATGAAATAAGCAGTCGATTAAATAAATCCGTATTTGTGTCATTTCGGGATGTTTTTCTAGTAAAAAGTTTCTTGCCTCCTGAGCTTCTTCAGAAAATTGTCCGATCGGAAGAATGCAAGAGGCTATAATATCCTTTCCATTACAAAGGACTTTATGCACACTTACGGGCATTGAGTACCAGAAATATTCTTTCAAATACAATTCCAAAGTTTCTCTTGCATATTCGCCGAACTTTTCTGAATCAATTTTAAGACCACAATTTAGGCACTCTAACAGCACATGAAAACGCTTGATCAAATCTAAATTAACGCCAGTTATTTCGGAAGACTTTTCGGCATTTCTAAAGAATTTCCTCGCGGTATTACCATCGTTTGTGTTTCCGGTCTGCTGTTTTAGCATATCTATAAGCAAGCCAAACTCCTCTTTAAATTTTTGTTGAATGTATTTTTTCTTCTCTGCAACTTTTTTTATTTTTTGCTCCACGAGCTTGCCATGCCTTAATATCCAGTTTGTACGTTATATGTAAAATACATTCCAAAAACCTTATCCATGCATGGAGGGGTGATAGTCCAAGGGATAAAAAGGATTCATTTATATTTTTTTTAGGTATATCGCACATGTTGTTCATTTCACTAGGTTTAGCCCCACATAAGTAGCATGTTTGTGATAATGCATAGGATGATACAGCATTGCATACTTTACCGCCAATCATACAAAAGATCATATTTGCTGTAACCTGAAATTGCTTGCCATCTACAAGTATAGTGGTTGGAGTAAGTTGAGATATTTGTTCTTTCACTTTGTTTACTTCTGAGGTAATTACACTGACTGTTTCTTTGGCAACAACTAACTTAATGGGGCGACAGTACCATGTGGAAGAAGAAGCGGGGTTTTTCCAAATTACTGACTGATTATCACCATTATCATTTACGGAGCACATTTGGATTGGTACCATTGATACACTAAACATACTATCATCAGAGCTATGTTTGTCCATATACTTTTGTCGATAATTAACTTGTTCCGCCCCATCACAACCCCACTTTACGATAATATTTAGTGCTTTAACGTTTGATAAAGTCCTAAGAATCCCTTCTAGCCCTGTACAAAGTCTTGCTACGGTATGATTTATAAGCGACTGAACTGATACTTCAGCTGAAACTTCAGTTATTATTATGTCCTTTGGATAGCACAACCTCTTTGCCTCTTTTACAACATAATAAGGTCGATACAAAGTGCAACGGTGATTTTTTGCTTGATCTCGAACAATGTTGTACTGATTTGACGATAAGTTTGCATCAATAAGTAGCGCCAGAGCCTGGTCTGGAGTTAATTTTCGTGGGCTGTTTGAAGAAGACATGCGAACCTTCTTGATTTTGCTATCCCTTTCTGGAGAACCAGATGCCAGTTCCTTGACAATCGCTGCGGAGTTTCGTTTTCCAGATTGGTATAGCTTTGTTGCAGTTGCTTTGGCTAACTCGTCTTGACTACCGGACTTTTCTGTTTTGCACTTTAGGAGGACAATCCCTAAATCTTCTTTTTTAGGTCTGCCTGCATTGGTCCTCGATCTACTAGGCAATGCATCCCTTACAGCATTTGAAAATTTTACATTATTTTCAAGCCAGCTAGCATTTTTATTCAGAAATGATGCTAAATTTCGACTGGATTCCCTCCACCTTTTTTATATTTTACAAACCAGCGCACGAAGAGTTGCCTTTAAACTGCAAAGAGCGTCAGATGTTAGCATTGGTGAGCCTATTTTTTCCAAAACAAAACCAATGATGACGTCCGATGTAGGTTCTTCCTTCCACTTTTGGAATATGCAGTTATATGAAATTTGCAAAGTCATTCTGGAAAATGTTTAATTTAAAAGAAGATCGCAAAATATCGCAGAAGATCTTTTGTGTTTCCAACAGAGGAAAAAAAAACCTTTCAAATTTTGTGCGTTTCAAGCTGGTATTATGTAGTATCACTTTTTAAAGTCTCCACTGAAGTTAAAAATGTAAATTTTACTTACTTCTTAAAAATAACTTTTTTCACGAACAAATCACACACGAGTAAGAAAAGATTTTGCAATTATTTAAATGCCAATAACTGACAATTCTCTTATAAAATAAATGAAAAAAAAATCATGGCCTACTGACTTGCCGTTTGTATATGCCACTCTATTAACTTAAACAAATCGAATAGCTTTCTGTAGGCAAAAAGTATGATTGAATAAGTAATCAGGTGCATTTTGCAGTTGTTTCGCAGGGTTAATCCCCAAACTGAGTATGAGGTTTTAGAGATGGGATATTAACCTACCAAAATAATGAATAATCTTATGCATTTTACGTATTTCAAAAATTGAATAAAGTTCCGCTAAACTTCCTAAATTTCGCACTGTGCGGCAGTTTTTTCTAAAAAAGTTAACGTTGCTGAACCCGACATAGTTATGTCGCGGCACTCCATTCCTCTAACATCATCACTCAATTTGTTGGGCGTTAATTTGGGAGCAAATATGTCCTGGCATGAACATGTTGCAGGCATAGCAAAGAGAGCTTCTCAAAAGTTGAGAATATTATTTCGAACCAGAAAGCTTTACACTCCACAACAACTGTTAATTCTTTACAAAGCTCAAATTCGACCAACTATGGAATACTGCTCCCATGTTTGGGGCTCCGCTCCCAAACATACACTGCATTTGTTGGATTATGTTCCGAGAAGAGCTGTTCGTCTGATTGGAGACCTGGAACTGACCGGCGGCCTTGATTCGTTGGAACATCGAAGAACGGTTGGCGACTTGAGCCTATTCTACAAGTACTTTCATGGAAAGTGTTCGAAGGATGTGGCCCGCTTAATTCCTCCCAAAGCGGTGCATGTTAGAAGTACACGTCACGCTAATACTTCACATCCGTATGAGATTCAGCTTGTTACTCCTCGTACAACGCTTTTCAAGCAATCTTTTATATGGAGAACATCATCCCTTTGGAATAATTTGCCCAGGACTGTGTTTCCCACCGAGTACAATTTACACCGATTCAAGAACAAAGTAAATAGCTTTTTCCGCACACGTGTCGCTCCAGTAGCGCTTTAGGGACTTCTTCCCTGCAGCACGTGTGCTAGACACATAAAAAAAAAGCTGAATTATGTTTTATAATTCAACATTTTTTTTTTCTTTGACATGTCTTTAAAATTATATTGCAATGATTCTACATATATATAAGTACTTCAGATATTTACGAGGCTGGTTTGAAAAGTCCGTGCAAAGTCCGAGAGATGGCACCACCGGCGCGTATCGAGGTCATGTTTAGTTAGTAGCATCTCTTAAATGAACGCACACCAAGTTTCAGCCATATTGGTCTATTTCTTTGTGTTTGGCATTCGTGTGAATCAAGGAAGTCGAGTGATTTTCAAGAAATGGACGAAAAAGAATTTCGTGTGGTGATTAAACATTACTTTATGAAAGGCAAAACGCCTCAGGAGACTAAAGAGAAGCTTGATAAACATTATGGTGACTCTGCACCTTCGATTAGAACAGTTTATAAGTGGTTTCAAAATTTTCGGACTGGCCATATGGGCACAAGTGACGCTGAACGTTCTGGACGGCCTGTGGAGGTTACGACTCCAGAAATCATTGATCAAATCCATGATATGGTGATGAATGACAGAAGAGTTAAGGTGCGTGAGATTGCTAGTGCTGTGGGCATCTCGACTGAACGGGTACATAATATTTTGCATAAACATTTGGACATGAGAAAGCTATCCGCAAGATGGGTGCCGCGATTGCTCACAAAAACGGAATCGTGTGAAGTGTTGCAAGGATGGTTTGCAGCTGTTCCAGAAGAATCCGGAGGACTTTAAGCGTCGTTTCGTCACTATGGATGAAACATGGATACATTACTATACTCTTGAGACCAAACAACAATCTAAACAATGGGTTACCAAGGAGGAATCTGCACCAAAAAAGGCGAAGACCATTCCTTCGGCCGGAAAGGTTATGGCGACTGTCTTTTGGGATTCGCAAGGGATAATCCTCATCGACTATCTGGAAAAGGGTAAAACTATTACAGGTGAATATTATTCATCGTTATTGGACCGTTTGAAAACCGAGCTGCAAGAAAAACGCCCGCGATTGGCCCACAAGAAAGTCCATTTCCATCACGACAACGCACCAGCACACACCTCAGCAGTTGTGGTTGCAAAATTAATGGAAATAGGATTCCAACTCGTTTCACATCCCCCTATTCTCCAGACTTGGCTCCCTCGGACTACTATTTGTTCCCCAATTTGAAGAAATGGCTGGCGGGACAAAGATTTTATTCAAACGAGGAGGTGATTGCAGACACTAATGGATATTTTGCAGACTTGGACAAATCCTATTATTCGGAAGGGATCAACAAACTAGAACATCGTTGAACGAAGTGTATAAGCCTAAAAGGAGACTATGTCGAAAAATAAAAAAGGTTTACCCCAAACACATAAGTAGTTTTTATTTTTGCACGGACTTTTCAAACCAGCCTCGTATTATCTTCTTTAAATTTGTCTGCCTCCGAATCACATCGGCTACATATACAAAATAACCATCTTTTTTTAACTTCTTTATCTCCATTACTTTTTTCTTTGATAAACCACACCAGTTTACACACAGTTTGAATATTTTATGTTTAATATTGATCAGTTCTGATATTATATTAATAAAGCTCATATCTAACAAATAAATACATTATGCTCTCCTATCCATGAAATTTAATGTATTCTTAATAAATATATAATTCTGTGAGGACGATTTGGTTTGCAGTCAATTTCTAAATACCCCAATGTGTAAGTGTGCCAGTTAGTTCAAAACACAATAATTTTTGTATAAAATAAAACGAATTATTTCAACAAACGTAGGTTAGTACATACCGACCGCTTATAATTTTGTACAACAATAGAAGTTTAAAATATTATTATGTAGTTAAATTGGTACAAATTTTAGAGGGATTCCAACTGTCGACTGAAGAAATAAGCTTTTTCTTGTATATATAATAGGTTCTGGAGTTTTAGGAGATCCTTCCAGTTTATACTTGGATAATAACGCCACTATAGCAATTTTAGCTTCCATTAATGCAAATCTTGCACCTGCAAAAATAATATCCATTATTTCTGAAAAATCAATACTATTTAGCGAAATCAAAAAGATACTCAGTTTTATCCATTAAAATTAATTTGAACTAGATAAATATTTAACTATAATGCATTAACAAACATCTTATCATGAATTTAAAAACACCATGTAAAGTTAAAAGTCACATCTTCGCAACACCATTACACAATTATAGGAATCTCATTAAGTCAATTTCTTGCTAAGCCTAAGCAAAATAATAATGATGACTATTGCCAATATATTTTCAGATCACTTTTCAATGGAGATGGAGACATTTTGAAGAATTATAAGCGTCGAGAAATTCTACTTTACAGCCTATTTGGTCTATTTTTAGTATAATTCCCATGGTCTTGTTGTTGACGTTGTTAAAATGAACAAGGTTTATTTTCTTGCAATATATTCATATTCGTTTTGGTCTTGATAGACTTACAGTTTAAAGGACACCCATTTTAAACATATCAATAAAATAAATTAATATAAGACAAGTAATAAGGTGTTTTTTAATAGAAACATTTTCTCATTAGATCTTGAGGAAATATACTGTAAAATTTTATGAAGAAGAAAACTTGTAGAAAAAGAGAACATATGATATCGTTTTAAAAAATAAAATGAAGAATTGCGAAGAATTAAAAATATTTACTCTCTAACACCAAGAAAAGTTAATATAAAAATGCTAATATATTCTATATATCTTGATGAATCTACCAAACTCCCAAAGAAGGTAAAAAAAGAAATAATAAGATATATCGCACGAGGTGTTAAAATGATATTTTATTTTATCCAATACTAGTTGGTCCCGCGACTCCGCTCGCGTGGACTACACGGCGGCTTACTTTTTTCCGACTTGATTTACTATAATCGTCACTGCTTATTCCTTATGTAACAAAATATATACTAAAACCGAGCCAGAGAATATATGTATGAATTAAATCGGATAAGTGGTTTTCAAGTGATAAGCGCACGAACGGACTGACAGACCGACTGAAGCCGTTGCTTTCAACATATATTATAGATCTGACACAATATATTTTATAAAAAATAATGAAATTTAAACTTCACCACAACTATCATTGTCACATCTAAACCATAAACAACAATTTACAGATTAAAGTCAATTTTAAGACTTTCTCTGCTTGCCTATATCATTGAATTACTAATGATTGTTCCTTATAAGAAACAAGGTCTGTCTAATTTATAATAGCAAGGTAAGATTCGCATATCGGATAATGCCAATAACTAATTATTTACATGGTGTCATACAAAGTACCATTTATGTTTCTACAGTCCCTGGCCAAATTATTAGACGCACTGCAAGATTTCATGTAAAATATTAATTACCGAGTGATATTGTACCGTTTTATTATTTTAAATTGATTTGTTTTTTATTTTTATATTATCCATCAATTACCTATTTATTTGACATAAATAAAACAGCATTAATTTAGAAAAGCATAAGTTTATTAAGTTTTAAAGAAAAGTGAAATTAATGTTAGTAAAAGTCAATATTTAGTTGAGCCACCTTTAGCCGCTATCAAAGCTTTAATTCTGCGCGGCATGCTATCAATGCAAGATTGTACTGTCTCCTGCATTTGAGGATGATGATTCCACACATGAATAATCTTTTCTAGGAGCTGGGTTTTGTTGGTAATCACATCTTTAGCCACTTCTCTTTTCATCAGCTCCCACACATTTTCAATGGGGTTCATACCGGCCAATCCAACAGAGGGATATTTTTTTCTGCCAAAAAAGCTTTAACAGACCGAGCAGTGTGGCAGGGAGCTCCATCTTGCATGAAAGTGAATGGTTCCCCATTTGGAAACCATTCTCTGAGCTGCGGAATCAACCGATTTTGTAATACTTCTTTGTACTGATCTTGCCTCATTATTCCTTTGACGACGTACAGACGTCCAGTGCCCTTGCCGCTGATGACTGACCAAATCATCACTTTGGTGGGATGTTTAACCGTCGGGACGACACAATCAGGATGAAACTTTTCTCCATGACGACGACGCACATACTGAGCTTTATTCTGCAAAATTTCGAATGTGCTTTCGTCACTGAAGCAGACCTGTCAAAAATAGGAAAAATATATAAACTTCCATGTTTATTTGCTTTATTTAACTGAAAATGATAATAATGTGTCAATTATTGATCAAATTTCTGTATCTTACCGATCTCCAGAAGTCCACATCTTTGTCTTGCCATTGTTTGGCCCACTTCAGGCGCTTTGCTTTCATTGCAGCTGTTAATTTGGGCTTCCTGGCTGGGCGACAGGCCTTAAAATCTAATTCTTTCAATTTTCTTCGAACAGTGCGCTCAGAAGCATTTACGCTAGCATCCTGGAGTTGGGATTTTATTACCTTTGTGGTAGCAAATCTGTTTTCTACACAAAGTTTCTTCAAACATCTCTCTGACCGTGGAGTGAAAATTGGTTTTCTACCGCATCTTTTCTTTCTTTCCGGGCTTAATTCCTTCCCTGACTCAATTTTCTTTTTTTATGCGTCGTACACTAGCTTCAGAAACCTCCAATCTTCGTGATATTTCTCGGTTTGTAAATGTTTTCGCAATCACAAGGGCCTTCACTTCAGCTTTTTTACGTGGTGAAAGATCGCCTTTTCTACCCATAATGAAACTAGTCCAATTACTTTTTTAAAACACTGCATACAAAATAAACTAATAACTGAGTAGTATAAAACTGTTAAACAAACAATCACAGTCCATAAAGCCACAGAAACACGTCCGTACCTGACTCGATTCCGATCGCGACTGATACAGGTTTGTACTTATTTACGTTCATGTATCACTTTGTCAACACAGTGTTGCCATATGTTAAAAATAAATACAAATATGTAGTCTACAACAATTCTTTTAAATAAAAATCAATAATATTGCAGTTTAAATATACCATTATTGCATAAAAACTCTTAAGAAACATAAAATTACTAAAAAAAATACAGTGCGTCTAATAATTTGGCCAGGGACTGTATATTGTCAGAATTATAAAACTCTTGGTTCTTAAATGTAACAATCCACTAACCTATACAAATCCTTGGCCCATCTCCAAAAGGAACATACCATAGGCCAGCAACATTAATAGTGGATTTGTCAGCAAATCTATCAGGATCAAACTTTTCGGGATTTAGGAAATATTTTGGATCATAATGTAAAGCATATGTAGGAATATAAACTGGCGTTCCTTTTTCTATAACAACATCGGTACCTTCTATTTTATAATCTTCTTTACAAATTCTGTCCAGGAATGGAGCAGGTGGATATTTCCGAAGGACTTCTAAAATAATTTCAACTTTCTAAATTTTTTTGTCAGTGGATTGCCAGTATTTCAGTATTTAATAAAAGGATAATATAGAGAAATGTGTATATATATATATATATATATATATATATATATATATATATATATATATATATATATATATATATATATATATTTATATATATATATATGCATAGATGGCAGCATTGGTATAACAACTAAAGACGAATCGAAAAGATTCGCATTTTTAGAAGTCACCAAAAGTGTTCTTCATATTTGCTGAACCATCCCAAGACGCGTTTCGCCTTATCACGGCTCATCAGCTGGGTTAGGTTCAGCAAATACCATCTATGCCTTCGAGCGGTAAGCTCGAGAAAGGTGCGTTTCTGCAATAAGTGTCAGGCGTGCTGTGCCGCTCTGCTTGAATAGACTTTGTAAGTCGCCGACAGAGTGCAGTATAAGTATCTATTTGTCATATATATATATATATATATATATATATATATATATATATATATATATATATATATATATATATATATATATATACAGTCGAAAACGAGTACGGGTGAGTACTTACGAGGATGTAAATGAAGCAGTTTTGGTTTCAAGTGGCCCGTACGCATCAAAACGTACCAATATTGGGAAATTTAATAAAGCAAAAGGCTCTACAATTTGCTAAAGAATTTAACTGCGTTAATTTTCAAGCTACTGAAGGGTGGTTGAGTGCCTGGAAGACTCGCAATTCAATTGTTTTCAAGACGGTGTCTGGCGAGAGTGCAAGCGTTAGTCAGTAGGACTGTGACATTGGACTGAAACTGTTTTAAAAAGTGTATTGAAAAAGTACGAGCCAAAAAAACGTTTTCAATTGTGATGAAACCGGTTTGTTTTTTAAATGTTTGCCGAATAAAACTTTTGCTTTTAAAAGTGATAAATGTTTTGGTGTTAAAACAAGTAAAGAAAGGGTGACACTTATGGCTAGAGCAAACATGGATGGCTCAGAAAAACTGAAATTACTGCTCATAGATAAAAGCAAAAATCCCCGTTGTTTAAAAGGAGTTAAATCTCTGGAGTTAGATTACGCCAATAATAAAAAGGCATGGATGACTTCTGAGATTTTCGAAAGATGGATCAAAGAACTGGACACGAAAATGAAAAGCCAGAAGCGAAAGATTGTGATGTTTATAGACAATTTTCCTGCACATCCAGTTACTGTAAGTAAAAAATTAAGGAATATTGAATTGATCTTTTTTCCACCAAACATGACCTCTAAATTGCAACCTATGGACCAGGGTATTATAAAAAAACATAAAACATCATTACCGAATTGTTCCCAAAATTGTTAATGCGATTGATAACAACCTTCCAGTCGAAAAATTGATTACCCTTAAAGAGTGTATAACCGAAGTCACTAAAGTATGGAGTGAAAATGTTTCTCAGAAAATTATTAAAAACTGCTTTTCTAAAGGAGGTTTTACTGAAAAAATTGACGAATGGGAACAAGAAGACGAAATGGATCTCGCTACCTTAAAAAGGCCATGGGATATTCTACAAAAAACTGCTACCGTCGACGCAGATTTTTCACTTGAAGATTTCTTAGAAATCGACAATGATGTTGGCACGACACATCTCCCAACTGACCAAGACATAATTGACGATATAAAAAGTATAGAAGATCATGAAGAAGAAACTGAAACCGGAGAATGTCCTGCTAAATTTAGTGAAAATGAAATAAGAAATGCATTTGACATTGTGCGAAATACTCTCAGGGGCCAGGAAAGTGTACCTGATCGAATCTTTATGCATTTGAATAAATGCGAGAATTTTGTTGAGCAACAATTATTTTTCAAAAGTAATGTTCAAAAGAAAATAACTGATCATTTTTCCTAGTACGTATGTACGTAGTATGTACATACGTATTAACAGATTTTGTATTATTCTTTTTATTTCGTATGTAGTACATACATACATAAAGTCCGTACGTTATATCTTTACACGTGCGTCATAGTTTTCAGGCAATATCCCAGACGACTATTATATTTTTTGTCTCTTTTTACCAATACCTACGATTTATTGGTGAAAAGAGACAAATAATATAATAGTCGTCTGTTATATGGCCTGAAAACTATGACGCACGGGTAAAGATATAACGTACGGACTTTATGTATGTATTTAGCCCTGTACATGCTATGTACTATTTAAACTTTCAAATGTTTAATAAAATCTTTTCTAATAATTCAATTTTGCAATTTTTTTTTGTTGCTTGTACCTTATAAAATACTAAAAAGTAGTAAATGATTACCAATATAAAAAAATACATACATAGCAATATATACGGATTTTTTCTTTATATAGTGACGGATAGGGGAATGCCTCTCAGATAAGGGTAGTACCAAGGAAATCAAACACTTACGGCCGACCAAAACTACCATCTGGAAATGGCAACCGGTTGTTCAAAACTGGTAACAGGCATGAATCAATATGATCAAAATGGTTCTGAATCAGTCACTCACAGGCGAAAATCATGATCATGTAACTATTTGTGAGAGAGCGATTAGAAAGGCAACGGTAAACCACATAATTATTATCCCCAGGTAGTTGTAACTATATATATATATATATATATATATATATATATATATATATATATATATATATATATATAAAGGGTGATTCATTTAGAGGTACTTTTTGTGATGGGGATTTAATTGCAGATTGCGCATACGTCGTGTCAACTGAAGTGGCATTCCTGTTCAGTAGTGTTTGACAATTCATAATGGAAAGACTTAGCCTGGCACAGCGTCTACAAATTGTTCAACTTTATTACGAAAATGGGCGTTCTACGAGGAATGTGTATCGGGCGCTTAGAGCAACTTATGGTCCACATAATCGGCCTACCGAACGCACAATTCGCTCTACCATCAATAAGTTTGAGACCCAATTTTCATTATTGGATAATGCTCGACCGAATAGACCACATCCAGCACGTAGTGAAGAAAATATAGGGGCGGTAGCGGAGAGTGTACGCGAAGACCGTAAAGTGTCGATTCGTCGCCGTTCTCAACAGCTTGGCCTGTCATATTCAACAACTTGGTGTATTTTACGTAAGGATCTTTCTTTAAAAGCATACAAAATTCAACTAGTGCAACAACTGAAGCCGACCGACCTTCCGAATCGTTTCCGTTTTAGTCGTTGGGCTCTTGACAAGCTTGCAGAAGATCCACTATTTTCGAGAAAAATTTTGTTCACCGATGAGGCCCATTTTTGGCTTAATGGGTTCGTGAATAAACAAAATGCCCGTATTTGGGGTGATGAACAACCTGAAGAGGTTCAAGAGCTGCCATTAAATCCAGAAAAAACAACTGTTTGGTGTGGTTTATGGGCCGGTGGAATAATCGGTCCATATTTCTTCAAAACAGAGGCCGGCCGGAATGTTACTGTGAATGGTGACCGTTATCGCGCCATGATAACAGACTATTTGATGCCAGAAATTGAAGCCCGTGGTCTCGACGAAATTTGGTTCCAACAAGATGGCGCCACTTGCCATACCGCCCGTGAAACCATGGCTTTACTGCGAGAGCAATTCGGCGAACAGATCATTTCACGCTTTGGACCAGTGAATTGGCCGTCTAGATCATGTGACATCACACCTCTTGACTTTTTCCTTTGGGGCTATGTAAAGTCCAAAGTCTACATGTATAAGCCAGCTACAATTGAGGCATTGGAGGCCAATATTACTCGAGTCATTGGCCAAATACCACTCGAAATACTCACACGCGTCATTGAAAATTGGAACTTCAGAATGGACGTTGTTAACCGTAGTTGCGGACATTTGATCTCTTTAAGAAATAATTGTAAAGAATGGTTCTTTCATATGATAATAAAGATTATAAAATAAAATTGTTTTTATTCATTTTTTTTTATTTAAAAAAAAAAGTACCTCTAAATGAATCACCCTTTATATATATATATATATATATATATATATATATATATATATATATATATACATACCCGAAGCTAGGAATAATAGCTTTAATTTATATATCAACTTACGTATCAAAAATTTGTTTTTTGAATTTAGGAACTCATATACAAATAAGGGTGATATAGGTGTTTCTATTTTGACAGCTGCAGGTAGTAACTCTTTCTTAAGTTAATTTTGCCTCAGTCGTTCACATTGTATCGATATCGGTCCGTTAACAAAGATGATATAAGTGTTTCAGTTAGTGATAGATGTCGTTGTCAGGGAATTATTTTTAAGTTATAACTAATCTATTTGCTAAATTTCGTTCAGATATTATTCTCTTTAATTGTAATTATGAAACAAATTTACAACCACATATATAAGCATACACACAATTAAAGATATTGACATTATATTAAAACAGATAATTTAAATAGGCTAGATGAAAGAACTGATAACGAGAAAATACATGTACCATACCTGATATACACATATCCAAGTATTTTAATTCATGCAATGCCTCATATGTCATGACACCATTGTTTCTATTTAGACACTCATTTATTTCCTCTCTTAGTTTTTCTTGGGCATGTGGATTGACACAGAGTTCGTACATAGCGAAACTCAGAGTGGAAGCTACAGTTTCAAAGCCAGCACCGAAAAATTGAATAGCTTGACCCAGCATGGCCTTTTCAGCTACAAATAAACAGATGTGATAGCAGTGATTAATGTTTCATAGCTTTACGTACTTATATCCATATGAAAATGATAGGGAATAAATCGGAAAAGGTTTTGTGTCACAGTTTACTTAGTGGTGATCTAAATAGTGCTGTATTAATCTAATTCCAGCGATTTATTATTTTACTAAATTTTCTCGTTATGTTTAGTTATAATTAACACGTAGGCTGAAAAGTTTTTTGTCTGATACATAGATGTCGCCCTTTTCAAAAAATCCATATGATTTTTAGGAAGTACCAACCTTCAAACCATACGTGTCAAAATTTTGTGACATTTCGATGGCTAATTTATAAGTTAAAGTGGTTTTAGTGACGCCACTTTTGATACTTTCGAAACAATGGGAAAAAATCGAATTTCGTGTGTTGACTAAACACTGTTTTTTGATGGGAAAGATACCGTTCCAAGCAAAGCAATGGCTTGATAAGTGTTACGGGGACTCTGCCCCGGGAAAATCACTCATCATTTACTGGCATGCTGAATTTAAACGCGACCGCACAGACACAAATGATGCTGAACGCTCTGGACGCCCAAATGAGGTGGTTACACCGGAAAACATCAAAAAAATCCACAAAATTATTTTAGATGACCGTAAAGTGAAATTGTGTGAAATAGCTAATGATATCAAAAGAACGTGTTGGTCATATTTTGCATGAACATTTGGGCATGAGAAAGCTCTGTTCGAAATGGGTACCACGTTTGCTCAGAATGGACCAAAAACAACAACGTATTGATGATTCTCACCGCTGTTTGAATCTGTTTAAACGCAATAAAAAGGATTTTTTATGCGATATGCGACAGTGGATGAAACATGGGTCCACACTATACACCGGAATCAAATCGGCAGTCAGCCGAGTGGACAGCAGCTGGTGAAAGCCGCCCGAAGCGACCAAAGACACAACAGTTGGCTGGGAAGGTTTTGGCCTGTGTATTTTGGGATGCGCATGGAATAATTTTCATCGACTATGTTGAGAAGGGAAAAACCATCAGTAGCGAATATTATATAAAGTTACTGGTACGTTTAAAGGCAGAAATTGCAAAGAAATGGCCGCAAATGAACAAGAAAAAAGTGCTCTTTCATCATAACAAGACACCGTATCACAAGTCAATGGTTACGATGGCAAAAATGCATGAATTGAAGTCAAATTGCTTCTTCATCCACCGTATTTTCCAGATTTGGCCCCCTAGCGACTATTATCTGTTCGCAGACCTCAAAAAAATGCACGCGGGAAAGAGATTTGGCTCCAGTGAAGAAGTTATCGCCGAAACTGAGGCTTATTTTGGAGGCAAAGATTAATCCTTCTATAAGAAAGGTATAGAAACGTTGGACTCAGTGTATCGCCCTTTTTTTGAAAAAAAAAGGTGTTTTAAGTAGCTAGACCAAAAACTTTTCAGTCTACGTGTTATTTACCTTTAATGTTATCTTTGCATTAGAATGGGATAATGGGTAGGTCTTATGATGCTAAGTTATCTGACAATGGTTCACAATATGCATATCACATAATGCTACAAACTGTTTGTTACTGTTCTACAATAATCTTTGTTTTTAAAAATTCAAAAAATTATCTTTCTTAGTTGTTAAAGTTTAAAGCACCAAATTCTGAACATGATTTTTATGTAAATAACTAGCAGTGCCCGCGGCTCCGCTCGCGTGGACTTGATTCACTACTATGGCCACTGATTATTCCTTATGTTACCTAACGGAATAAAATATCTGCCATTGTTTCCCCTCATCTCCCATTATGTTTCCTTATCTCCCATTATCTCTACATAATTTTCATTATCTAGGCTTATCTCTGCTCATCTCCCATTATTTCTCTTTATCTCCCATTATTTCTCCTTATCTCCCATTATCTCACCTTATCTCCTATTATCTAGGCTTATCTCGACTTATTTCGCAATATTTCTCCTTATCTCCCATTATCTCATTATAACTCCCTTTATCTAGACTTATCTCCCATTATTTCTCCTTATCTCCCAATATTTATACTTATCTCCCATTATCTCTCATTATTTAGGCTTATATCGAATTATATAGAACATATGTATAAATTTATAAAAACACGTAAATCGGATAGTGGTTCTCAAGTGATAAGCGCACTAACGGACAGACTGACAGACAGAGAGACGTTGCATTTTATATATTATATTCTTTGCAACATAATATTGTTCCATATTTAATGGTTTAGGTAGTGTATTGCAAGAGAACGAGCTAACGATAACCTTTTTTTTTTTCCGACTTGATT
The DNA here is from genome assembly GCA_019049505.1 of Pachyrhynchus sulphureomaculatus. Classification (NCBI taxonomy): domain Eukaryota; kingdom Metazoa; phylum Arthropoda; class Insecta; order Coleoptera; family Curculionidae; genus Pachyrhynchus; species Pachyrhynchus sulphureomaculatus. The sequence continues at coordinate 32,706,149 of CM032456.1, read as the reverse complement.
CACTATTATTGCCACTGCTTATTCTTTATGTTACCTAACGCAATAAAATATATCCTATAACTTGGCCAGAGAACATATGTATGTTTTAAAAAACAGCACCTAACGCACTAACGGACAGACAGACAGATAGACGGACAGAGAGACGTTGCATTTTATATACATTATAGATAGATAACCTGGCCAGAGAACATATGTATGTTTTAAAAAAAAGCACGTAAATCGGATAAGTGGTTCTCCAGTAATAAGCGCACTAACGGACAGACAGACAGAGATACGTTGCATTTTATGTATATTATAGATGTAATAAAATATATATCTATAACCCGGTGAGAGAACATATGTATGAATTTAAAAAATCACGTAAATCGGATAAGTGGTTCTAGAGGGATAAGCGCACTAACGGACAGGCAGGCAGACAGAGAGACGTTGCATTTTATATATATTATAGATATAGATTATTATTATTATATAACCTGGCCGAAGAATATATGTATGAATTTAAAAAAAGACACGTAAATCGGTTAAGTGGTTCTCGCGTGACAAACGCACGAATAGACAGACAGACAGACAGGGACACATTGCATTTTATATATATTATAGATTATAGATATTCTCAGCTACATAATATTGTTTCATATTTAATGGTTTAGGCTGTGTATTACAAGGGAACGCGCTAGCGGCAAACTTTTTTCCGACTTCATTTACTATTATCGTCACTGCTCATTCCTTATGCTACCTATTGTATTAAAATATAGCCTATAACCTAGCTAGGGAACATATGTATGTTTTAAAATAAAAAGTACGTAAATCGGATAAGTGGTTCAGTGATAAGCGTTCTAACGGACAGACGGACAGATAGACAGACAGAGAGACGTTGCCTTTTATATATATTATAGATTAACATGTCAATATACTTTAATTTGGGCATTAAATTAATCCTTCTATATTGTCTGCCTTGACCCCCGTATAAACTTTATAGCGAACAACAGAGATCCTAAACGTAGCTAAACTGTTCTCCCACAAATTTACAATTCCATTTACAACTCAATATTGTTCTATAACTCATCCGTTTTAAAATCCTTCAAGTCATGTGATGGAAAATAATAAAATATTTTATGATTATTCATTTGATTGCATTACAATTATACAATTTTGTGTAGATCTATAGTAAGATAGAATTTTAGTGACAAAACTGTGTAGTCTGTTATTTGGATTATGTTAAAATGATAAAAATGTGTCTTTCTGTAACAAAATAAAATTGTTGAGTATGTATAAAGTTTTTTTAAACTATTTGTTTGTTTAAGAAGCGATGATTGTACAAAACAGTAAACTGTTATCTAACCTGAACTACTTTTTGGTGAACTTTACGACCTAACTAATTATATCTGTCAGACCTATTCTTTTTACAATTTAATGTTTTGGTAGTAAACTGTGATTAATACGTAAAAAAATATATAATTTTTTAAATTAAAAAAAAAAAAATTACTTACAGAAACCTTTTTCCCCAGTTTTCCTTTGGACTTCAAGTAAAATATCTACAAAATCATTGCCTTTAAGATTTGTGGAAGCCATTCTTGAATGTAAAACGTTAGTGAATATTTCTTCTAATTTATCGACAATTGAGAGATCAAAAAAAGTTATGTTTAATTTATCACTCAAGTCTGGGGCAAAAAAGTTACCAATCTGACGCAGGGCAGTAATGAGTCTGGAAAAACGAAAGAAAAGCTTTGAGGTAATATCAAGTGTTGGTTATTATTACATTACCATACAAGTTAATCTGTGGGTGACGCCCACTATGATAATATATCAGAAATATCACATTACTGATTGCAAAAGACCTAAAAAAAACCTTTAATGTAATATTAACCACCTTCGTTAAAGCGAGTACATCATGAACAAATCTTGGTCGAACAACCACGAATAGTATGTAATATGTAAACCACATTTTAAGTTAAAATGTTATAGAAACAATAATAGCAGTCGTGAAAACGAGTTGTATCGTTACTGATTATTTTAAAATAAGATACTTACCTATTGGTTAGTTTCTTATTCAGAATGAACGACAAAAATTATAAAATTCTACGTTGTCGAATTTCTCGATAATTTAAGACCTAAAAAGTGAACTTTGATATTAGGTTAGCGACAAAAATCTCTAATTAATAGAATACATATATATGTATATATATATATATATATATATATATATATATATATATATATATATATATATATATATATATATATATATATATATATATATATATATATATATATATATATATATATATATATATATATATATATATATATACATATATATATATATATATATATATATATATATATATATATATATATATATATATATATATATATATATATATATATATATATATATATACATATACATATCACCTAATATTACAAGTTCATTTTATAAGTCTTAAATTATCGAGGAATTCGACAACGTAGAATTTTATAATTTTTGTCGGCCATTATATATATATATATATATATATATATATATATATATATATATATATATATATATATATATATATATGTATATATATATATATATATATATATATATATATATATATATATATATCACCGATCACTAATATGGCTTTCGTAAACATAAATCAACAGGAGATCTTCTGAATTATGTAACACATGTTTGGAACAGCGCCATTGAACACTCTGGAGAATCTCGAGCGGTTGCTCTGGACATATCCAAGGCATTGGACCGTGTTTGGCACGATGGACTGTTGGCTAAGCTATGCTCTTATGGTATGTCTGAAAAATTCTGTTTGTGGCTCTCATGTTTCCTCAGAGAGTGTTCTTTACGAGTGGCGGTCGACGGATTTCTTTCTGATACTTTCAACGCCGGTGTGCTCCAAGGCTCCATACTGTCTCCTACTCTCTTTCTCATTTACATTAACGATCTGCTGGAAAGTACCGGGAATCCAATCTACAGCTTTGCAGATGACAGTATGCTTATCTCTTCATTCACTTTGAACGCTTGGACATCGGCTACTCAGGCGAATATCCGCAGACAGCAGGAGGTCGTTCAACTTAACAAAGACCTGGAAGAAATTCTATCTTGAGGAGACGGTAACCAAGTGGAATTTAACGCTACAAAAACCCAGGCGGCAGTTTTTTCTAAAAAAGTTAACGTTGCTGAACCCGAAATAGTCATGTCGGGGCATTCCATTCCCATAGCATCGTCACTCAATTTGTTGGACGTTAATTTGGGAGCAAATATGTCCTGGCATGAACATGTTGCAGGCATAGCAAGGAGAGCTTCTCAAAAGTTGGGAATATTATTTCGAACCAGAAAAGTTTACACTCCACAACAACTGTTAATTGTTTACAAAGCTCAAATTCGACCAACTATGAAAATACTACTCCCCTGTTTGGGGCTCCACTCCCAAACACACACTGCATTTGTTGGATTCTGTTCAGAGAAGAGCTGTTCGTCTGATTGGAGACCCGGAACTAACCGGCGGCCTTAAATCGTTCGAACATCAAAGAACGGTTGGTGACTTGAGTCTGTTCTACAAGTATTTTCATGGAAAGTGTTCGAAGGATGTAGCCCGCTTAATTTCTCCCATAGCAATGCATGTTAGAAATACACGTCGCGCTAATACTTCACATCCGTTTGAGGTTCAGCTTGTTACTCCGCGTACAACTTACAGCGATTCAAGAACAACGTGAATCGCTTCTTCCACACATATGCCCCTCCTGGAGCGCTTTAGGGACTTCCCTGTAGCACGTATGCTTGACCCATATATATATATATATATATATATATATATATATATATATATATATATATATATATATATATATATATATATACATATATATATATATATATATATATATATATATATATATATATATATATATATATATATATATATATATATATATATATATATATATATATATATATATATATATATATATATATATATATATATATATATATATATATATATATATATATATATATATATATATATATATATATATATATATATATATATATATATAGTTTTATATATATATATATATATATATATATATATATATATATATACATATATATATATATATATATATATATATATATATATATATATATATATATATATATATATATATATATATATATATATATATATATATATATATATATACGTCAAGTGATATATAAGATATAATTATATATATATATAAGATATCAATATATATATATATATATATATATATATATATATATATATATATATATACAAAAAAAGAGAAATATATATATATATATATATATATATATATATATATATATATATATATATTATATATAATACTGCTGCTGCCTTTCGTTCCTAATGATATATATATATATATATATATATATATATATATATATAGATACATATATATATATATATATATATATATTTTCTATTAGACATATTTATGACATATATATATAAGAAAATATATATATTATATAACATAAGAAAAATAAGATACAAAACATTGTATCTCTGGCTTGCTATTTGAGCCCACAGACCTATAAAGGAAATGTTACTAACAATTACCGCTGTTGTTCGATCGTTGGGGGTCTAATAAAAATGTATCAGCTACTAAAAATGAGCAAAGTCCATATTTCAAGAGTAACCACTGAGAACAGTGGTCACTGCTGAAATATTTTGGTAATTGACGTAGACAACAAATAATGAAATTTCTGTTCATTATACATGTTGTTATATGAATCAAGCTACCCGTCAGGATAATTTCTATTTTTTTAAATACGAGATGTAGATGTAGATGTAAATAATAAATTTATGGACTAATAATAATGACGTTGAAATTATTACTACAAAAACGTAAGTATGGCCTAAGTTTTTAAGTCGATTAATATTTTACTATAGTTTCATTATCTTATATTTTAATGCTCGGTCAAGTGCAAGTTGGACTTGACCGAGTAAATTAAATTTTTGTTGACTTCAGAAAATACGTCCCAAATTAGCTTTCAACAAAGTTTTTTTCCGATTTTTACCGAAAACTGATGATCTTGAATTTTTTTTTATACATACCAAATAAATTATTAAAGGTGCACTCGTGAAAATTTTTGTTCAATCTACACCATGCAGAAAATATTTTAGAATTTTTTCAAAATTTTATAATCAGTACTTTTCGAGTTAAAGAGAAGTATGCGCAAGTATTACATTATATCTATTTTTGAACTTGGCTTGAACACGGCTCTGATGAGGCCACCAATTCCTATCTTAGTGACAAATTTCAACTTTCTGTGACAAATTGTTTCGGAGAAAATCGGGTGCGACCGAGAGGCAGACAGACATCGAAGTGATCTTATAAGTGTTCCCTACGGAACACTAAAAATAATGATTCGATACTACCTTTACCATCATATTAGTTATATGAACGGACAATGAAATTAACCATCTGGGTACAAGAAATAATGTTTCTTGGGACTGTGCAAACTGAAGTGACTTTCTTATATGTTAAACTAGCCGTGCCCGCGGCTCCGCTCGCGTGGACTTGATTCACCTTTATCGTCACTGCTTATTCGTTATGTTTATATTATTATATAGCTCAAGAGGCCTTCGAGGCTCATGGCTTGATTGCATACTTGTCTCCACTTCTTTTTGCAGGATTCCCATCAACTCCGGATCTTGCTTTACTGCCTGAATCCATGTAGATCGAGGTCTACCCTTGCCTCTTCTTCCAACCATTCTTCTTATTAGGGCTTGCTTTGCCTGTTTTTCTTCCTTCATCCTTCCCACATGTCCCAACCATCTTAATTGCTGGCTTCTTATGATTTGGCTTATAAAGAATTTCATATATAGGCATTTTAATTCGTAGTTTGTTCTTCTTCTCCACAGTCCCTCTTCTTTCCTTCCTCCGTAGATTATTCTCAAAGCTTTCCTTCCCCACACCTCCAACGTCTCCTTTTCTCTTGCATTCAGTTTCCACGTTTCGCATCCATATGTCACCGTGGGTCTGACAACTGTCGTATATATTCTTTCTTTTGCTTTTCTTGATATATTCTTTGATTTCAATATTGAAGTCATTGCCCCCAAACATCTCTGTCCTTTCGCTATTCTTTCTTGTATCTCCGTCCTTTCTTGTCCACTCTCCGTTATTGTTACTCCCAGATAATTAAATTTGTCTACTTTTTCAGACATATATCTTTTCCCTAAGTTGTTTATTATATCTAAACTTTTGTTGTTTTTATTATCCTTCTTCTTTGTAATTTCCATGTATTTTGTTTTTTCCTCATTTATCTTTAGTCCTCTCATCCTTCCCCTTTCTTCTATCCTACTTATGGCTTTTTTGAGGTTCTCTTTTGCTCTTGCAATCACTGCTACATCATCCGCATAGGCAGGTTTGTTGGTATATCGTTCCATTTGTTTTTATTGACTCCCGGATTATCTTCTGTAGTACCAAATTAAATAGACAAGTCGACACTGGTTCCCCCGTCTTAATCCTCTCTTCACCTTAAACTTGTCTGATACTTTGCCCTCAATCAACACTCTATTTTCTGTGTCATTCACCATGTGAATCAATTTACTTGGAATTTTTAGTTCTTCCATTATCTTGTAGAGTCGTTCTCTATTTACAGAGTCATATGCTTCTCTGAAATTCACAAAGACCAAGTGTAGTGCCAAATTTTATTCTAAGCTATTATCTTAGATTTGCTTAATCGAAAATATCTGGTCTGTAACCGATCTATTTTTTCTGAATCCACACTGGTACTCTCCCAGAATAGACTCGGCTTTCTCTGCTAGTCTGTTTTTGATAGTCAACACTACTATCTTGTACACGACATCCAGTAAGGCTATTGGTCTATAATTAGCACATATAGTTTTTTCTCCTTTTTTGTATATTGTACAAATGAGAGACTCTCTCCAGCTCACTGGCATCTTTCTGTTTCCCATATTTCTTGCACCAACCGGCATATTTCATTTTCCAGATCTACTCCTCCAGCTTTTATCAGTTTTACAATTTCCACCCGGGGCCTTATTTTTTTTGGGTTCTGAGTATTTCTCTTATTTCTTCTTTGCAGGGTTTATTTGTCCCCTCCTCCCCTTCAGTGAATTTTGCTTCCTATTTCTCATTCAACTCATTTTCATCTCCATTTAGTGTTTCTTTAAATTTCCCGCATCTATTCAGTCTTTCTGCGAAGCTTACTGCTAAACTTCCATCTTTTTTCCTACATATTAGCATTTTGTCTCTGTTTATCCCCTTTGTATTTTATAAAAAAAAAAACACGTAAATCGGATAAGTGGTTCTTGAGTGCTAAGCGCAGTAATGGATAGACAGACAGACAGAGAGACGTTACGTTTTATATATATTATAGATTTTTTTGACATATATTAAATTGAGAATTAAAAAAAATCACGTAAATCGGATGAATGGTTCTCGAAGTGGTTCTCCAGTGATAAGCACACTAACGGACAGACAGAGAGAGAGAGGTTGCGTTTTATATATATTATATAGACTGTTATTATTATTATTATATAACCTGGTCAGAGAACATATGTATGAATTTAAAAAATCACGTAAATCGGATAAGTGTTTCTCGAGGGATAAGCGCACTAACGGACAGAGAGACGTTGTATTTCACATATTTTATAGATATAGATTATTATTATTACTATATAACCTGGCCAAAGAATATATGTATGAATTTAAAATAAATAAAAACCGGTCAAGTGCAAGTTGAACTTGCACAATTAGTGTTCCGTACGTTGACTGTTTTTAAAATAAAATTTTTTGTTAGGGTGGTATAAAATGATCAGTGTCTTCACAAAACACACCCCAAATGAGTTTTCAACAAAGTTTGTTTCCAATCTTTACCAATAACTGGTGACCTTGTAATTTGTTTGTTTTTTTTATATACCAAATAAATTATTAAGTAATGCACTCGTGATAATTTTCGTTCAATCTATACCCCGTGGAGAATATTCCAGGATTTTTTCAAAATTTTTTGATCAGTACTTTTCGAGATAAGGTAGGGGACAGCGATTTTTCACGATTTTTTAAAAGTAATACGAAGAAAAGTGTGCGCAAGTATTACATTATATATATATATATATATATATATATATATATATATATATATATATATATATATATATATATTTTACTCGTGTTTTCACAAGCTTTCATTTGACACCACACTCGATGATCTAGTAAAAAAAATTTTTTTTCACTTCCGATTTCACCCCTCAAAACGAAACCCTTAAGTCAAAATTTATGTTACGGTGGTATAAAATGATCAGTGACTTCACAAAACACACCCCAAATTAGTTTTCAACAAAGTTTGTTTCCAATCTTTACTGAAATCTGATGACCTTGAAATTTTTGTTTTTTTATATACCATATAAATTATTAAAGATAATGCACTCCTGATAATTTTCGTTCAATCTACACCCCGTGGAGAATATTCCAGAATTTTTTCGAAATTTTTTGATAAGTACTTTTCGAGATAAGGCCCGGGACAGCGATTTTTCGCGAATTTTTAAAAATAATACAAAGAAAAGTGCGCGCAAGTATAATATTATATATATATTTTTTACTCGTATTTTCACAGGCTTTCATTTGACACCACACTCGATGACCTAGTGAAAAAAATTTTTTTTTCACTTCCGACTTCACCCCCCAAAACTAACCCCTAAAGTCAAAATTTAATTCTCAAAACTACATGGCTCTGATGAGGCCATCAATTCCTATATTATTACCAAATTTCATATTTCTACGTCAAATAGTTTCGGAGAAAATCGGGTGTGACAGACAGACAGACAGACAGACAGACACCGAAGTGATCTTATAAGTGTTCCGTACGGAACACTAAAAAGACACGGAAATCGGATATGTGGTTCTCGCCTGATAAACGCATTAATGGACAGACAGACAGACAGAGAGACATTGCATTTTATACATATTATAGATTATAGATATTCTCTGCTACATAATATTGTTCCAAATTTAATGGTTTAGGCTGTGTACTGCAAGGGGACGCGCTAGCGGCAAACTTTTTTCCGACTTCATTCACTATTATCGTCACCGCTCATTCCCTATGCTACCTATCGTAATAAAATATAGCCTATAACCTGGCCAGAGAACATATGTATGTTTTTAAAAAAAAAAGTACGTAAATCGGATAAGTGGTTCTCCAGTGATAAGCGCACTAACGGACAGACAGACAGACAGACAGACAGACAGGCAGAGAGACGTTGCATTTTATATATATTATAAAAGAGGGATCTTCAAAAGTAATTGCTGTAGGTACTTCTCTTAATGGTCGGAAAATTATTTCACTTCGACAGAGTCTAATTCAAGAGACTTGATTTTTGTTCTAACTAAACCTTATGCTATTCCATATCATATAGAAGAATACATATATTTGAGAATACGACAAAATATTATCTATTGACTTATTGATTTTAATTTCACATAACTTCTTCTTCTCTTAGTGTCATCATAGCAATCTGTATCTTATTCACCGCAGCTCGGAAGGGTCCTGTAGTCATTTGATTAAGTCAGATGCATAAGTTCTTCATCCATGAATATCTTCTTCCCACACTACCCTTCCATCTATCTTTCCCTGTAGAATCAGCTGCAGCAGTTCGTAACGTTGGCTGTTTCTCATAATATGCCTCAAATACTCCAGTTTTCGTATTTTAATTATTTTAGCCACTTCCTTTTCTTTATCCATTCTCCTTAATACCTCGAGATCAGCGACGTGGGCAGTCCACGGAATTCTCAATATTCTTCTGTATATATAGCTATATTCTCGAATAAATCAAGTTTTCAGCAGGAAGCCTCTGTTACAATCCTTGACTCAACTCCGTACATCAGCACTGGGACAACATAACATTTCAACAGTCTAACTTTTGTTTGTAAATTTAAGTCATTGCAAGTAAACAGTTTTGACATTTTTCTAAATGAGGCTCTTGCTTTCTCAATGCGACATCTGACTCTTCATTAATTGTGGTCCCCAAATATGTATACTTTTGTGTTTTTTCGATTTGTTGGTTGTTCACGAAAAGCTGTCCATTTACGTTGCTGTTCTTGGCTATTATCATGAGTTTGGTTTTTTTTATATTGAGCTATAATCCATACCTTCCACTAACATTGACCACGCCGGTGATCAGTGTCTGCAGGTCCTCGATGATATTAGCAAACACAACCTGCATATCGGATATTGTTAATGTATTCCCCATTGATCCTAATGCCTGTGTTCACTTCATCCAGTGCTTCTCGAAAAATTGTCTCAGAGTATAAATTAAACAGCAGGGGCGATAACAACCACCCCTGTCGTACTCCACGCCTAATTTCGATTTCCTCCGACTCTTCTCCTTCTACCCGTACTACTACTGTTTGATACCAGTACAAGTTTCTAATAATTCGGAAGTCTCGCTCTTTCCAACCCTGTGTTTTGCAGGATTTCCATCAGTTTATGATGTTGCACTTTGTCGAACGCTTTTTGGTAGTCGAGAAAACATGCAAATACACGTCTCTACATCTCTGAACCATAACCTGTAGGCTGAATAAGGCTTCTCTGGTTCCGAAGGCGTTACGAAATTCAAATTGCGTACGACTAATCTGTTCTTCGCATGTCTTGAAGATTCTCTGATGAATTATTCGTAGGAATATCTTCAATGGGTGACTTATCAAGTTAATAGTACGATAATCGGTACAGCGTTTAACATTTGATTGTTTGGGCAGTGTAATGAATGTAGATCTTAACGAAGTTTTCGGTAGGTTTCCAGTCTCATAAATCTTGTTGAATATTTCTCTAAGCCACACGATATTATCAGAATCAAAAAGTTGTTCACTGTAAATTTTATCCGGACCAGAGGCTTTTCCGTCTTTTGTTTGTTTTATAGCCTTCTCAACTTCCCCTGGTGTTATCGGGAGTACGTCCATGCATTTTAAGTCGCCAGCGTATTCTTGTATGTCATCTTCAAAGAGTTCTGTGATGTATTGTTTCCAGATGCCAATTTTTTCTTTCTTTTCGATTACTATTTTTCCATGTTCATTGTGTAATGTGCCCCGTGTATTTTGTTTGTATATACCAGCAGCCTCTTTGACTTTCTTGTGCAAGTTGAATAAATCATGCTTCCCCTGCAACACTTCTATGTCCCGACATTCCTCTTTTATTCATTTTTTTTGCCATTCTTATCTAGTGTTTTATCTGTTTTTATAGGGCTTTGTATGTTATTTCGTCATTCATAAAACTACTCGGGTTTAAATGCGAATGGACTAATAGTACGGTTGACAGTATTGGTATTTACTCTCAAATAAAGAAAGCGTCATGGCCTCATACGAAAATTACAAGAAAAACTTACCTGAAATCAAACATTTTTCTTCCAAGTTTCCTAAAAACAAAATGAAGTAAATTAAAACAAACCTACAAAATATATAAATTAATTATCCACAACACCCCAACTTTTGCAGACACTCATCTTGATTTAATATTAAATGAAATTTTGATCACATGTTATTATGGTTGTAATTTCATTTAGTCATTAGTTTGTTAAATTACAAATTAAATTTTCTCATCTGTGATTAAAAACTATGTGACTAATGTTTATTTAATTTATAACACTTCCAGTCTAAAATTTCGAAATTAAGAAAATATTCAGACATTTAAATACACTTTAAGAGCGCTTAAAGTAAGACAAAAAAAATTGTATGATAACTATTAGGTTAAGTAAAAATACTTTTAGGCTTTTGTGGAAAATAAGAAAGCCGGACGAGGGTTTTTTCAAACTTAAATTTGAATTACAGGATGTTCTATTGAAACTTACCTAAATATGGCATTTTCATTTCTATAAGAGTTTGCTTCTACGGCAAAAGCACATCTAGTAATAACATTTGTTGAATATTTAGCGCATATTTCTTTTGTCTCTATATCAGGAATATTGACTAATTTGCTAATATAATCTACCATTTCTTTAGTTTCTTTTACCATCAGAGGGAACATCAGCTTTAGTTTACCAGATGTAAAAATTGGACTTAGTTTCGAACGATGTTCTTTCCATACAGGATTTTTTTGGGTAAACAGAACATTTGACATAATTGGATGCTTCGAATTACTTGAAATACTTCTGTCATCAAAATTAGTAAAGTCTTTCTGAATAATATTTCTTACTAATTTTGGAGATGTTACAATTAGAGTTGGACGGACGAATATAAAGATTCCAAAAAAGTCCCTATTGCCGGCCACATTACATAACTTCATCATACTCTTTCCTATTGCTACATCTTTGGTCATAAGATCTAAGAGATTTCCAAAAAATGGTATTGGTTTCAAATAAAAAACATTTCTTTTCTCCCAGTAATCAAACCTTCTAGTGGAATATTTGTATAGCAAGAAAAATATTGAAGCTAAGATAAGAGCTACATGAATCCACATTATTGCTACAAATAAGAAAATTGTATCAAGGAAAATAATAATAAAACTATTATAACACTGCTATAGCTTTGTATTCAGAACAAACTTATTAAATGATATGGTGACCAATGATAGTTACCTAAAACTAATTTGTGTTAATTATATGTAAAAGTTCTTCATCTAGACACTACATGCTCGTAACAGCAAGGCAGCTGGATCCAAGGTGATCATATCTCGTTGACTATTATATGAAATGATATCTTCCTCACTAAAATCCAGTAACTACTTGAATCCAGCACGCCTGTCATTAGGCAATGTAAAAGTGAAGATTTTACATATTTACACAAAAATAATTGGAGCAGGTTTCGAAGAATGACTAGAATCGACCACTATTTTGAAATACGGCGAAATATTAAGTATAGATATGTGACGTATATATTTCAAAAAATTTCTTGAATGCTACTAAGAAATAATTTGTTCATTTGCAGAAGTTATTTTATTTAAAAAAGCCCAACTTAGCCTTAACAAGAGGATTTAAATTAATCAAATCATATTGTTCGTTTAACTATGTATGACTTTAACATTTTTTAAACATGTTACTATACGTAAAAAAAATTGCTGATTCATACGACTAAAGAATTTTATAATTTTTTTACAAAAAATTGCCTATACTACTGAAGGAAAATAAAAATTTAGAAATGTATACAATATATTGATGAACTAAATCTGTATATATACTAACAAGGCGGTAATTCAAGGTTCTTTACGAGTGGCAATCGACGGATTTCTTTCTAACACCTTCACTATCAACGCCGGTGTACCTCAAGGCTCCATACTGTCTCCTACTCTCTTTCTCATTTACATTAACGATCTGCTGGAAAAGACCGAGAATCCAATCTACAACTTTGCAGATGACAGTACGCTTATCTCTTCATTCACTTTGAACGCTCAGACATCGGCTACTCAGATGAACATCCGCAGACAGCAGGAAGTCATTCAACTTAACAAAGACCTGGAAGAAATTCTATCTTGGGGTGACAGTAACCAAGTGGAATTTAACGCTACAAAAACCCAGGCGGCAGTTTTTTCTAAAAAAGTTAACGTTGCTGAACCCGACATAGTTATGTCGGGGCACTCCTTTCCTCTAACATCGTCACTCAATTTGTTGAGCGTTAATTTGGGAGCAAATATGTCTTGGCATGAACATGTTGCAGGCATAGCAAGGAGAGCTTCTCAAAAGTTGGGAATATTATTTCGAACCAGAAAGCTTTACACTCCACAACAACTGTTAATTCTTTACAAAGCTCAAATTCGACCAACTATGAAATACTGCTCCCATGTTTGGGGCTCCGGTCCCAAACATACACTACATTTGTTGGATTCTAGTCAGAGAAGAGCTGTTCGTCTGATTGGAGACCCGGAACTGACTGGCGACCATGATTCGCTGGAACATCGCAGAACGGTTGGCGACTTGAGCCTATTCTACAAGTATTTTCATGGAAAGTGTTCGAAGGATATGGACCGCTTAATTCCTCTCAGAGCGTTGCATGTTAGAAGTACACGTCGCGCTAATACTTCACATCCGTATGAGGGTCAGCTTGTTACTCCTCGTACAACGCTTTTTAAGCAGTCTTTTACATGGAAAACATCATCCCTTTGGAATAATTTGCCCAGGACTGTGTTTCCCATCGAGTACAATTTACAGCGATTCAAGAACAACGTGAACCGCCTTCTCCGCACGTGACGCTCCTGTAGCGCTTTAGGGACTTCCCTGTAGCACGTGTGCTAGACTCATAAAAAAAAAATTCAAGGTAGAGAAATGATTATTCAGCTACATTATACCATTGCAGTTAAATAAATCTTAACAAAATATATTCGCTTTCTTTTAGTGCATAATATATTATTACTATTGCCAACTTAATCTTAGTACCTGTTAATGCCTTAACAATAATAAACTTCTTAACACAAACAAACACTTGCCAGCCACAAATGATTTAAATAAGATTGTACGCTACAATATAAATATATAGGAAATTATTATCTTATGATTTTGAAATAAATTATCTTGTTCATTTATAACAGGGATTATTTTGTTTTTATATAAGGTTTATAGTTTGTAAATGCTATATTCATTATTATTATTTTATTTTAATAATAGATATAGAGCCCACTACGTAAAACAATAAAAATAATTGATTTACATGTTTAATGATTTAATAACAAACAAAAATACAATATTTTAGAAACAGAGGCAATTGAGTATCTGTGCCAATAAAGAAAACTGAAAAATATTAAATACTATTAAAATCTTTGTCTCGCCTTAACTAACCTGAATTTGACCGACGTGTGGTTGAAATTTTACGGCCGGCAAGCGCCAAAATTTGTTTTATATAAATAAATTTTCAGTTACAGGAAAACATACTAAAATTTTTAAAAAATCCGGTTTTTATAAATTGAATTTGACCGACGTGTGGTTGAAATTTTACGGCCGGTAAGCTCCAAAATTTGTTTTATATAAATAAATTTTCAGTTACAGGAAAACATACTATTAAAATTTAAAAAATCCGGTTTTTATTGTAAAATAATTGAGTTTTAACGTCAAAATAATGTATGTATATAAACACCCAAACAACACTTCACTACACATTTGTCGACTAGCTGGATGATGAAGTTATGCTGTAATATATATGAAATAATTTTCTTATTTGTTTTTAGTGTTCCGTCTGTCTGTCTGTCTGTCACAACTATTTGACATAGAAAGTTAAAATTTGGTAATAATATAGCAATTGATGACCTCATCAGAGCCATGTAGTTTTGAAAGTTAAATTTTGACTTAAGGGGTTAGTTTTGGGGGGGTAAAATCGGAAGTGAAAAAAAAATTTTTTTTACTAGGTCATCGAGTGTGGTGTCAAATAGAAGGTTGTGAAAACACGAGTAAAATCTCTATATATAATGTAATAATTGCGGGCACTTTTCTTTGTATTATTTTTAAAAAATCGCGAAAAATCGCTGCCTTATCTCGAAAAGTACTTATCAAAAAATTTTGAAAAAATTCTGGAATGTTCTCCACGGGGTGTAGAATGAACGAAAACTATCACGAGTGCATTACCTTTAATAATTCATCTGGTATAAAAAAAAAAAAAAAAAATTTCAAGGTCAACAGGGTTCAGTAAAGATTGGAAAGAAACTTTGTTGAAAACTCATTTAGGGTGTTTTGTGAAGCCACTGATCATTTTATACCTCCGTAACAAAATTTTTTATTTTAAAACCAATCAACGTACGGAACACTAATTGCGCAAGTTCAACTTGCACTTGACCGGTTTTTTATTATTAAGTGTAGCTAAACACACAATATTTTGTTTTTCAATTAGCTATATTTAATTTTGTAAATAATTTGAAATAACTTTTTAAACGGTTCCTAAATTAAGAGTGAGCAATTTAGTTGGGCATATACAGTTTCGTCGGCCCGCATAAACTGATGGCCAAATTTAAAGAAACTCTTTACCTGAATATATACAGTTTCGTCCGCTGCTAATTTTCGGGAATATACATTTTCGTTCGATTTACCTGGTTTAAACTATACCTAAATAATAAAATACGAGTACATACGAAAAGTTTATTAGAACGAATATACTTGCATATAATTAATATTATTAAAAACTATAATAATGTAAATTTAATATTACATATTCCAGCATTGAAATTTGATTGTTATTAATTTTCTCGTTTCTGTGTTTTACTGTTTAAACCAGGGCTGTCAAGGTCATGCACAGTTCGAGCCAATTTCGGAGGTAACGCCTCCCGCTGCCCCCACCACTGCTAGATGTTAAGCGGCCGAGCCTCCGATCGCGGCTCGGCCGCTTACCAAACACAATGCGCTCCTCCTATGTCTCTCATAGCCGCTCCTGAGACTGCGCGACCGCGGGTGCAGCAGTAGTGGGAGCAGCAGGAGGCGTTACCTCCGAAATTGGCTCGAACTGTGCATGACCTTGACAGCCCTGGTTTAAACGTTTGAAACTATTTACACTCTGTATTTGTACGTATATTTCACATTAGTTATGTTTAATTGTTTCCAAAAATACAAATATATTAGGATGACTAGAATTAAAACATTTATTTAAATGTGACTGAAACGACTCACATGCATTTGTTATTCTCTGGCTGGAAGCTTATTTCGCGGCCCATATATTAGGTGGAAATAGTGCATCGTCTTCTATATAATTTTCTACGTGGTAGTCTGCAAATTTTTTTAACTCTTGGTTGCTAGGTCTCATTTCATTTAACTCAAAAGCAAGGCATTTACCCACAATTTCTGGATCTATATTATAAAGAAAGATTAATTAGATAAAGTATAACGATATACTATAATAACCGAATCTTTATATTCTGAAATAATATTAACCGAACAGATACTGAAATAATAGTTAATAGGAAAAGAAGGCCAAAACAATACCCAATTCATTTCCCTAGTTCTGTTCTCTCCTTATAGTCTCTAGCTAATCCTAGTGCTTGAATTTTTCTCCACCAAGCTTGACTGAGATGAAAACGATAGCCTGTAATTTGCACATTATTCAAAACCTCTTTAACGGCCTTGTGGATTGATGTTTCAAAATCTATCACGACTCTTTACATTTATTTAAAATATAGGTTAAATAATTTGCATATGAGTTTGACGATTTGTCCTTTAATAGACAAAATACAAGCGGAATATAATGTCCATTGCGGCATCCTTGAACTGTAAACAGTTGTAGAAGATGCTTAGGGACATATTTGAATGTTCCGTCCATGAATACACGCGCACAAATGTTTCAAATTGGTTTCGCATGAAAATATTACTATATTCGACACAGAATTATTTATTATCAAAAAATATTCTCCTCTGTTCGTGACAACCGAGGTCATCTTATCTAAAGCATTATGTAAATCAGCACAAAACTTGGGCAGTCTAGGAAACTTTTTTCTGCTCACATCACCACTATAAAGAGTTGATTGATTGGTCCGTTACTTTGTGACAGTACATTTTAACAATAAAACTACTTAATTATTTCACTGTCACTAAATATATTTGTAAAGATTTTACAATTGCGTTATCGCGATTTCGTAGTACAAACTACATTAAAGTTAAGCGTTTGGCAATGTAGTTGTACTACGAAATCGCGATAACGCAATTGTAAAATATTTACAAATATATTTAGTGACAGTTAACAAAGTAATTAAGTAGTTTTATTGTCACCACTGTAAGCCTAAATATTTCATAATCATTTTTATTGCATGGGTTTTTTTCAAATTACGGTCAAGATGATCCGTCTGTTTACCTGCGTTACCCTCGGACGAAAGTGTATATTTCAAATTTAAAATGTATGTGTTAATTTAGGCAAAAAGGGATTACAGACTAAGCTGTAATTTCCGATTTAGTTTCAGCAAAAATTTTAAATCATCCCTAAATTGTGATCAATTTGTATTATTTAATTTAGAGAATGAATACTAAATTATACTAAAATATATTATATACTGACTTGTTCAAAGATCACTGAAAATGATTACCAGTTGTAAAGGAACCGCGACAACCAATTGAAACAAATTCGAGATAAAATATTTTTTCTTAATATTTAAAAATAATTAGTAATAGTTCTCGCTATGGATACCCTCATTATAGTATATTTCCTGATAACTTCTCAGTTAAGCCGTCAAAACTTTTTAAGTGACAAAATTTATATGATTTTTTTCTTGAGAATTTCGCGTAACCCTAAGCAAAAAAATTAATCGCTGTACAAGCAGGCTAACTTCATAACTACAGTTTCGTTTTCGAGCATATAACCATTCACTGAGTAAAATTCTAGTGCATCAAATCTAAAGAATAGCCTCAAAAATTTTGTAAATATATAAGTTCGTATTAATCTGCAATCATTAATATGATAAAACTTAGATTCGTAAGTCGTAATAATTTGTGTCAAAAAAAGTGTCAGAATTACATCTTCTATTTCGGGAGGAGTTGAGACACTTCACACACTAAACATTTCTAGGTATACAAAATTAGTGCAATCAAACCACTACGGTTTACTGCAAGAATCATCTCGAATTAAAATTTTTAATTTGTTAGAATTTGTAAAGGATTTGTTCATGTAACATGTAAGCTGAAAAGTTTTTAGGCTGACACATAGACGTCGCCCTTTTCAAAAAATCCATATGAATTTTAGAAGTATCAATCTTCAAACGATACGTGTCAAAATTTCATGACATTTCGATGATTAGTTTACAAGTTACAGTGGTTTTAGTGACCCTACTTTTGATATTTTTTTTTGAAAACAATGGAAAGAATTGAACTTCGTGTGTTGATTAAATATTGTTTTTGATGGAAAAAAAAAAATACCGTTCAAGCAAAGCAATGGCTTGATAATGTTACGGAGACTCTGCTCCTGGAAAATCATTCATCATTTACTGATATGCTGAATTTAAACGCGGTCATATAGACACAAATGATGCTGAACGCTCTGGACGCCCAAATATGGTGCTTACACGGGAAAACATCCACAAAATTGTTTTGGATGACCGTAAAGTGAAATTGTGAAATAGCTGACACCCTAAAGACATCAAAAGAACGTGTTGGTCATATTTTGCATGAACATTTGGGCATGAGAAAGCTCTGTTCAAAATGGGTACAGCGTTTGCTCACAGTGGACTAAAAACAACAACGTGTTGATGATTCTGAGTGCTTTTTGGACCTGTTAAGCGCAATAAAAGGGATTTTTCATGCGATATGTGACAATGGATAAAACATGGATCCACCACTACACACCAAAATCAAATCGGCAGTCAGCTGAGTGGACGGCAGCCGGTGAAAGCCGCCCGAAGCGACCAAAGACATAATAGTCGGCAGAGAAAGTTTTGGCCTCTGCATTTTGGGATGCGCATGGAATAACTTTCATCGACTATACTGAATATTGTATAAAGTTATTGGTGCATTTTAAGGCAGAAATCACAAAGAAACGGCCCCAAATGAACAAGAAAAAAGTGCTTTTTCATCAAGATAATGCACCGTGTCACAAGTCAATGCTTACGATGGCAAAATTACATGAATTGAAGTTCGAATTGCTTTCTCATCAACCGTGTTCTCCGTATGTGGCTCTCAGCGACTCTTATCTATTCGCAGGCCTCAGAAAAATGCACGTAGGAAAGAGATGGGACTTCAGTGAAGAAGCTATAGCTGAAATTGAGGCCTATTTTGAAGGGCAAGACAAATCCTTCTACAAGAAAGGTATAGAAATGTTAGAGAAGCGTTGGACTGATTGTATCGCTCTTAAAGGAGACTATGTTGATGAATAAAGTCGAATTTTGCAAAAAAAAAATGTTTTAAGTAGCTAGACCAAAAATTATTCAGCCTACGTGTTATTTTGTCTCAAATTTTATATTTTACACAAGTACTTCGTAAAATTTGCTCAAATCAAATGTTGAGATAATTTAACTCCTGCTCAGTCTTTTAACCAAACAATATCACAAGAGTTACACATAACATTATATAAATAAAGCAACTACATTCCCTAAGAATGGAATTAAATTTAGCTAAAATACTATCTGTATCTACAAGATAAGAAGAAATATCCATTGCTAGGTGTATCTCTTTAAAGATGACGTTCCAGCTAAACTGGTGCTAAGATAATTGAGATGTCAGTTTAAGAATGATGAGTATAGACCCTCAAAAAATGAAAGTAAATTCAGTGTATAGGCACAGTAAACCTAATACGGTAGGAAAATTAGGGGTAACCGTATAGGAAAATCAGATCTCGATTTTCAAGAAGTCACGTGACAGTCCGCCATGTTAAAAAAGGGGACCAGCAGGAGATTTGAAATAGAAATAATGTTGCTGTGAAAAGTTTTATCATTCAAAATCATAAATATTATACAAATGTTTCAAAATTTTTGATTTAATAAAATATGCTTTGTTAGAAAAGATATGAATACAAGTGAAAATTTGACAGGAAGGCATTTTCAGAAAAAATGTCGCAGATAAAAGTTTTATCACTTTCTTCAGGGGAATGAATAGGCATATCAGATTTTGGGCCCAACGCTTTGTTGGGACTCTATAAGGCCCAAAATTGAAAACTGAAAATGGAACCGAAATTTTTCAATACATATTTCAATTCAGCAAGGAACTTTATGTCCGAATACAAAATGAATGTTTCTGGACCTGATTGGGCCTCAATGTAAATACAATAAAATCCGACTCTTATAAGGATCTTTACCTGTGTTATTAGCCTTTGACACACGGAGTATGTCATAAGAGAAATAGTTTCTCAGAATTACTCAATTTATCCGCGTACGATTTCTTACGCAATTGATAAACCTTCAATTAAATCACTTATCTTTCAACATTTTTGGGACAAGAAACTCACTCTCGGCGACACAATAACCTCCGTTCCCAAGATTATATAAATTGTCTGTCAACCTTTTCTATTCTCTTCACTTACAAACGTTTTTAAATCTCTTTTTATACAAACTATCTTTTTCTTCTGTTTTTAAATTCATGTGCAGTCACATTAAGAAACGACCGAAATACATTTCAAAAGAGATCAGATTTGTTAAAAAAAATTATGTTTTTACGAATAAAAGTATAATAAAAAATTCTTTTGAAAATGCCCTAAACGTCAGGGCAAAACGTCAAGGTGGTGTTTCTTTTAAGCAAACCAACCGAAAAATTCCAAGAAATAAAAAATCAGAAATGGTTCAGAAATATTAAATTATTAAGAAATATTATTATATTTATTTTATATACGTATATATATATATATATATATATATATATATATATATATATATATATATATATATATATATATATATATATATATATATATATTATCCAGAAAAGGTAACTGAATACAATATTAAAATCTGGATGGCAGTTGTGGACTTTTGAAAAGCTTTTGACACAGTGGAATACTGGGCAATTGAGAAAGCGATGAATAACGCAAGAGTCGATCAAGGTATATTAACATACTGACAAAAATCAATGAACAATCAAAACTGAAAGTGAGATTAGACGAGAATGCCAAAGAAGTAAAAATAAAGAGATGTGTTAGACAGGATGATATCATATCACACTAGAAGATATCTTCACCTGAAAAATAGAGGACTTAACATACCTGGAGAAAGACTTAACAACTTAAGATTTGCTGATGATATCGCACTTTTTACCGAAAACGAAATCGAATTGAAAGAAATCCTCCAAGAATTACAAACTAAAGCAAATTCATGCCGACGCAATATCAATACGCGGGCGACAAATGGAAAGGGTGGATTCATATGTATATTTGAGGCAGGAAATTACAATCGGAAAAGTGAATCAAGAATTGGAAGGCAATGCCTAGGATGGGCGGCTTAGGGTAAAATGAAGCAAGTCTTTCAACCCAAACTGCCTTTAAAACTTACAAGTAAAGTATATAACGAATGCATTCCACTTGTAACAATATATGGTAGCGAAACTTAGGTTCTACCAAGAAAAGTTATTAGAAAATTGCAATTGGATCAGGAAAAAACAGGGTTCCACGACATAATTGAAAGGATATCTTCCCTCAAATGGAACTGGGCTGGCCATGTGGCCAGAAATACTGATAATTAGAGCGGAAAAGTGACCAGATGGAGATCATGGGGAGAAAAGAGGAGTTCTGGTAGACCTCAACAACGTTGATATGACGATATTAAAAAATCAGTGGGGCACAATTGGTATCAAATTGCTTAAAACATATGGAAGGATAGAGAATGGCTAGACGAAAAAGAAAAACAAGATATATATATATATATATATATATATATATATATATATATATATATATATATATATATTCATCGAGTATCCAAAGTAAGATTAACTCCCTACCTCACTATAAGAATTCCCTAAGAAATGGGACCTAATCGGGAACATACGTTTAGTCAAAATTTGGTATACCAATTATTAATATCATTGGTGCGGATTGTACTTAAAACTTGTGTCCCAAATGATTATAATATTGTTTATTTCTGTAAGATGTATTTACCCGCTAATCTCAATAGGAAATATATATTGTTTTTATTTCTTAATTATTCTTAGATGTTTAGAATTTATTTTTTATAATTGTTCCTAATGATTGCACTATCATTTCAAAAAATATTTGTTGGTTTAAAGTTTTGTTTATATGATTTACGACGAACAGTTTAAAATAGAGAGTTGTAGCGCAGTATTTTCTTCAGATAGTGAGACAGTCCTACATAAATAGATCACAGCAAATCAACAACACACAAGTTCCCATTAAAAGCATACAAGTGCCCCTCGACAATTTAAATTTACGCTCTTGCATGTTCAGAAAAGCACTGGACTTCATTACCTTTTAAAATTTTAGGAAAACTATTTCGTTCCTGGTAGGCCATTGTCTTTATCTTTATTTGAAGCATGCGACCACCATTCGAAGTTGGTGCAGTATTGAAACAAAATAAGAGAATCCTTTATTAAAGATAACGATTTCCCTTATTTAGGAACTTATAAGATAAGGATTTATAAGAAGACATATGACGATCGTTATTCTTATCGCTGTATAAGGACGCTGTATAAAGATATGTATAATAGGATCTGTTTTTAGTGTTCCGTATACTTCGGTGTCTGTCCATCTGTCACACCCGATTTTCGCCGAAACTATTTGACATAAAAAGTTGAAATTTGGTACTAATATAGGAATTGAAGGCCTCATCAGAGCCGTGTAGTTTTGAAAGTTAAATTTTGACTTAAAGGGTTAGTTTTGGGGGGGGGGGGGGGGGGTGAAATCGAAAGTGAAAAAAAATAATTACTAGGTCGAGTGGAGTGTCAAATAAAAGCTTGTTGTTCAAAAATATATATAATGTAATACACCTTTTCTCTTTGTGTTATTTTTAAAAATCTTGAAAAATCGCTGACCTCCCCTTTATCTCGAAATGTACTGATCAAAAAATTTTTAAAAAATTTTAGAATATTCTCCATGGGGTGTGTAGATCGAACGAAAAATTATCACGAGAGCATTACCTGCGCATGCTTGAGATAACGATAAAGACAAAGGCATGTGAAAAATAAGCGTTGCAAAATCTCTCTAATATGTTTATACATATTTACTATAAATTAGTTACTATTTTAAGTAACCATATTTCAATTTGCTTCTCACCCAGGATGTAAACAAGGTTTTAGGCACAGCTGTATTCTTAAACGGCTTACAATTTTCTCAATATAGATACCAACATTTGTGTTACTTCAGTTGATATTTTAAACTTAATCTAAGCTTAGACTCAAATAGAATCCTCAAAATCAAGTGTAAGTTAAGTAACTAACATTCATCATAACATTAATATAATAATCATACAGCAGAAGACACAATTTTTTCTAAACGACATCACTGGTAATCCAGATGAGACTCTAAAAGAACACGACTTAAACCCGATATATTGAACATGTTGTGTTCACTGAATCAGATATGCCTGGAAAAAGCGCAAATCTATCAAATAAACATCTATGAGCTTTGCCAAAGTAATCTTGTAGACCACATTTTGTCAACAACTTTAGATAAGTCGGTGAAAACTACATTTGATAAAAATTGTGCAAAACAGGCCAGATTGTTGGTAGTTGATCGTCCTTCAAAAAGCCCTGTTGTGTTAGAGTAAGATCCTGGAAAAAAACCACAAATTTATGAGACTGGCCTGTAATTAAACCTGCCAGACTTATCCTCCTTTTTAAACACTGGACATATTTACTGATCTTCCAGCAATCAGGATAAGTGCCCTCTCTCAATGATAAGTTAAAAATTTTTGCTAATAGTTTGGATAGAATTCTAATAGTATCTTTCACAAAAAAAATTGGGAATACCGTCCGGACCCATTGACATCAAAAGTTTTAACTTTTTTGCTCCGTTTACGAAATCCACCACTACAAATACCGTTAAGTTGATTAGATTATTATTAATAATTTTTATATCCAAATATTCCGTGCCGGATGAAACAAGTTGATCACCAGCAAAATATACGACAAATCATGAAACAATATCGAAACGAGCATCCACTACCCTATTGTCCAACGACATATACAGCAGAGGTGTTCTTTTTTTGCTGCACATCATTTCCAATATTAGAAATATATCGAAAATAAGCAACTTTGTTCATTAGATTCACCTCTCTTTCTAATTCCTGAAATCTGTTTAGATAAACGACATATATATACCAGGTGTACAATGCGGATTTCGGACAACAGATGGTGCACCAATGCAGTTTGTGCTATAAAGATTTGACACTGCGCCATTTTGTTGTGTCATCAACAAGTGTCAGACGCGCACGAATGATAAATTGGAAAAATATGTGCATAGTGTTGTGTTGTTGTGTTCAATATGTCAAAATTTATACCGAACAAAGAGCATTCGCGAACAGCATTAATTTTTTGTTTTCATTTGAAGAAAACTGCTGTTGAATCATACCGATTACATCGAGAAGCTTATGATGAACATGCTCCATCGCAAAATACGTGTGAACGATGGTTTCGGCGTTTCAAAATTGGTGATTTCGATATTGCAGACAAGGAACGTGGAAAACCGTCAAAAAAATATGAAGATGTGGACGAAGGTGATTCGCAAACACAAAAATAAGTCGCCGAGCAATTGGGCGTTAGTCAAAAAACTGTTTCCAATCGGCTACGAGAGATGGGAAAGATTCAGAAGACCGGTAGATGTGTACCAGATGAGTTGAACGACAGGCAAATGGAAAAGCGCAAAAACACGTGCGACATTTTGCTCGCTCGGTACAAAACGAAATCGTTTTTGCGTAGTATAGTTACAGGGTATGAAAAGTGGATTTATCTTGAGAATCTCAAGCGCAAAAAATCATAGGTAGACCCAGACGCACCATCCACATCGACCGCAAGACCGAATCGCTTTGGCAGAAAGACGATGCTCTATGTTATGTTTGGTGGGACCGGAGGGGCGTGGTCTATTATGAGCTATTAAAACCTGGGAAACGGTTAATACTAAACGTTACCAACAACAATTGACCAATTTGAACCGTTCGCTGCTTGAAAAAAGGCCAGAATACCGGAAGAGGCAACACACATTTTCTTTATGACAATGCTCCATCACATACTGCAAAACCAGTTCGCGACACGTTGGAAGCACTCAGCTGGGAAGTTCTACCCCATGCGGCTTACTCACCAGACTTGGCTCCTTCCGATTACCACTTGTTTTCATCGATGAGTCACGCATTTGCTGAGCAGCGCTTTGGTTCATACGAAAATGTGAAAAAATGGCTCGACGAATGGTTCGCAGCAAAAGGGGGAGATTTTTATTGGCGTAGTATTCACAAATTGCCCGAAAGAAGGGAAAAAAAATGTATAACAAGCAATGGAGCATACTTTGAATAAAGCACTTTTTATCATTCTTCCGAATTTAACATATTTTTTTAGAAAAAAAAATCCGCATTTCATACTTGTACACCTGGTGTATATATATATATATATATATATATATATATATATATATATATATATATATATATATATATATATATGTATATATATATATATATATATATATATATATATACATATATATATACATATATATATATATATATATATATATATATATATATATATATATATATATATATACATATACATATATATATATATATATATATATATATATATATATATATATATATACATATATATATATATATATATATATATATATATATATATATATATATATATATATATATATAGATATATATCTTCTGTGTTTATTTTTATAGCGTAGTATTAATCTAACAATTATTGCCAACAGGGATTCATAAAAAATATCACAGACTTCATCAACATTCGTGAAGCTGTCCAATATTCTCCAATCAGCACTGTCCAGATCAGAGTGTAGAGCTTGAAAGTTTGCTTTTTTAAAATTATAAGGTTTCTCCAAAGTTTGGTCAACTGTAAACCCTCTATTCTAGCAAAAAAAGGCAAACCAAGCCCCAATGATGGATGATGTGCAACCTTTAGGACCATCGAACAGGATGTAGGATACTAATGTTAATTTTTGCTAGAGCCATGAACTCATTTTATACACGGATTATTACAAACCTAAAAGAGTTTTAAATCTTTAAGATATTTAACACACTTAATTATTTACTTATTTGGATTTTTTATCAAGAGAGGTAAACTTTTGTTGTTGAATATTGTCAGATAATAGGTAGATCATATTTTTAGAGTACTAATTTTTAGCAAAAAGTATAAGTACTTTTTGAGATAAATAAAGAATATCATCAAAGTAAGTAAAAAAACGTATTTACTTTCATACCCTACGTTCTCTTAAAACTTTTGTCACCGTGGCTGCGGTTTCATAGCTGATGCTACATTATAAAATGCCATGAACTAAAAACACTAATATACATATACAAATATAAAGGCAAGCAAATTTTCATATATCAATAGATCATATAATAAGGAATATACCATATTCAACTGATGGTTAATAATTTTTATTATTATTGTACTTACGATTCTCTAGTGTTTTTAGCAAATTTATTTCTTCGAATTTTTGTACAACCTGTAAAATTTTTACATATTTTTATGTGAATAATATATATTATATATATATATATATATATATATATATATATATATATATATATATATACGAGACTGGTTTGAAAAGTCCGTGCAAAGTCCGAGAGATGGCACGTATCGAGGTCATGTTTTTAGTTAGTAGCATCTCTTGAATGAACGCACACCAAGTTTCAGCCATATTGGTCTATTTCTTTGTGTTTGACATTCGTGTGAATCAAGGAAGTCGAGTGATTTTCAAGAAATGGACGAAAAAGAATTACGTGTGGTGATTAAAACAATACTTTATGAAAGGCAAAACGCCTTAGGAGACTAAAGAGAAGCTTGATAAACAATATGGTGACTCTGCACCTTCGATTAGAACAGTTTTATAAGTGGTTTCAAAATTTTCGGACTGGCCATATGGGCACAAGTGACGCTGAACGTTTCTGGACGGCCTGTGGAGGTTACGACTCCAGAAATCATTGATCAAATCCATGATATGGTGATGGATGACAGAAGAGTTAAGGTGCGTGAGATTGCTAGTCCTGTGGGCATCTCGAATGAACGGGTACATAATATTTTGCATAAACATTTGGACATGAGAAAGCTATCCGCAAGATGGGTGCCGCGATTGCTCACGCTTGACCAAAAACGGAATCGTGTGAAGTGTTGCAAGGATGGTTTGCAGCTGTTCCAGAAGAATCCGGAGGACTTTAAGCATCGTTTCGTCACTGTGGATGAAACATGGATACATTACTATACTCCTGAGACCAAACAACAATCTAAACAATGGGTTACCAAGTGGGAATCTGCACCAAAAAAGGCGAAGAGACCGTTCCTTCGGCCGGAAAGGTTATGGCGACTGTCTTTTGGGATTCGCAAGGGATAATCCTCATCGACTATCTGGAAAAGGGTAAAAACTATTACAGGTGAATATTATTCATCGTTATTGGACCGTTTGAAAACCGAGCTGCAAGAAAAAAACGCCCGCGAATTGGCCCACAAGAAAGTCCTTTTTTCAGTTACGACAACGCACCAGCACACACCTCAGCAGTTGTGGTCGCAAAATTAATGGAAATAGGATTCCAACTCGTTTCACATCCCCCTATTCTCCAGACTTGACTCCCTCGGACTACTATTTGTTCCCCAATTTGAAGAAATGGCTGGCGGGACAAAGATTTTATTCAAACGAGGAGGTGATTGCAGACACTAATGGATATTTTGCAGACTTGGACAAATTCTATTATTCGGAAGGGATCAACAAACTAGAACATCGTTGGATGAAGTGTATAAGCCTAAAAGGAGACTATGTCGAAAAATAAAAAAGGTTTACCCCAAACACATAAGTAGTTTTTATTTTTGCACGGACTTTTTTTCAAACCAGCCTCGTATATATATATTATATATATATATTATATATATATATATATATATATATTATATATATATATATATATATATATATATACATATATATATATATATATCTATATATAATATATATATATATATATATATATATACATATATACATATATATATATATATATATATATATATATATATATATATATATATATATATATATATATATAATATATATATATTATATATATATATATCTATATATATATATATATATATATATATATATATATATATATATATACATATATATATATATATAATATATATATATATATATATATATATATATATATATATATATATAACCCTTGTCTCTAAATAATGCAGAGGAGACATTCAATTTATTTTTTTGGTGCTTATATACCTAATATACTTTTAACTGTCTGGCTTACATACGTAACAGCTACTACCTACTGCAATCTGGACATTCCAGCTTATATCTGCCAGACTGGAAGGGCATAAATTGTTTATTAAATATAAATAAGTCCATCGGCTCTTTTGAACCCTACCTCCAGAAAGATCACAAAAAACAGATTTTAACACCTGCAATAAAATGAGAACAATCCGAGCCACTATAGCAATTGAAAATATGGAACACTTGAACCGCAATTTAAAAAAATCCATCAATCAACAACAGACAGAATACAAATTAACTGGAACGGGAGCCTCTGAAAAAAGGTAAGGTACGTGAGTGGGGGATCCAACTGCGACCAACTCATCCACTACAACCAGTGCAGTAAGCTGTTGCACTGCAACAAGTCAGTATTGAAATTCTCCAGTAAGACCTTGGCAAAATGTCTACAAAATTCCAACCGGCATGTAACAAATAAACAGCTATGTTCCCATAATAACTCTTCCACATATTTTTCCATATCTACAAATTCGTTCCAATTCTTAGACCTCTGTTTCATTATACTGCATCATTTACGTATGCGGCTAGTAGTCTAAGAATGGTGTATATGTTGACGTTTCAAAAATATGTACATGTCCATATAACTATACATTAACTCCCCAACACAACATTCGCTATCAACAGTAAATTTAATCTCTGAACAATTTGTTTTGTAAAGCGACTGCAATACAATGATGACAGAATGATGAACATAAGTTATCTTGCGCATTCGGCCAAAACAAACTAAACGATCTTATCTATGAAAATCTATAAATATTTCGAAGGGTGTTCCAAATTTTCAAATATTTTAGAAAAAAACATTCGCTTCTGATTATCAAAATCTTAGGACCATCAGTCACATTTATAAAAAATTTCATTAGTTAGGCTTACATCCCCTTTTCGAAGAAATGCCCTTCCAAACGACAGCCTTGGTTTGACCGAAAATGCAAAGAAGCTGTCGCTTCTAAACATCTTGCCTACCGACAATGGCGTGAAAAATCCTAACACCATAAACCGTAACACCTTTGTTCGTGCCAGGAACAGATGCAAAGAAATTATCGACGAAACCAAGGAGGCACACAATCAACGAATTAGAAACACACTTCTCGCTTGTACCAACAATTCCAGGTCCTTTTGGTCAGTCGCTAAGGCAGTCAGTCAAAATTTCACCAAATCCACCATACCACCACTCACATGGCCAGATAATTCTATTGCAACGACACCTGTTGAGAAAGCGAACTTGTTGGCTGAACTCTTTGCTTCACATTCTACAGTGGATTTCCAAGGAAAAACACCACTTACTATTCCGATAGTGCAGTCAAGGATGCCCGATATTGTCTTCAGACAGCGTATCGTAAACGTATTTTAATGAAGCTGGACACCAAAAAAAAAGCTTCTGGCAGTGACGGAATACCTGCCCTTAGTTCTCAAAAACTGTGCAAGGGAACTAACACCAGTTTTCTGTAGACTTTTCAATCTATCTTACAGAAAGGGAATATTTCCTTCCTGCTGGAAATGTGCCACAGTTCAGCCGATACCTAACTACCCACCAGTCCTGACGGCATCGCACAATGCTTTCTTTCTCAATAGTTATCGAAGTCATGGAAAAAAGGCTATCAATCAGCATCTTCTAAAATATCTTGAAGTATTCAACATTATTAGCAATCATTAATATAGCTTTCGTCGACAAAAATAGATCAACAGGAGATCTTCTAACTTATGTAACACATGTTTGGAACAACGCAATTGAACACTGACCTGGAAGAAATTTTATCTTGGGGTGACAGTAACCAAGTGGAATTTAACGCTACAAAAACCCAGGCGGCAATTTCTTCTAAAAAAGTAACGTTGCTGAACCCGACATAGTTATGTCGGGGCACTTCCATTCCTCTAACATCGTCACTCAATTTGTTGGGCGTTAATTTGGGAGCAAATATGTCTTGGCATGAACATGTTGCAGGCATAGCAAGGAGAGCTTCTCAAAAGTTGGGAATATTATTTGGAACCAGAAAAGCTTTACACTCCACAACAACTGTTAATTCTTTACAAAGCTCAAATTCGACCAACTATGGAATACTATTCCCATGTTTGGGGCTCACGCTCCCAAACATACACTTCATTTGTTGGATTCTATTCAGAGAAGAGCTGTTCGTCTGAGTGGAGACCCGGAACTGACCGGCGGCCTTGATTCGCTGGAACATCGAAGAACCGTTGGCGACTTGAGCCTATTCTACAAGTATTTTCATGGAAAGTGTTCGAAAGATGTGGCCCGCTTAATTCCTCCCAGAGCGGTGCATGTTAGAAGTACACGTCGCGCAAATACTTCACATCCGTATGAGGTTCAGCTTGTTACTCCTCGTACAACGCTTTTCAAGCAGTCTTTTATATGGAGAACATCATCCCTTTGGAATAATTTGCCTGGACTGTGTTTCCCACCGAGCACAATTCACAGCGATTCAAGAAACAGCGTGAATCGCTTTTTCCGCGTACGTGTCGCTCCTGTAGCGTTTTAGGACTTCTTCCCTGCAGCGCGCGTGCTAGACCCATTAAAAAAAAATCCTCAAAATTTATTCTAATTTTAAAGACTATGTTTTGTTGTAATTAAAGTTAAATTATTTATTGGTTCGTTAAGAAAAATTTGCAATAATAAGAACAATATGAACAGTAGCAGTAACAATTAAATACAATTTAAAAACAACACCCTACATTCCCGCATATAAGCTAGAGTAGTAATTTGTTCGTATCAAAGACTAGCTGACTTTAGCAGGGCTATTACTAGCGTCTGCTTTCCCTTTGTGTTTGGTTCGTATATTAAAAATTTCAATTTAAATTAAAGAAAATAAAATTAATGATATTAAAAATAATGTAATAGTATTAAAAATAATATTTCTGATCTAGAATGGATGTAGAAAATCTTTTGCATCTGTATATAAGTAACTGTTTATTCACCTGGTAGGCAATAAAGTTGTCATAGCTTTACTATAAAAATCTACTATTATTTACTATTGGGATCTTACCTATTCAATATGCCATCTCGCAGCGTTTTCAGGATTATTAAACTTAAGGTGCATTTTTAAATCTGTTATAAGCGTCTGTGTAAATTAATATTACAAATTTTATTTAAAAAACTAGCCGTTTGCCGCGGCTTCGCTCGCGTGTGTACATGATTCACTATTATAGTAACTGCTCATTCCTTTAAATTATATTAACGTACTAAATTATATCCTATAACCTGGGCCAGAGAACATGTATAAATTAAAAAAAAAAAAACACGTAAATCGGATAAGTGGTTCTCGAGTCATAAGCGCACTAACGGAAAGAGATACAGAGAGACGTTACGTTTTATATATATTACATTAGATGTTCTTCTTCGCACATTTGGTCAGTGTGGTCCATGTTTGACTGACGGGACCTAAGCCCAAAGTCAGCATAAACGCTATTATCATTGTGTATTAAGGAATGACCTGATAATGTTACATGTTTTCAGAATTACTGACTTCTGAATGTTTTTGTGTTGTTTGTGTTGAGCCTCAATTGTTACTAAGTGAATATGTGAATGTTGTTGGTTTGTATTTTATTATTATTGTTTTTATTCTACTTTCTCACATTTGGTCAATGTGGTTCCATATTTGGCTGACAGGCCAAAGCCCAAGTCAGCTTATTGTTATTTTGGTTCTTCTTTCCTACATTTTGGTCAATGTGGTTCCACATTATATAGATTATTATTATTATATAACCTGGCCAGAGAAACATATGTATGTTTAAAAAAAGCACGTAAATCGGACAAGTGGTTCTCGAGTGATAAGCGCACTAACGGACAAACAGATAAGCAGCCAGACAGACAGAGAGACTTTGATATTTTATATATGTTATAGATTATAGATAACCTGGCCACAGAAACTTACGTGTGAATTAAAGAAAAAAACGTAAATCGAATAAGTGGTTCTCGAGTGATAAGTGTACTAATGGATAAACAGACAGACAGACAGAGATGCGTTGCATTTTATATATATTATATTCTTTGCTACATGATATTGTTTCATATTTAACGGTTTTAGACAGTATATTGCAGGAGAAACGCGCTAGCGTTAAACTTTTTTCCGACTTGATTCAATATTATCGTCACTGCTTATTTTTTATATTACCTAATGTAATAAAATATATCTATATCCTGGACCGAGAACATATGTATGTTTAAAAAAAAAAGCACGTAAATCGAATAAGTGGTCTTCGAGTAATAAGCGCACTAACGGACAGACAGACAGAGAGAGAACGCGACGTTGAATTATATATATATATACTATATATATATTTATATATATATATATATATATATATATATATTAAAGATTATAGATAATCTGGCCAGAGAACATATGTATGAATTAACAAAAAACACGTTCCGTAAATCGGATAAGTAGTTCTCGACTGATAAGCGCACTAACGGACAGACAGACAGGCAGACAAACAGACAGAGAGGATTGTATTTTTTATATATTATAGATTTATAGATAACCTGACCGGAGAACACAGATACGAATTAAGAAAAAACACGTAAATCGGATA
Organism: Pachyrhynchus sulphureomaculatus; assembly: GCA_019049505.1. Classification (NCBI taxonomy): domain Eukaryota; kingdom Metazoa; phylum Arthropoda; class Insecta; order Coleoptera; family Curculionidae; genus Pachyrhynchus; species Pachyrhynchus sulphureomaculatus. Next base: position 32,672,741 of record CM032456.1, on the reverse strand, counting down.
TAAGTAGTGCACTAACGGACAGACAAACAGACATTGCATTTTATATATATTATTATTCTTTGCTACATGATATTGTTCCATATTTAATGGTTTAGGTAGTGTATTGCAAGAAAACGCGCTAGCGACAAACTTTTTTCCGACTCAATTTTATCGTCACTGCTTATTCCTTATATTATCTTTCGTAATAAAATATATCCGATAACCTGCCCAAAGAACAAATGTATGTTTAAGGGGTCACTACGAGGTCAATTTACATTGAAAAGTAAAACCCCATTTTCTCAGCAACCGTTCATCCTATTTCAACGAAACTTTGCACACTTATTATTTATTATTATATAATTTTAATGGGACTAAGGGTTTTAATGTTTAGAGAATAATTTAAATTACATTTTCTAGAAATTTTGAAAGTTCATGAATTTTATTTGTATGTTTGAATTGACGCGGTAAATTACCAGCTGTTTCGTTTTGACATTTCCTTAGTCGAACTGTTATAGACAGTGTTGCCATGGATATTTCAAAAAAAAAATAGCTCAATAACTTTTATAGTTTGAAGATAATGGGGCAAATGTACAAAAAAGTCAATTTTTCAGGAAGAGCCGAAAAAAAATACTAAAAAGTTGTAGTTTTGACTGCTTTTTTTGTTTATAATCAACTTTTTTAAATTTATTTCTAGAGTGTTTGTCTTCTTTTTTTTGCAAAAACAAGTTTGGCAACACCCTGATTGTTTACAACCAAAATATGTTTTTTTCCAAATTTTTTTTTTTTTAGTTTTGTTTTGTTTGGTTATATTTTACGTGAGAGATGGTTTTTGTTTACATAGTTACAAATTTTTTTCCTGTTTTCTGTTACTATTGCTTCTTTGAATGGCGTGGTCTCTGCTGCGAGTACTGACTCAGGCAAAATAGTGGATATTGGGGTACTCTCCAAACACTGTCGTTGTCCACTTAAAATTTCAGAATACACATAATAAAAATTGCATAGCCAAATCATAGTGGTACACGTGGGGGCTATGGAAGCTAGCTGGTGCAGAGCAAATTTTTCCTGAGGTCAATGGACAAATACAATGTGAGATATTCTCACTATCTTAGGTGATGGAGACTCAAAGGGTTTCTTGAAGGTTGTAGACACAAACCTTACGGAGATAGTCTCTTAGTTCAGAAGTTAGAAATGTATAGGAATGTACAAAAAAGGATGGGATCTAGACTCAGAAAGCTAAA
>CM032456.1:32569279-32671424 GCA_019049505.1 Pachyrhynchus sulphureomaculatus | reverse complement strand
GGAGCAGCAGGAGGCGTTACCTCCGAAATTGGCTCGAACTGTGCATGACCTTGACAGCCCTGGTTTAAACGTTGAAACTATTTACACTCTGTATTTGTACGTATATTTCACATTAGTTATGTTTAATTGTTTCCAAAAATACAAATATATTAGATGAACTAGAATTAAAACATTTATTTAAATGTGACTGAAACGACTCACATGCATTTGTTATTCTCTGCTGGAAGCTTATTTCGCGGCCCCATATATTAGGTGGAAATAGTGCATCGTCTTCTATATAATTTTCTACGTGGTAGTCTGCATTTTTTTTTTAACTCTTGGTTGCTAGGTCTCATTTCATTTAACTCAAAAGCAAGGCATTCACCCACAATTTCTGGATCTATTATTATAAAGAAAGATAATTAGATAAAGTATAACGATATACTATAATAACCGAATCTTTATATTCTGAAAATAATATTAACCGAACAGATACTGAAATAATAGTTAATAGGAAAAGAAGGCCAAAACAATACCCAATTCATTTCCCTAGTTCTGTTCTCTCCTTATAGTCTCTAGCTAATCCTAGTGCTTGAATTTTTCTCCACCAAGCTTGACTGAGATGAAAACGATAGCCTGTAATTTGCACATTATTCAAAACCTCTTTAACGGCCTTGTGGATTGATGTTTCAAAATCTATCACGACTCTCTACATTTATTTAAAATATAGGTTAAATAATTGCATATGAGTTTGACGATTTGTTCTTTAATAGACAAAATACAAGCGGAATATAATGTCCATTGCGGCATCCTTGAATTGTAAACAGTTGTAAAGATGCTTAGGGACATATTTGAATGTTCCGTCCATGAATACACGCGCACAAATGTTTCAAATTGGTTTCGCATGAAAATATTACTATATTCGACACAGAATTATTTATTATCAAAAAATATTCTCCTCTGTTCGTGACAACCGAGGTCTCATCTTATCTAAAGCATGATGTAAATCAGCACAAGACTTGGCAGTCTAGGAAACTTTTTTCTGCTCACATCACCACTATAAAGAGTTGATTGATTGGTCCGTTACTTTGTGACAGTACATTTTAACAATAAAACTACTTAATTATTTCACTGTCACTAAATATATTTGTAAAGATTTTACAATTGCGTTATCGCGATTTCGTAGTACAACTACATTAACATAAGTTAAGAGTTAAGCGTTTGGCAATGTAGTTGTACTACGAAATCGCGATAACGCAATTGTAAAATATTTACAAATATATTAGTGACAGTTAACAAAGTAATTAAGTAGTTTTATTGTCACCACTGTAAGCCTAAATATTTCATAATCATTTTTATTACATGGGTTTTTTTTTCACATTACGGTCAAGATGATCCGTCTGTTTACCTGCGTTTACCCTCGGACGAAAGTGTATATTTCAAATTTAAAATGTATGTGTTAATTTAGGCAAAAAGGGATTACAGACTCTAAGCTGTAATTTCCGATTTAGTTTTTCAGCAAAAATTTTAAATCATCCCTAAATTGTGATCAATTTGTATTATTTAATTTAAGAATGAATACTAAATTATCTAAAATATATTATATACTGACTTGTTCAAAGATCACTGAAAATGATTACCAGTTTGTAAAGGAACCGAGACAACCAATTGAAACAAATTCGAGATAAAATATTTTTTCTTAATATTTAAAAATAATTAATAATAGTTCTCGCTATGGATAACTTCTCAGTTAAGCCGTCAAAACTTTTTAAGTGACAAAATTTTATATGATTTTTTTCTTGAGAATTTGCGTAACCCTAAGCAAAAAAATTAATCGCTGTACAAGCAGGCTAACTTAATAACTACAGTTTCGTTTTTCGAGCATATAACCATTCACTGAGTAAAATTCTAGTGCATCAAATCTAAAGAATAGCCTCAAAAATTTTGTAAATATATAAGTTCGTATTAATCTGCAATCATTAATATGATAAAACTTAGATTCGTAAGTCGTAATAATTTGTGTCAAAAAAAGTGTCAGAATTACATCTTCTATTTCGGGAGGAGTTGAGACACTTCACACACTAAACATTTTACAAAATTAGCAATCAAACCACTACGGTTTACTGCAAGAATCATCATCGAATTAAAATTTTTAATTTGTTAGAATTTGTAAAGGATTTGTTCATGTAACACGTAAGCTGAAAAGTTTTTAGGCTGACACATAGATGTCGCCCTTTTCAAAAAATCCATATGAATTTTAGAAGTATCAATCTTCAAACGATACGTGTCAAAATTTCATGACATTTCGATGATTAGTTTACAAGTTACAGTGGTTTTAGTGACCCTACTTTTGATATTTTTTTTTTGAAAACAATGGAAAAAATTGAACTTCGTGTGTTGATTAAATATTTTTTTGGATGGAAAAAAAATACCGTTCAAGCAAAGCAATGGCTTGATAAATGTTACGAGACTCTGCTCCTGGAAAATCATTCATCATTTACTGATATGCTGAATTTAAACGCGGTCATATAGACACAAATGATGCTGAACGCTCTGGACGCCCAAATATGGTGCTTACACGGGAAAACATCCACAAAATTGTTTTGGATGACCGTAAAGTGAAATTGTGAAATAGCTGACACCCTAAAGACATCAAAAGAACGTGTTGGTCATATTTCGCATGAACATTTGGGCACGAGAAAGCTCTGTTCAAAATGGGTACAGCGTTTGCTCACAGTGGACTAAAAACAACAACGTGTTGATGATTCTGAGTGCTTTTTGGACCTGTTAAGCGCAAAAAAGGGATTTTTCATGCGATATGTGACAATGGATAAAACATGGATCTACCACTACACACCGGAATCAAATCAGCAGTCAGCTGAGTGGACAGCAGCCGGTGAAAGCCGCCGAAGCGACCAAAGACATAATAGTCGGCAGAGAAAGTTTTGGCCTCTGCATTTTGGGATGCGCATGGAATAACTTTCATCGACTATACTGAATATTGTATAAAGTTATTGGTGCATTTTAAGGCAGAAATCACAAAGAAACGGGCCCCAAATGAACAAGAAAAAAAGTGCTTTTTCATCAAGATAATGCACCGTGTCACAAGTCAATGCTTACGATGGCAAAATTACATAAATTGAAGTTCGAATTGTTTTCCTCATCAACCGTATTCGCCGTATGTGGCTCTCAGCGACTCTTATCTATTCGCAGGCCTCAGAAAAATGCACGTAGGAAACAGATGGACTTCAGTGAAGAAGCTATAGCCGAAATTGAGGCCTATTTTGAAGGGCAAGACAAATCCTTCTACAAGAAAGGTATAGAAATGTTAGAGAAGTGTTTGGACTGATTGTATCGCTCTTAAAGGAGACTATTTGATGAATAAAGTCGAATTTTGCAAAAAAAAAATGTTTTAAGTAGCTAGACCAAAAATTATTCAGACCTACGTGTTATTTTGTCTCAAATTTTTTATATTTTACACAAGTACTTTGTAAAATTTGCTCAAATCAAATGTTTGAGATAATTTAACTCCTACTCAGTCTTTTAACCAAACAATATCACAAAGAGTTACCCATAACATTATATAAATAAAGCAACTACATTCCCTAAGAATGGAATTAAATTTAGCTAAAATACTATCTGTATCTACAAGATAAGAAGAAATATCCATTGCTAGGTGTATCTCTTTAAAGATGACGTTCCAGCTAAACTGGTGCCAAGATAATTGAGATGTCAGTTTAAGAATGATGAGTATAGACCCTCAAAAAATGAAAGTAAATTCATGTATAGGCACAGTAAACCTAATACGGTAGGAAAATTAGGGGTAACCGTATAGGAAAATCAGATCTCGATTTTCAAGAGGTCACGTGACAGTCCGCCATGTTAAAAAGGGACCAGTAGGAGATTTGAAATAGAAATAATGTTGCTGTGGAAAGTTTTATCATTCAAAATCATAAATATTATACAAATGTTTCAAAATTTTTGATTTAATAAAATATGCTTTGTTAGAAAAGATATGAATACAAGTGAAAATTTGACAGGAAGGCATTTTCAGAAAAAATGTCGCAGATAAAAGTTTTATCACTTTCTTCAGGGAATGAATAGGCATATCAGATTTTCGGCCCAACGCTTTGTTGGGACTCTATAAGGCCCAAAATTGAAAACTGAAAATGGAACCATATTTCAATTCAGCAAGGAACTTTATGTCCGAATACAAAATGAATGTTTCTGGACCTGATTGGGCCTCAATGTAAATACAATAAAATCCGACTCTTATAAGGATCTTTACCTGTGTTATTAGCCTTTGACACACGGAGTATGTCATAAGAGAAATAGTTTCTCAGAATTACTCAATTTTATCCGCGTACGATTTCTTACGCAATTGATAAACCTTTAATTAAATCACTTATCTTTCAACATTTTTGGGACAAGAAACTCACTCTCGGCAATAACCTCCGTTCCCAAGATTATATAAATTGTCTGTCAACCTTTTCTATTCTCTTCACTTACAAACGTTTTTAAATCTCTTTTTATACAAACTATCTTTTTCTTCTGTTTTTAAATTCATGTGCAGTCACATTAAGAAACGACCGAAATACATTTCAAAAGAGATCAGATTTTGTTAAAAAAAATTATGTTTTTACGAATAAAAGTATAATAAAAAATTCTTTTGAAAATGCCCTAAACGTCAGGGCAAAACGTCAAGGTGGTGTGTCTTTTAAGCAAACCAACCAAAAAATTCCAAGGAATAAAAAATCAGAAATGGTTTCAGAAATATTAAATTATTAAGAAATATTAATTATATACGTATATATATATATATATATATATATATATATATATATATATATATATTTATTTATATATATATATATATATATATATATATATATATATATATATATATATATATATAAATATATATTTTATTTATATATATATATATATATATATAATATATATATATTATATATATATATATATATATTATCCAGAAAAGGTAACTGAATACAATATTAAAATCTGGATGGCAGTTGTGGACTTTTGAAAAGCTTTTGACACAGTGGAATACTGGGCATTGAGAAAAGCGATGAATAACGCAAGAGTCGATCAAGGTATATTAACATACTGACAAAAATCAATGAACAATCAAAACTGAAAGTGAGATTAGACGAGAATGCCAAAGAAGTAAAAATAAAGAGATGTGTTAGACAGGATGATATCATATCACACTAGAAAAATAGAGGACTTAACATACCTGGAGAAAGACTTAACAACTTAAGATTTGCTGATGATATCGCACTTTTTACCGAAAACGAAATCGAATTGAAAGAAATCCTCCAAGAATTACAAACTAAAGCAAATTCATGCCGACGCAATATCAATACGGGCGGGCGACAAATGGAAAGGGTGGATTCATATGTATATTTGAGGCAGGAAATTACAATCGGAAAAGTGAATCAAGAATTGGAAGGCAATGCCTAGGATGGGCGGCTTAGGGTAAAATGAAGCAAGTCTTTCAACCCAAACTGCCTTTAAAACTTACAAGTAAAGTATATAACGAATGCATTCCACTTGTAACAATATATGGGTAGCGAAACTTAGGTTCTACCAAGAAAAGTTATTAGAAAATTGCAATTGGATCAGGAAAAAAAACAGGGTTCCACGACATAATTGAAAGGATATCTTCCCTCAAATGGAACTGGGCTGGCCATGTGGCCAGAAATACTGATAATTAGAGCGGAAAAGTGACCAGATGGAGATCATGGGGAGAAAAGAGGAGTTCTGGTAGACCTCAACAACGTTGATATGACGATATTAAAAAATCAGTGGGGCACAATTGGTATCAAATTGCTTAAAACATATGGAAGGATAGAGAATGGCTAGACGAAAAAGAAAAACAAGATATATATATATATATATATATATATATAATATTATATATATATATATATATATATAATATTCATCGAGTATCCAAAGTAAGATTAACTCCCTACCTCACTATAAGAATTCCCTAAGAAATGGGACCTAATCGGGAACATACGTTTAGTCAAAATTTGGTATACCAATTATTAATATCATTGGTGCGGATTGTACTTAAAACTTGTGTCCCAAATGATTATAATATTGTTTATTTCTGTAAGATGTATTTACCCGCTAATCTCAATAGGAAATATATATTGTTTTTATTTCTTAATTATTCTTAGATGTTTAGAATTTATTTTTTATAATTGTTCCTAATGATTGCACTCATGCATCATTTCAAAAAATATTTGTTGGTTTAAAGTTTTGTTTATATGATTTACGACGAACAGTTTAAAATAGAGAGTTGTAGCGCAGTATTTTCTTCAGATAGTGAGACAGTCCTACATAAATAGATCACAGCAAATCAACAACACACAAGTTCCCATTAAAAGCATACAAGTGCCCCTCGACAATTTAAATTTACGCTCTTGCATGTTCAGAAAAGCACTGGACTTCATTACCTTTTAAAATTTTAGGAAAACTATTCGTTCCTGGTAGCCATTGTCTTTATCTTTATTTGAAGCATGCGACCACCATTCGAAGTTGGTGCAGTATTGAAACAAAATAAGAGAATCCTTTATTAAAGATAACGATTTCCCTTATTTAGGAACTTATAAGATAAGGATTTATAAGAAGACATATGACGATCGTTATTCTTATCGCTGTATAAGGACGCTGTATAAGGATATGTATAATAGGACCTGTTTTTAGTGTTCCGTATACTTCAGTGTCTGTCCATCTATACGTCTGTCCATCTGTCACACCCGATTTTCGCCGAAACTATTTGTCATAAAAAGTTGAAATTTGGTACTAATATAGGAATTGATGGCCTCATCAGAGCCGTGTATTTTGAAAGTTAAATTTTGACTTAAAGGGTTAGTTTTTTGGGGGGGTTGAAATCGAAAGTGAAAAAAAAAAATTACTAGGTCGAGTGGAGTGTCAAATAAAAGCTTGTAAAAATACGAGTTCAAAAATATATGTAATGTAATACACTTTTTTCTTTGTGTTATTTTTAAAAATCTTGAAAAAAAAATCGCTGACCTCCCCTTTATCTCGAAATGTACTGATCAAAAAATCTTAAAAAAATTTTGGAATATTCTCCATGGGGTGTAGATCGAACGAAAATTATCACGAGAGCATTACCTGCGCATGCTTGAGATAACGATAAAGCAAAGGCATAAGCGTTGCAAAATCTCTCTAATATGTTTATACATATTTACTATAAATTAGTTACTATTTTAAGTAACCATATTTCAATTTGCTTCTCACCCAGGATGTAAACAAGGTTTTAGGCACAGCTGTATTCTTAAACGGCTTACAATTTTCTCAATATAGATACCAACATTTGTGTTACTTCAGTTGATATTTTAAACTTAATCTAAGCTTAGACTCAAATAGAAATCCTCAAAATCAAGTGGTAAGTTAAGTAACTAACATTCATCATAACATTAATATAATAATCATACAGCAGAAGACACAATTTTTTCTAAACGACATCACTGGTAATCCAGATGAGGCTCTAAAAGAACACAACTTAAACCCGATATATTGAACATGTTGTATTCACTGAATCAGATATGCCTGGAAAAAGCGCAGATCTATCAAATAAACATCTATGAGCTTTGCCAAAGTAATCTTGTAGACCACATTTTGTCAACGATAAGTCGGTGAAAACTACATCAACCTGGTCCTTATTATTATTATTTGATAAAAATTGTGCAAAACAGGCCAGATTGTAGTTGATCGTCCTTCAAAAAGCCCTGTTGTTTTAGAGTAAGATCCTGGAAAAACCACAAATTTATGAGACTGGCCTGTAATTAAACCTGCCAGACTTATCCTCCTTTTTAAACACTGGACATATTTACTGATCTTCCAGCAATCAGGATAAGTGCCCTCTCTCAATGATAAGTTAAAAATTTTTGCTAATAGTTTGGATAGAATTCTAATAGTATCTTTCACAAAAAAAATTGGGAATACCGTCCGGACCTCTTGACATCAAAGGTTTTAACTTTTTTGCTCAATTTACTAAATCCACCTCTATAAATGCCATTAAGTTGATTAGATTATTATTAATAATTTTTATATCCAAATATTCCGTGCCGGATGAAACAGGTCGAACACCAGCAAAATATACGACAAATCACGAAACAATATCGAAACGAGCATCCACTACCCTATTGTCCAACGACATATACAGCACAGGTGTTCTTTTTTTGCTGCACATCATTTCCAATATTAGAAATATATCGAAAATAAGCAACTTTGTTCATTACATTCACCTCTCTTTCTAATTCCTGAAATCTATTTAGATAAACGACATATATATACCAGGTGTACAAGTATGAAATGAGGATTTCAGACAACAGATGGTGCAAAAATGAAGTTTGTGCTATAAAGATTTGACACTGCGCCATTTTGTTGTGTCATCAACAAGTGTCAGACGCGCACAAGTGATAAATTGGAAAAGTATGTGCAGTGTTGTGTTGTTGTGTTCAATATGTCGAAATTTATACCGAACAAAGAGCATTCGCGAACAGCATTAATTTTTTGTTTTCATTTGAAGAAAACTGCTGTTGAATCATACCGATTACATCGAGAAGCTTATGGTGAACATGCTCCATCGCAAAATACGTGTGAACGATGGTTTCGGCGTTTCAAAATTGGTGACTTCGATGTTGCAGACAAGGAACGTGGAAAACCGTCAAAAAAATATGAAGATGTGGAATTGCAAGCATTGTTGGACGAAGATGATTCGCAAACACAAAAATAACTCGCCGAGCAATTGGGCGTTAGACAAAAAGCTGTTTCCAATCGGCTACGAGAGATGGGAAAGATTCAAGAGACCGGTAGATGGGTACCAGATGGGCAAATGGAAAAGCGCAAAAACACGTGTGACATTTTGCTCGCTCGGTACAAAACGAAGTCGTTTTTGCGTAGTATAGTTACAGGGGATGAAAAGTGGATTTATCTTGAGAATCTCAAGCGCAAAAAATCATAGGTAGACCCAGGCGCACCATGCACATCGACCGCAAGACCGAATCGCTTTGGCAGAAAGACGATGCTCTGTGTTTGGTGGGACCGGAGGGGCGTGGTCTATTATGAGCTGTTAAAACCTGGGGAAACGGTTAATACTAAACGTTACCAACAACAATTGACCTATTTGAACCGTTCGCTGCTTGAAAAAAGGCCAGAATACCGGAAGAGGCAACACACATTTTCTTTATGACAATGCTCCATCACATACTGGAAAACCAGTTCGCGACACGTTGGAAGCACTCAGCTGGGAAGTTCTACCACATGCGGCTTACTCACCAGAGTTGGCTCCTTCCGATTACCACTTGTTTTCATCGATGAGTCACGCATTTGCTGAGCAGCGCTTTGGTTCATACGAAAATGTGAAAAAAAAATGGCTCGACGAATGGTTCGCAGCAAAAGGGGAGATTTTTACTGGCGTAGTATTCACAAATTGCCCGAAAGAAGGGAAAAATGTATAACAAGCAATGGAGCATACTTTGAATAAAGCACTTTTTATCATTCTTCCGAATTTAACATATTTTTTTAGGAAAAAAATCCGCATTTCATACTTGTACATACATATATATATATATATATATATATATATATATATATATATATATATATATATATATATATATATATATAAATATATAGATATATATATCTTCTGTGTTTATTTTTATAGCGTAGTATTAATCTAACAATTATTGCCAACAGGGGTTCATAAAAATATCACAGACTTCATCAACATTCGTGAAGCTGTCCAATATTCTCCAATCAGCACTGTCCAGATCAGAGTGTAGAGCTTGAAAGTTTGCTTTTAAATTATAAGGTTTCTCCACAGTTTCGTCAACTGTAAACCCTCTACTCTAGCAAAAAAAGGCAAACCAAGCCCCAATGATGGATGATGTGCAACCTTTAGGACCATCGAACAGGATGTAGGATACTAATGTAAATTTTTGCTAAAACAATGAACTCATTTTATACACGGATTATTACAAACCTAAAAGAGTTTTAAATCTTTAAGATATTTAACACAACTTCAGACTTAATTACTTACTTATTTGGATTTTTTATCAAGAGAAGTAAACTTTTGTTGTTGAATATTCTCAGATAATAGGTAGATCATATTTTAGAGTACTAGTTTTTAACAAAAAAGTATAAGTACTTTTTGAGATAAATAAAAAAATATCATCAAAGTAAGTAAAAAAACGTATTTACTTTCATACCCTACGTTCTCTTAAAACTTTTGTCACCGTGGCTGCGGTTTCATAGCCGATGCTACATTATAAAATGCAATGAACTAAAAACACTAATATACAAATATAAAGGCAAGCAAATTTTCATATTTCACTAGACCATATAATTTAGGAATATACCATGTTCAACTGATGGTTAATAATTTTTATTATTATTGTACTCACAATTCTCTAGTGATTTTAGCAAATTTATTTCTTCGAATTTCTATGCAACCTGTAAAATTTTTACATATTTTTATGTGAATATATATATATATATATATATATATATATATATATATATATATATATATATATATATATAATATAACTAGCCGGCCCCGCGGCTACGCTCACGTGGACTTGATTCAACACTATCGTCATTGCTTATTCCTTAATTTACCCAATAACTCCCATTATTTCCCGTTATCTCTTAATATTTTCTCCTTATCTCCCATTATTTCTCCTTATCTCCCATTATCTCACCTTATCGCCCATTATCTAGGCTTATCTCGACTTATCTCTCAATATTTCTCCTTATCTCCCATTATTTCTCCTTATCTCCCATTATCTCACCATAACTCCCATTATCTAGACTTATCTTTGCTTATCTCCCATTATTTCTCCTTATCTCCCATTATTTATATTTATCTCCCATTATCGAGCCTTATATCGACTTATCTCCCATTATTTCTCCTTATCTCCCATTATCTAGGCTATATCGAATTATATAGAACATATGTTTAAATTTATAAAAACACTAAATCGGATAAGTGGTTCTAAAGTGATAAGCGCACTAACGGACAGACAGACAGACAGACAGCAAGACGTTGCATTTTATATATATTCTAGATAGAAGATTATAGATAACCTGGCCAAAGAACAAATGTATGAATTAAAAAAAAAAACGTAAATCGGATAAGGGGTTCTCGAGTGATAAGCGCACTAACAGACAGACACACAGACAGAGAGACGTTGCATTTTATATATATTATATTCTTTGCTACATGATATTGTTCCATATTTAATGCTTTAGGCAGTGTATTGCAAGAGAACGCGCTAGCGGTAAACTTTTCTCCGACTTGATTCACTATTATCGTCACTGCTTATTCCTTATGTCACCTAACGTAATAAAATATATCCTATAACCTGGCCGGAGAACATATGTATGTTTAACAAAAAAGCACGTAAATCGGATAAGTGGTTCTCCAGTAATAAGCGCACTAACGGACAGACAGACAGACAGACAGACAGAGAGACTTTGCATTTTATATATATTATAGATATTCTTTGCTACATGATATTGTTCCATATTTGATGGTTTAGCATGTTTAAAAAAAAAACACATAAATCGGATAAGTGGTTCTCCAGTGATAAGCGCACAAACGGACAAACAGACAGATATACGTTACATTTTATATATATTATAGATGTAATAAAAAATATATATCTATAACCTGGCCAAAGAATATATGTATGAATTTAAAAAAAGACACATAAATCGGATAAGTGGTTTTCGCGTGATAAACACACTAATGGACAGACAGACAGACAGAGAGACATTGCATTTTATATATATAATAGATTATAGATTATAGATATTCTCTGCGACATAATATTGTTCCATATTTAATGGTTTAGGCGGTGTATTGCAAGCCAACGCGCTAGCGGCAAACTTTTTTCCGACATCATTCACTATTTTACGTCACTACTCATTTCTTATGCTACCTATCGTAATAAAATATAGCGTATAACCTGGCCAGAGAACATATGTATGTTTTAAAAAAAAAAGTACGTAAATCGGATAAGTGGTTCTCCAGTGATAAGCGCACTAACGGACAGACAGACAGACAGACAGAGAGACGTTGCATTTTATATATATTATAGATTATATATACATATATATATATATATATATATATATATATATATATATATATATATATATATATATATATATAGAGAGAGAGATATATATAATTTATATATATATATATATATATATATATATATATATATATATATATATATATATATATATATATATATATATATATATATATATATAATTATATATATATATATATATATATATATATATATATATATATATATATGTATATATATATATATATATATATATATATATATATATATATATATATATATATATATATATATATACAGTAATACCCCGCTTAGCGCGACCCCGTTACGCGCGGTTTCACTATAACGCGAATTTCAAATTTCGCGCTCATGTAGTCATTAACTTCTCTATGGTCGCGGGGGAATCCCCGCTTTCTCTGAATATTCTCTTTGAAGAATTGGGAATTCCCTGTCCTTCGACTTTGTTCTATGGGGATTTCCTCGTTCGTTTCGTGTGTTCATTTGTTCCGTAATGTTAGTTCGGTCGGCTGGCAGTTTTGTTTTAATATTTATTGGAGATACATACATACATAATTTAACCCTACGTTAAAAATGCCGCCTGTAAAGAAAAAAAGAGCGTAAAAGCGTCACTTTGGAATTGAAGATGAAAGTGTTAAGAAGAATGGAAAATGGAGGCAAAGCAACAATTGTTGGGAGAGATTTTGGACTCTCAGAATCGACTGTGAGAACGATTTATAAAAATCGGGAAAAAATTAAAATCTCCAGCGAAGGTTCAACACCTATAAGTGCAACAAAACTTTCTCGTTCGAGATCATCTAGCTTAGAAAGAATGGAGAAATTACTGTCAGTCTGGATCGAAGATTTGAATAAGAAGAACACACCACTAAGTCAAGATCTCATATGCACAAAAGCAAAATCTTTGTATGAGATGCTGAAAACAAAAGAAGGAGAAGGGAGTGCCACTCCGACTTTTGCTGCCAGCAGAGGCTGGTTCCATCGGTTCAAGCAGCGTTCTAATCTTCACAATATCCACATAACAGGCGAGGCGGCCAGCGCGGACATTCAAGCTGCAGCTGAGTTTCCAGACAAGTTTCAAGACTTCGTTAGACGAGAGAAAATTCCTGCTTGTCTCATCTTCAATGTTGATGAGACCGCACTTTACTGGAAAAAAAATGCCATCTCGAACATTCATTTCTAAGGAAGAACGTCAAGCCAGTGGTTTCAAAGCTTCGAAAGATCGACTAACACTTCTGCTGGGTGGTAATGCCACTGGTGATTTCAAACTGAAACCTTTACTAGTGTACCATTCAGAAACACCCCGTGCAATGCGAGGCACAGACAAGACAAGTCTACCAGTTGTGTGGCGATCAAACAGAAAGGCGTGGGTTACACGGGAAATTTTTCAAGAATGGTATTCTAATAGTTTTTGCCCATCAGTCAAATCATACTGTGACAGAAATGGGCTTGAACCTAAAGTTATATTACTCTTAGACAATGCCCCAGGACATCCAACCTCACTTGATACGCCCAGAGACTTAAAAGTGTACGTAAAGTTCCTTCCACCAAACACTACGTCAATATTACAACCTATGGACCAGGGAGCAATAGCAAACTTCAAAGCTTATTACCATCGCCGCACTTTTTAGCCAACTAATTCATGAAACTGACGGGGAAGGAAGACAGTCTATGCGAGAGTGGTGGAAGTCATACAACATTATGAAGTCTATTCACAACATAGAAGAGGCTTGGAAGGAAGTTAAAATGAGTTGTATGAATGGGGTGTGGCGTAATCTTTGGCCAGATGTAGTGGAAGCACCTAGAAGAATTGTCCAGATGCAGAGACAAGTGCTTGAAGACATTGCTGCAATGATTGAGGGGTCTGAACTTGAAGATGTCACGGTAGAAGATCTCGTAGAACTTGTAGCAACGCACGACGATCCTATTAGCAATGAAGATCTGATCGAGTTACAGAATAATCCTATCTACGATGAGGAAGAACAAGTAGAAGAGAAAGTTTTATCTTCAGGGGAAATACAAAATGCACTTTCAAAAATTTATTCAGGTTTGGACATATTGCAGAGTATAGACAATAATGATGACCGTGTCTTGACCGTGTGTCAAACAATTAAAAACAGTGTTGGGTGTTATGAACGTATTTTACAAGAACGTAAACAAAACGTTACCCAAAAGACAATAGATGTATTTTTCCGTAAAAAATAAGAGTATGTATTGCATAAAGTGTTCTTAGAATTAAAGTGATTGATTAAAATGATTTGTATTTTTTTGTATTAAATTTTGACTATGTTTAATCATAAACCTCGATATACGCGAATTTCAGTTAACGCGATTTTTTTCGGAACGTATCCCTCGCGTAAAGCGGGGTATTACTGTATATATATATATATATATATATATATATATATATATATATATATATATATATATATAATTATATATATATATATATATATATATATATATATATATATATATATATATATAATTATATATATATATATATATATATATATATATATATATATATATATATAATTATATATATATTTATATATATATATATATATATATATATATATACGAGGCTGGACTATTTATGTGTTTGGGGTAAACCTTTTTTATTTTTCGACATAGTCTCCTTTTAGGCTTATACACTTCGTCCAACGATGTTCTAGTTTGTTGATCCCTTCCGAATAATAGGATTTGTCCAAGTCTGCAAAATATCCATTAGTGTCTGCAATCACCTCCTTGTTTGAATAAAATCTTTGTCCCGCCAGCCATTTCTTCAAATTGGGGAACAAATAGTAGTCTGAGGGAGCCAAGTCTGGAGAATAGAGGGGATGTGAAACGAGTTGGAATCCTATTTCCATTAATTTTGCGACCACAACTGCTGAGGTGTGTGCTGGTGCGTTGTCGTGATGGAAAAGGACTTTCTTGTGGGCCAATCGCGGGCGTTTTTCTTGCAGCTCGGTTTTCAAACGGTCCAGTAACGATGAATAATATTCACCTGTAATAGTTTTACCCTTTTCCAGATAGTCGATGAGGATTATCCCTTGCGAATCCCAAAAGACTGTCACCATAACCTTTCCGGCCGAAGGAACGGTCTTCGCCTTTTTCGGTGCAGATTCCCCCTTGGTAACCCATTGTTTAGATTATTGTTTGGTCTCAGGAGTATAGTAATATATCCATGTTTCATCCACAGTGACGAAACGACGCTTAAAGTCCTCCGGATTCTTCTGGAACAGCTGCAAACCATCCTTGCAACACTTCACACGATTCCGTTTTTGGTCGAGCGTGAGCAATCGCGGCACCCATCTTGCGGATACCTTTCTCATGTCCAAATGTTTATGAAAAATATTATGTACCCGTTCAGTCGAGATGCCCACAGCACTAGCAATCCCACGCACCTTAACTCTTCTGTCATCCATCACCATATCATGGATTTGATCAATGATTTCTGGAGTCGTAACCTCCACAGGCCGTCCAGAACGTTCAGCGTCACTTGTGCCCATATGACCAGTCCGAAAATTTTAAAACCACTTATAAACTGTTCTAATCGAAGGTGCAGAGTCACCATAATGTTTATCAAGCTTCTCTTTAGTCTCCTTGCCTTTCATAAAATAATGTTTAATCACCACATGAAATTCTTTTTCGACCATTTCTTGAAAATCACTCGACTTCCTTTATTCACACGAATGCCAAACACAAAGAAATAGACCAATATGGCTGAAACTTGGTGTGCGTTCATTCAAGAGATGCTACTAACTAAACATGACCTCGATACGCGCCGGTGGTGCCATCTCTCGGACTTTGCACGGACTTTTCAAACCAGCCTCGTATATATATATATATATATATATATATATATATATATATATATACATATATACATATATATATATATATATATATATATATATATATATATATATATATATATATATATATATATATATATATA
The DNA here is from genome assembly GCA_019049505.1 of Pachyrhynchus sulphureomaculatus. Taxonomy (NCBI): domain Eukaryota; kingdom Metazoa; phylum Arthropoda; class Insecta; order Coleoptera; family Curculionidae; genus Pachyrhynchus; species Pachyrhynchus sulphureomaculatus. The sequence continues at coordinate 32,655,296 of CM032456.1, read as the reverse complement.
CCTTGTCTCTAAATAATGCAGAAGAGACATTCAATTTATTTTTTGGTGCTTATATACCTAATATACTTTTAACTGTCTGGCTTACATACGTAACAGCTACTGCAATCCATTCCAGCTTATATCTGCCAGACTGAAAGGGCATAAATTGTTTATTAAATATAAATAAGTCCATCGGCTCTTTTGAACCCTACCTCCAGAAAGGTCACAAAACAGATTTTAACACCTGCAAACATAGAAAATTATGAAATGAGAACAATCCGAGCCACTATAGCAATTGAAAATATGGGACACTTGAACCGCAATTTAAAAAAAATCCGTCAATCAACAGACAGAATACGAATAACTGGAACGGGAGCCTCTGAAAAAAGGTAAGAGTGGGGGATCAACTGCGACCAACACATCCACTACAACCAGTGCAGTAAGCTGTTACAAGTCAGTAGTGAAATTCTCCAATAAGACCTTGGCAAAATGTCTACAAAATTCCAACCGGCATGTAACAAATGAACAGCTATGTTCCCATAATAACTCTTCCACATATTTCTCCATATCTACAAATTCGTACCAATTCTTAGACCTCTGTTTCATTATACTGCATCATTTACGTATGCGGCTAGTAGTCCAAGAATGGTGTATGTATATGTTGACGTTTCAAAAATATGTACATGTCCATATAACTATACATTAACTCCCCAACACAACATTCGCTATCAACAGTAATTTAATATCCGAACAATTTGTTTTGTAAAGCAACTGCAATACAATGATGACAGAATGATGAACATAAGTTATCTTGCGCATTCGGCAAAACAAACTAAACGATATTATCCAGAGGTGTCAAACTCAATTTTGCAGAGGGCCATATATTAAATTTAGAATGTGTAGGCGGGCCACATTCAAATAAAAAAAATTTACTGAATTATTATAACATTTTATTTATTTAATTATATAGTATATAATATACGGTTGTTAAAAATTATGATTCTTCATTGCGATCGCGGGCCTTATTGATACGTCCTGGTGGTCGGATTCGGCCCGCGGGCCGTATCTTTGACATCCCTGATTATCTATGAATCTATAAATATTTCGAAGGGTGTTCCAAATATTCAAATATTTTAGAAAAAAACATTCGCTTCTGATTATCAAAATCTTAGGACCATCAGTCACATTTATAAAAAATTTCATTAGTTAGGCTTACATCCCCTTTTCGAAGAAATGCCCTTCCAACGACAAACCTTGGTTTGACCGAAAATGCAAAGAAGCTGTTGCTTCTAAACATCTTGCCTACCGGCAATGGCGTGAAAATCCTAACACCATAAACCGTAACACCTTTGTTCGTGCCAGGAACAGATGCAAAGAAATTATCGACGAAACCAAGGGGGCACACAATCAACGAATTAGAAACAAACTTCTCGCTTGTACCAACAATTCCAGGTCCTTTTGGTCAGTCGCTAAGGCAGTCAGTCAAAATTTCACCAAATCCACCATACCACCACTCACACGGCCAGATAATTCTATTGCAACGACACCTGTTGAGAAAGTGAACTTGTTGGCTGAACTCTTTGCTTCACATTCTACTGTGGATTTCCAAGGAAAAACACCACCTACTATTCCCACAGTGCAGTCAAGGATGCCCGATATTGTCTTCAGACAGCGTATCGTAAAACGTATTTTAATGAAGCTGGACACCAAAAAAGCTTCTGGCACTGACGGAATACCTGCCATAGTTCTCAAAAACTGTGCGAGGGAACTAACACCAGTTTTCTGTAGACTTTTCAATCTATCTTACAAAAAGGGAATATTTCCTTCCTGCTGGAAATGTGCCACAGTTCAGCCGATACCTAACTACCGACCAATCGCACTGCTTTCAATAATATCGAAAGTCATGGAAAAGGCTATCAATCAGCATCTTCTAAAATATCTTGAAGGATTCAACATTATTAGCAATCATTAATATGGCTTTCGTAAAAATAGATCAACAGGAGATCTTCTAACTTATGTAACACATGTTTAGAACAACGCAATTGAACACTGACCTGGAAGAAATTTTATCTTGGGGTGACAAGTGGAATTTAACGCTACAAAAACCCAGGCGGCAGTTTCTTCTAAAAAAGTTAACGTTGCTGAACCCGACATAGTTATGTCGGGGCACTCCATTCCTCTAACATCGTCACTCAATTTGTTGGGCGTTAATTTGGGAGCAAATATGTCCTGGCATGAACATGTTGCAGGCATAGCGAGGAGAGCTTCTCAAAAATTGGGAATATTATTTCGAACCAGAAAGCTTTACACTCCACAACAACTGTTAATTCTTTACAAAGCTCAGATTCGACCAACTATGGAATACTATTCCCATGTTTGGGGCTCTGCTCCCAAACATACACTGCATTTGTTGGATTCTATTCAGAGAAGAGCTGTTCGTCTGAGTGGAGACCCGGAACTGACCGGCGGCCTTGATTCGTTGGAACATCGAAGAACCGTTGACGACTTGAGCCTATTTTACAAGTATTTTCATGGAAAGTGTTCGAAGGATGTGGCCCGCTTAATTCCTCCCCAGAGCGGTGCATGTTAGAAGTACACGTCGCGCAAATACTTTACATCCGTATGAGGTTCAGCTTGTTACTCCTCGTACAACGCTTTTCAAGCAGTCTTTTATATGGAGAACATCATCCCTTTGGAATAATTTGCCTGGACTGTGTTTCCCACCGAGTACAATTTACAGCGATTCAAGAACAGCGTGAATCGCTTTTTCCGCGTACGTGTCGCTCCTGTAGCGTTTTAGGGACTTCTTCCCTGCAGCGCGGGTGCTAGACCCATAAAAAAAAAAAACCTCAAAAATTTATTCTAATTTTAAAGACTATTTTGTTGTAATTAAAGTTAAAATTATTTATTAGTTCGTTAAGAAAAATTTGCAATAAGAACAATATGAACAGTAGCAGTAACAATAAATACAATTTAAAAAACAACACCCTACATTCCCGCATATAAGCTAGAGTAGTAATTTGTTCGTATCAAAGACTAGCTGACTTCAGCAGGGCTATTACTAGCGTCTGCTTTCCCTTTGTGTTTGGTTCGTAATTAAAATTTCAATTTAAATTAAAGAAAATAAAATTAATGATATTAAAAATAATGTAATAGTATTAAAAATAATATTTCTGATCTAGAATGGATGTAGAAAATCTTTTGCATCTGTATACTAAGTAACTGGATATTCACCTGGTAGGCAATAAAGTTGTCATAGCTTTACTATAAAAATCTACTATTATTTACTATTGGGATCTTACCTATTCAATATGACATCTCGCAGCGTTTTCAGGAATTAAACTTAAGGTGCATTTTTAAATCTGTTATAAGCGTCTGTGTAAATTAATATTACAAATTTTATTAAAAACTAGCCGTGCCCGCGGCTTCGCTCGCGTGTACATGATTCACTATTATAGTACCTGCTCATTCCTTAAATTATATAACGTACTAAATTATATCCTATAACCTGGCCAGAGAACATGTATAAATTAAAAAAAAAAACACGTAAATCGGATAAGTGGTTCTCGAGTCATAAGCGCACTAACGGAAAGAGATACAGAGAGACGTTACGTTTTATATATATTACATAGATGTTCTTCATTCTCACATTTGGTCAGTGTGGTCCATGTTTGACTGACGGACCTAAGCCAAGTCAGCATAAACGCTATTACCATTGTGTATTAAGGAATGACCTGATAATGTTACATGTTTTCAGAATCACTGACTTCTGAATGTTTTTGTGTATGTTTGTGTTGAGCCTCAATTGTACTAAGTGAAATGTGAATGTTATTGGTTTTTATTTTATTATTATTGTTTTTATTCTACTTTCTCACATTTGGTCAATGTGGTTCCATATTTGGCTGACAGGCCAAAGCCAAGTCAGCTTATTGTTATTTTGGTTCTTTTTTCTTACATTTGGTCAATGTGGTTCCATATTTCCACATTATATAGATTATTATTATTATATAACCTGGCCAGAGAACATATGTATGTTTAAAAAAAAAGCACGTAAATCGGACAAGTGGTTCTCGAGTGATAAGCGCACTAACGGACAGACAGATAGGCAGCCAGACAGACAGAGAGACTGTGTATTTTATATATGTTATAGATTACAGATAATCTGACCACAGAACATATGTGTGTGAATTAAAGAAAAACACGTAAATCTAATGAGTGGTTCTCGAGTGATAAGTGTACTAATGGATAGACAGACAGACAGACACAGAGGCGTTGCATTTTATATATATTATATTCTTTGCTACATGATATTGTTTCATATTTAACGGTTTAGACAGTATATTGCAGGAGAACGCGCTAGCGGTAAACTTTTTTCCGACTTGATTCAATATTATCGTCACTACTTATTTTTTATATTACCTAATGTAATAAAATATATCCTATATCCTGGACAGAGAACATATGTATGTTTAAAAAAAGCACGTAAATCGGATAAGTGGTCTTCAAGTAATAAGCGCACTAACGGACAGACAGACAGAGAGAGAAAGCGACGTTGTATTATATATATATATATATATATATATATATATATATATATATATGTATGTATGTATATATATATATATATATATATATATATATATATATATATATATATATACATATATATATATTACAGATTATAGATAATCTGGCTAGAGAACATATCTATGAATTAACAAAAAACACGTAAATCGGATAAGTAGTTCTCAAGTGATAAGTGCACTAACGGACAGACAAACAGACATTGCATTTTATATATATTATTATTCTTCGCTACATGATATTGTTCCATATTTAATGGTTTAGGTAGTGTATTGCAAGGAAACGCGCTAGCGACAAACTTTTTTCCGACTCAATTTTATCGTCACTGCTTATTCCTTATATTATCTTTCGTAATAAAATATATCCAATAACCTGCCCAAAGAACAAATGTATGTTTAAAAAAAAAAGCACGTAAATCGGATAAGTGGTTCTCCAGTGATAAGCGCACTAACGGACAGACAGACAGACAGACAGACAGGCAGGCAGACAGGCAGAAAGGCGTTGCATTTTATATATATATTAGATGACCACCGAAATTTTTGCTTTTCGTGAAAAATCTAAAAAAAGACTCTTATGCTATGTTTACAACTGTAGAAGTCGCCTACAAAAGGATTTAAATGTAGTTTTTCATGCATTTCCAAAAGTGAATAAGGGTTATGTAAATATTTCTAATGCATTTGGGCAAGTGGAAAAAGTTGGTAGACTGAAAGTGTGGAAAAAGTTCTCCGAATTGAATGAAAAATTCCAATTTATGCTAATGTTTGTTCTCTAAACATCAAAAAAAAAGAATGTTACATTCTTCCAGGTAAATAAAATTATTTATTCTTGAACAGTCATTTGTTTTTTTTTGTAATTTGTGTGTCAACCAGAAATTCCATATTAGATAACATTTTTTAGATTTTATTTTGATAAAATGCTGTCTCAATTATTTTGTATTCATTCAAGGTCATAAATAGGTAATAAATATTAACCTCCGAAGTGAATTGGCATTTGATTTGAAATCAGTTAAAATTTTTACGGTTCAAATGTTTCCAATACCTCTTGATGTTTCACTTTTCAGGTATATTTGATATCAGTGCAGGTTAAAAACACCTAGCTCGTTACTACAATCATTGTAAAAAATTAATTTTCATACAAAAATTCAAATGTAAATATGGGACATTTATAGGTTACAATCTTACCGGTAACAATACAAAAGAGTTGCGGGGATACGTTTGCATATTACACTTTCACCGACTTTACAAAGCATTTCGTACATAAAATTTCCCCTGTTCTACTGTTAAATGTGCCATTTATCTCAAATACTACTGTTCGCAATTGGGCCGTGGATATACATGCTGCTTGAATTTTCGTTATGTTGGGCGCGACAGTTTTGTCATCGAATATTCCACACTCAATGAAAAGATTTGTTTTTAAAAGTTCCTTTGGGCAGGATTTGTACCGGCCCATTTGCAAATATTGCCAATTGTTAATAATATTTTTGAATAAGACTGTAACACTCCCTATGCTTCACACGTTACAAATTTAAATCTGCACCCATATTTTGGCCATCATAATATTAATCATAGTAGGCTCCGCCCACAGATAAGATCAAAATATTATGGGCATGCGAAAGTAAAAACTTACGAGTATAATTAGAAATATACATGCGGTTAGTAGGGAAAAGTTACGTTGATTTCTGAAGACATTTAGAGGTTAACTGGTTCCTAATTATTAGTAATTTTGACATCTTAAAGTTTTATATTTTACATACGTTAAATATTCATTCCTTGTTCTTGATTTATCATGGAAAGTTCTAAATTGGTATTATTCTTATATATATATATATATATATATATATATATATATATATATATATATATATATATATAAGAATGCGAATTTTTTGGCACTCAATGACTTTTTGGCGTCCGTGAATAGAGACTTGAGGATTCAGATGTCTGCTGGCGTTGATAGGGCGGCCAAATTTCTTTGTTCTACATTAAACCAGGCGCTTAATATGTTTGTCTCCTGTAAGCGCTTTGTTTCAACCAACTTCCCTATATGGTGCTCACTAGAGTTGAAAAAATGTGCAGGGCGCTTCTTGGTGGATGATATGCCGTGTATGTTGATAAATTGAATGGGTCTATACATGATAATCCGCGGAGGTTTTGGTCTTTTGTTAATGGCAAACGAACGATTAACGGGTTTCCAAGAAATATGATCCTGGATGGCACTGAGGATAGTGACAACTCGAGTACTGCTAATCTATTTTCAAAGTATTTTTTCAGCGTGTTTCAAAAAGGTACGACACCAACTTTGTGCTATAAAAATTTGAACAGTAATGAAATAAGTATGGATTGTCGTAGGATTTCGAGGTATATGATGCTAATTTCCATCTGCGAGCCCAGATGATATTCCGAATTACTTGCTGAAACGATGTATCACTACACTTACGGGGGCCATCACGGATCTGTTCAATAAGTTACTGAATGAGGGAGTTTTTCCAACAATATTTAAAAAAAGTTATCCGAGTTCAGTTTACAAGTCTGGAAATAGGAATGATGTAAGGAATTATAGAAATGTATGTAATCAGTCCAATATTCCCAAATTGTTTGATTTCCTAATATATAAGCAATTATCTTGGTTCTGCAGGAACGTCATCTCTTCGCGACAACATGGATTTTCACAGGGAAGATCGACGGATACCAACGTCGTCGTTTATGAGTCATACTTGTTAGAGTCTCTGAAGGAGGGGGCCCAGGTGGATGCAGTCTATACCGACTTTTCCAAGGCATTCTATAGGGTTAATCACGACCTATTATTAGCTAAGCTTGAGGTATTGGGATTCAGTGGTAGTTGAAGACATATTTGGAAGGGCGTGAATAACAGGTTAAAATTGGCAATGTGCTATCAAATAGTTTCATTGCAGTTTCTGCTGGTCATATACTAGCTCTGAATTTCTTATGTTCGCCGATAATCTTAAAGGGTTTAAGAAGGTTTTGAATATGCAGGACATCCGGGACTTACAGATGGACTTGGATAGACTTGTAAATTGTGCTGAGACAAACTGTCTAGAGCTTAATGCATCTATGTAATGTAAATCTGTTAGCTTCTTTAGAGGACATAAGAATGTCAATAGTAATTATGTTATTAATGGAACAGTGTTGGATAATTTGGGTAAAGTGAAGGATCTAGGAGTAATATTTGATTATCGCCTCTCTTTCTGTGATCATTACGAATATATTATTACCAAGTCCAGTAAGATCTTGGGACTTATATATAGAAATCTCAGGGATTTATCATTGTCCTCATTAAGGGTCCTGTACTGCAAGTTGGTGAGGTTTGTTCTGGAGTGTTCAGCGGTTGTCGCCAATGTTTGAAGTACATAAGTAAGCGTATTCTGATGAAGCTAGACACCAAAAAGGCTTCTGGCGCTGACGGAATACCTGCCATAGTTCTTAAAATGTGTGCGAGGGAACTAACACCAGTTTTCTGTAGACTTTTCAATCTATCCTACAGAAAGGGAATATTTCCTTCTTGCTGGAAATGCGCTACAGTTCAGCCGATACCTAAAAAAGGCAAGAAGACCTTGCCAAATAACTACCGACCAATCGCACTGCTTTCAATAATATCGAAAGTCATGGAAAAGGCTATCAATCAGCATCTTCTAAAATATCTTGAAGGATTCAACATTATTAGCGATCACCAATATGGCTTTCGTAAAAATAGATCAACAAGAGATCTTCTGACTTATGTAACGCATGTTTAGAGCAATGCAATTGAACACTTTGGAGAATCTCGAGCGGTTGCTCTGGACATATCCAAGGCATTCGACCGTGTTTGGCACGATGGGCTGTTGGCTAAGCTACGTTCTTATGGTATGTCGGAAAAGTTCTGTTTGTGGCTCTCATGTTTCCTCAGAGAGCGTTCTTTATGAGTGGCAGTCGACGGATTTCTTTCTAACACCTTCACTATCAACGCCGGTGTACCTCAAGGCTCCATACTGTCTCCTACTCTTTTTCTCATTTACATTAACGATCTGCTGGAAAAGACCGAGAATCCAATCTACAGCTTTGCAGATGACAGTACACTTATCTCTTCATTCACTTTGAACGCTCGGACATCGACTACTTAGACGAATATCCGCAGACAGCAGGAAGTCGTTCAACTTAACAAAGACCTGGAAGAAATTCTATCTTGGGGTGACAGTAACCAAGTGGAATTTAACGCTACAAAAACCCAGGCGGCAGTTTTTTCTAAAAAAGTTAACGTTGCTGAACCCGACATAGTTATGTCGGGACACTCTATTCCTCTAACATCGTCACTCAATTTGTTGGGCGTTAATTTGGGAGCAAATATGTCCTGGCATGAACATGTTCCAGGCATACCAAGGAGAGCTTCTCAAAAGTTGGGAATATTATTTCGAACCAGAAAGCTTTACACTCCACAACAACTGTTAATTCTTTACAAAGCTCAAATTCGACCAACTATGGAATACTGCTCCCATGTTTGGAGCTCCGCTCCCAAATATACACTGCATTTGTTGGATTCTATTCAGAGAAGAGCTGTTCGTCTGATTGGAGACCCGGAACTGACCGTCGGCCTTGATTCGCTGGAACATCGAAGAACGGTTGGCGACTTGAGCCTATTCTACAAGTACTTTCATGGAAAGTGTTCGAAGGATGTGGCCCGCTTAATTCCTCCCAGAGCGGTGCATGTTAGAAGTACAAGTCGCGCTAATTCTTCACATCCTTATGAGGTTCAGCTTGTTACTCCCCGTACAACACTTTTCAAGCAGTCTTTTGTATGGAGAACATCATCCCTTTGGAATAATTTGCCCAGGACTGTGTTTCCCACCGAGTACAATCTACAGCGATTCAAGAACAACGTGAATCGCCTTCTCCGCGCACGTGTCGCTCCTGTAGCGCTTTAGGGACTTCCCTGTAGCACGTGTGCTAGACCCATAAAAAAAAAAAAAAAAAACAATCTCGAAAAAATTCAGAACAGGTGTCTACGATTGTGTACTTAGAAGAGGGATATATGTAGTAATAGGTGACCATGATTATACTATTATTAGGGGCCATATGAACTTGAATCTATTAGCTCATAGACGTTTGGTGAGTGATTAGTGTTTTTCACGGGCTGATAGATTGTCCTACTTTATTGTCATTCGTTAAATTTAATATACCTCGAAGACATTTAAGGCAAGCTGAATTATTTTTTACTGGCGTCCACAGAACCGATTATGGTTGTTATTTACCACTGCTGAGGGCTATGAGATTCATGAACCAGCGCCGGAAGCTGAACATTTTTTCAGGTTCCCCCTCTTCCTTCAGAAGGAATACTCTGGCGTTGATTGTTTCACGGTAGGAGTGTAAGCCGTTCTTGTGTTTCAGTCCACATTTTCGGCCGTTCTGTTAATGATATGGTTATATTGTAAAGTATTGTAAATACATTGTAAAAAGGGGCGTACTTGTATATTCTGAAATAAATAAATATATATACAATGCGACCTCGATAATCCGGACTAATTAAAACCGCGGTGATCCGAATTAGTAAATAATTCGAATTACTGAAGCAGGACATTATTTATATTAAAAAACGAATCATTTAATACGAAACAACTAAAAAACAGTGCATACACAGAATAATATTTAAAATAGAAGCATATCTTATCAAGTTTTATCTTATTTTGTAAAAAAATTTGTAATTTTTGTTTGCTTGACCCTTCTCTGGTTCATCATAAAAGTAATTTATTTTAATCTTTGAAGTACAAGAACATCACTGAGAGGAATATCATTTTCTTCTGCCCATCTCATGCACACATTGAAACTGTTAATCATTCTTCACGGTGTTCTTAACAGTCTGGTTTGTATTAGTATTTAACTCTGAACCTTCACTATCACTCTCGTGTTGTTCATCTGTATCATCTATATCTTCCAGTGGTAACAAATCTTCTTCATTTTCAAGCCAATTACATATTTCCACGTTCGTGAGATTCTGCTCAGTGAGAACATTCAGCATATCTGAAACATCTGTTAAATATTCACGAATTAACCAAAAAAATACTACAAGAAAAATTTCAGGCTTTACCTTTCATTTCTTCATTCGTGGAAAGCAAATTGTGCCGCAATTCACTCAGAGGAATCAGATCTTCAGCATCATATTCAGTGTCTGGGTTGGTATCTGCCCCATAAGCCATAATTTTGTGCTAGTACTTTTTCAAGACTTCAGGGGAGACTTTTTCCCATGAATTGCATAGTAGACATTGTATTAACCTAAAAGTAACCTTTTAGGTTAATACTTTTTAATAACCTAATAAGGTTCTCTTCATTATTTGATAAAATATGGGCTAAAAGACTTTTCCGATAAAATAATTTTGTCAGTCTGCATTCTGGTCCATAGGCTGCAAATGTGCAGTACGATTTGGTGGAAGAAATAATGTTGTAAACTGTCCATCCTCACTAGTCGGCTATTCTATAGTTCCATGGCTCAAAGCGTTATCAACGATTAGCAGGGCTCTTTTAGGCAAGTTGAGACTTCTTAAATGAATGATGAAACCAGTCTAAGAAAATTGCTGTAGGCATGCATTGGCAGATGATTTGTACTCAACAGGTATGTTCACATTTTTAAAAGCCCTCGGATTTTTTGCCTTTCGTATCACTAACAATTTTAATTTTTGTGATCCATCAGCATTGCAACATGCTAGAAAGCTAACGCGTTCTTTGTTTATTTTTCGACTTGTTGCGATTTTTTCCTGAGAACGAACCAGCGTTTTTTCAAGCAACGTTTTCCAGTACAGAGCTGATTCATCTGCATTGTATATTTCAGTAGGTCCAAGATTTAATTCTTTTATCTTATCTGCGATTAAAGTTACGAAAGGATCGACGGCACTTTCATCATTGGATAATTTTGCGCCACAAATTTTTAAAGCACGCAGACCATGTCTTTTTCTGAAGTTAGAAATCCAGCTTCTGCTAGCTCTAAAATTATCATTCCCGTAAGTTTCAGTGTAAAATTGTTTTGCTTTGCCTGATCAAATTTCGTAGGAAATTGGGACGTGCCTTGATCGTTGCGTACAAAACCATATATACAAACGAGTTTCCATTTCTGGATATTCGGCTTTTCGTAAGGTTTTTCTGACGCCAGGACCGGAATCACATTTGGAAATAAATCTAAAAGAAGTTACACGTCCATAATGAGTGTCCAAAATTATCTTTAAAATAAATCATATATACATACCTTTTGATTTTCCCTTGCTTCTTTTTTATATCTGAAATTGTGGATGTTCCTACTCCGTATTCATTTGCCAACACTTTTCCGCTTTCACCAAGAACTAGTCTTTCTAATATATCGGACTTTTGTTTTATTGTTAGTGTAATATGTTTTCTTTTAGAATGCATTTCAATATCTAGGTACACATACGTAAAAAAAAAACGTTTACATACTTATATGAACCACATAAAGTAAAATAGAACGTAGGTGTGTTGTATTTGTGACAATAGACAAACAACTACAAAGTCCTTAACCTTTAGACGCGATACGCGATGCGTTGTAAGCAAATCAAAGGCACCTACAGTATGTGTGAATCCCAGATGTATTGGACTGGAAGTTAGGGGAATCCCCTCACTATCGATTTCAGTTTTCCCATGTAGTTTAAATTAAGTAGATGGCTAAAAACGCAAGTCCGGATTACCTAGTACTATCAAATCCAGATTATAAAGTACACAATGCAATAGAAATGTTTGTCCGGATTATTAAAGAATCTGGTTTAATGGAGATCCGGATTATCGAGGTGGCGCTGTATATATATGTATATATATATATATATATATATATATATATATATATATATATATATATATATATATATATATATATATTAAAATTCCGGGTGTCAATCCGTTCGTCTAACGATGAATTTGCACGACGTTTCGCTAAAATGTCATATGGTATTTTCAAGTGCTCTTGCTGCTGCTGCTACTCGATACTGTGATCTTGCTGTTGCTGCGGCTCCAAGCTAACTCAGTTAGACACGCAGCAGTGAAGCAGTGAATGCATGATGCTAAAATCTATTATTTCTCAAAATTTCAAGCAAAACTACTTTTAACACTTATTGGTAAGAAATACCGGAATATCAATGATTGAGTGAGTTTTCGGACTAACTTAAAAGTTCATTTATGATTAATGTCATATCATTTGATATTATTTTAAATTAAATTTTAATAATTATTAAAATTCAACATCATATGTCATACTTGTTTCCCTTATTGATAATTTCAGTTTTGACTAAAAAGAATGTAAAATCAATAATATTTTAAATTTCTTGGAATGAAGGACTCTCATCCAAAATAATATATAACATTATATAATCAAAATACTAACTTTACCCTGTCTTACATTCTTTGCATCCCTCATATATCAGATTGAATTAATAATACTTAATTCTTATTTGCAAAAAAAAGTTAAAATTATGCTAATAGCTAACTCTAATACTACTGTCAGATTTCGTATCTCCAAGGACTACTCTCTCTAATCCCGACAGTCACCACCAACACCAAATAATAATTTTTAAAATTTACTCACCATCTTAACAAGAAGCAAGGAAAAATTGCTCTAATACAATGAATAACTTTTAGGCATAATTATATATATATATATATATATATATATATATATATATATATATATATATATATATATATATATATATATATATATATGTATATATATATATCAAGGATTTTCTACAGCTGACGCTGTCTTCCTTCTCTCAGACTTTGATTCCATCTGTTTCTATCTTGTCAGTCTCCATTTGTTAGACCCCTGTCTTCCATAGCCTCGTCCACATCGTCTCTCCACGATCGTCTAGGTCTTCCTCTTTTTCTTCTCCCTATAAGGCTCCACTCCGTTATTTTCTTTATCCACCTATTATCTTCGCTCCGTCGTGTCCGTACCATTTTAATCGTTTTTCTTCAATAGTGTTTATTGCGTTCTCTTTGATGTTCATTCTGCTTCTTATTTCTTCATTTGTTATTCTCTCCATACGTGTCACTCTACAACATCTTCTCCAATACTCCATCTCTACCGCGTTAATTTTAGATTTATTTCTTTTGTTGATCGTCCATGTTTCTGACCCGTATGTCATTATGCTTTGAATTATTGGTTTGTATATGCGTGTTTTGTTTCTCTTTATAGTGTGTGTGTCCCACAGGATCGAATTTAATTGTCTTATGCGTGTCCGCGTTTGTCCTAATCTAGCTTTAATCTCTTCTTCTGATGTTGCGTTTTTTGAAATGATGGTTTCTAAATATTTAAATCTATCGGTTCCTTTGATTATTGTTTCGTTATCGACTTCTAGATTTTCCACGTTGCCCTCCTTTGTTGTTAGATATTCCGTTTTATCAAAGTTTATTGCTAATCCTGCTTTAGTGTATTCTTCTTTCAGTTTTCTTACCATATAACTGAGGTCTTTCTCATCTTGCGCTATGATTACTTGGTCGTCTGCGAAACTTAGAGTATATAAGTAATCTTCTCGTATTGGGACTCCCATTCCACAACATTTTTGCTTCCATTTTTTTAATGTTTGTTCGAGATATATTTTGAATAGTGTGGGGGATGTAGAGCATTCTTGTAATAGGCCTTTTGATGTTTGGAGTCTCTTCCCTATTTTATGTCCTATTTTTATGTTTACTGTATTGTTTTCGTAGAGAGCTTTTACTGCGTATATTAGTTCTTTGTCAATCCCTATTTCTTTCACTGCGTTCCATAATCTTTGTCTTGGTACTGAGTCATAGGCCTTACTTATGTCTATGAAGGCTAGATGAACTTCTCTATTCTTTGCCAGTTTTTTTTCCATTGTTTGTTTTATAGTGTATATGTGGTCTATACATGATTTTCCGGCCGTAAAGCCTGCTTGGTCTTCTCCAATACGTCCCATACTCGGGCATAATTATTTATAGTTAAACATATAAGAGACTAAAGGGGGTTAGCACAGTTATCATCTTATACGTCTGTTTCAAGTTTCTTGAAGTCAAGGAATGTGAAAATTGTCATATTTTTTTATCATTTAAAATTTTTAACAGACTCTCTTCTGCTTAGTTACCTTCTGTAATCAATATCCCCAGGCACAAAAGAGAATAGACAAAGTATATCATTTAACACGTCGTTTCCCGCCAAATTAATGATCCAATAGAAATTGCACTAAATGCGGTGACGACAAGTAGAAAACACTGGATGGAATTCCAATGCTGCAACGTAACCCGCGTTCGCGCAGCACCGTTACAATCCGAATGATCACACGGAATCTGGTAGTAAAACTTGTTGAGAATGCGTACCATTATATTATATGTGATTATACATAACTTATTAAAGTACAAAATTAAAAAAGATTCAGCTGTTTCTAATAAATACAGGATACGGCGCCAAAATCCGGACAAATTAAAAAATTTTTTGAAACATATTTTTTATTGCAAAAATGAAGAAGTTTATAATTATTTTTTTCACTAAATTGTTTGTTAGGTCATAAAGAACACATTTACTCAATATAACCCCCTTCTGCTTGAATGATCGCCTCCACTGTCGGTCTGAAACGGTCGCAGGCCCGCTTTAATGAGTCACGATCCATATCGGCAAATGCCGCTTCAATAGCGGTTCTCAATTATGCGACGTTTGAGTGTCTGAACTTGTCAGTGACCCTTTCAACCACGCTCCATACATAGAAGTCCAAAGGATTTAAATCTGGGCTGTTGGAAGGCCAAAACTCTTTGGACCAAAACATGTCGACGTTGTCCGACAACCAATTTTGCACCAAATGACTTGTGTACGTAGGCGCATCGTCCTGCTGGAAAACATACAGCTTTCCAGACGATCCACACCTTCACCACATTTATGAGAACATGGAAATAAACTTCTTTTGTGACATTTTCCCGTTTGTTAAAGAAATGCGATGGCACGACTTCACCCTCCCTAGACACAACACTTAGCACGTGAACATTCGCCGGAAATTTCATTCTGGAAACAATGGGAAAATCTTCAGGATCATGGGCGAGCCAGCGATCATTCCTTCGATTGATTTTCGCTTCGACAGTAAAAATTTTTGCGTCAGAAAAAACCTGAGGCGTCCGGCAGCATTGCTTCGTAAAGAACACAAAAGTAGGTTACAGCATTCAACTCGCTTTGTCCTGGTAGCTTCGGAAAGCATCTCTGTCACTTTAATTGTATAAGACTTGTAGCAGAGGCCCTCCTCGACGATTTGACGCATAGTTTTTTCACTCACACCGACAACCGACGACAATTTTCGGATCGACTGCCCTGAATCCTCAAAAATCAGCTCCTGAAGCAGTTGAATGATTTAGGGCATCCTGACAACGCGCTCTTTCGAGTGAGTTTTCATTGCCGATGTTGCCTTCGTTGGACTTCTCCGACTCGTTATACTTCGCGACAACATCATACACAGTCGATTTGGGTACCTGAAAAATCGAATGATTTCTGTCGCTGAGCACCCAGCCCGAACACTTTCGATAATCGCGGCTCTTCAATTATACTCCGCACTTGGTTTGACCAATGCAACTATTTCGAGGTTATGAATATTTAGTACAAGTGTCAAGCTATTTGGACGCCAATCGCGACCTCTCGCAGTATATGTTAGTAGAACGGCATGAAATTCAAATTGAATTTTGTCCGGATTTTGGCGCCGCACCCTGTATAATGTTATTTACTCTCTTCTCTATTAGATAATTTTAATTCGTTAGATTAAAGTTTTAATAATATTGCGAAAGCCAGTGAACCATTGAATATTTAAGATTGTAGAGATCTGACAACACTTACATTCTACCAAATCGTAACTCATCGTTTCTAATCTCCCTTCCTTGAATCCACTGTTAATGTCGAACCACGTTTAGAAAAACACAAGTGAAGCCTTGGTAATATCTTTTATCATTTAAATTATCGAGTCGTAATACCTGGATTAAGTGAACATTACACTTTCTCGGTAGAAAATTTTAATAATTTTTATGGGACTGATAACTTAATAAAAACATTTTTTCAGTCCGTAATTTTTCTGACATATATTTTAAGTCTTCAAATACAGAGTGAGTCAACGATAGAGTAAAGTTCATTATCTCATTTGTTTCGGGAATAATGAAAAAATGTTAAATACAATAGTTTTAGGGAATGTTAAGGTGCACAGTTTAAGATTATTTTTGAATATACAGGGTACTTCAAAAAAGTGTGGCCGATATAACATATGTTTTTTTAAGTGGAACATCCTATATTCTAATTTATTTTTAAATTCTGCGTAAAATTTTATAACTTTTTTATTAACAGTGTTATATACTGAAGGTGGAATACTCATAATTGGTACGAGCGTTCTATAGAGATGAAAAAAATATGTATGTAAAGAAATTTGAGTTAGATGCTACAGGGTCTTCAAAATAAATTTATGCTTTTCGACTATCTTAAATTGAAAAATCTCAAATTTTTTAAATGGCACACCCTGTATATTATTATTTCTTCTGATAGATTTTACAAAATCCTCCAACTTTTGTTAAGTATGTCATATACCTATTTCTAATAGTTTTCGATTTATTTTCAATTTTTCAATTTTTACCCTTTTTTTAATACCCTTGCGCTATAACATATTAGTTGCCAAGACAAACAAAAATGTAGGCATTGACAAATTTTGACAGGTCTATTAAGCAAGTAAAAAATAGTTTAATTTGTTGTAGTAAGTGACGTATAAAGGTAATAGTTATGGATTTTCTTTTGGCAGTAGGGCTTTACGGAGCGAAGAACCCTAATAGACGTGTACCATCTAGAAAAACTTTTCAGTGCTTAATGGAACGGTTTGATAGTAGTGGTAGCGTTGAGTATATGAAATAGTAAAACAGAATGCTCCCAATGAGGAAAAAGAAATGGAAATTTTACTTCATGTTGAAGATAATCGCCAAGTCAGCAATCGTCAACTATCTGACTTATCTGACACATTCCATTCTACGGCTAATTGCACCACGAGAAAATACAAGTATCATCCCTTTTATATGGAACTATACCAAGAACTTCAAGACCATGATTTTGAACGACGACTAAACTTTTGTACCACCATGAATGGAGCTATAGAGGCCGATCTAAATTTTTTATCCAAAATAATGTTTTCTGATGAAGCTACTTTTCGTAGGAATGGAGCAGTTAACAGCCATAACATGCATTATTATTCAACAGTTAATCCATTTTGGATTCGGGAAGTTCAAAACCAAAACCACTGGTCGCTTTATGTATAGTGTGGAATATTAAATTTTCGAATCATTAGTCCAAATTTTTTTCCGGGAACCGCTTAACGGGCTTAGATATCTAATTTTTTTGCAAAACAAATTACCCCAGCTTCTTGAAGATGTTGATAACTTTGAAAGGGAACAAATGTGGATTCAATAAGACGGAGCTCCTGCTCATTACCACCGGGAAGTTCGGGAATTTTTAAACGATGGTTACCCACAAAAATGGATCTCTAGGGATGGATTCATTCAGTAGTCCCCTCCATCATGTGACTTAACACCTTTAGACTTCTTTTTATGGGGTGGGGTATTAGAGATCGTGTTTATGTAAATCCTCCTACAACACCAGTAGATATGGAAAATAGGATACGGGATGCGTGCAAGACAATGACGCCCTTTATGCTAAGGAAAGTGAAGGAAAATATAGTAAAACGACTAAACATGTGTATTCAAGAAGACGGGCATATTTTTCAACATTTATTACGTCATAAAAATTTTATCATTAGATAAATTAAACTATATTAAAATTGTTATTAACTATTTGTTTATGCTTTCACAAATTGTCTTGACAACTATTATATTATAGCGCAAGGGTATTAAAAACAAGGGTAACAATTGAAAAATTCAAAATAAATCGAAAACTATTAGAAATAGGTATATGACATACTTAATAAGAGTTGGAGGGTTTTGTAAAATCTATGAGAAAAAATAATAATATACAGAGTGTGCATTTAGAAAATTTGAGATTTTTCAGTTTAAAATAGTCGAAATGCATAAATTTATTTTGAACACCCTATAGCATCTAACTCAAATTTCCATATATATATATATATATATATATATATATATATATATATATATATATATATATATATATATATATATATATATATATATATATATATATATATATATATATATATATATATATATATATATATATATATATATATATATACGAGGCTGGTTTGAAAAGTCCGTGCAAAAATAAAAACTACTTATGTGTTTGGGGTAAACCTTTTTTATTTTTCGACATAGTCTCCTTTTAGGCTTATACACTTCGTCCAACGATGTTCTAGTTTGTTGATCCCTTCCGAATAATAGGATTTGTCCAGGTCTGCAAAATATCCATTAGTGTCTGCAATCACCTCCTCGTTTGAATAAAATCTTTGTCCCGCCAGCCGTTTCTTCAAATTGGGGAACAAATAGTAGTACGAGGGAGCCAAGTATGGAGAACAGGGGGATGTGAAACGAGTTGGAATCGTATTTCCATTAATTTTGCGACCACAACTGCTGAGGTGTGTGCTGGTGCGTTGTCGTGATGGAAAAGGACTTTCTTGTGGGCCAATCGCGGGCGTTTTTCTTGCAGCACGGTTTTCAAACGATCCAATAACGATGAATAATATTCACCTGTAATAGTTTTACCCTTTTCCAGATAGTCGATGAGGATTATCCCTTGCGAATCCCAAAAGACAGTCGCCATAACCTTTCCGGCCGAAGGAACGGTCTTCGCCTTTTTTGGTGCAGATTCCCCCTTGGTAACCCATTGTTTAGATTGTTGTTTGGTCTCAGTAGTATAGTAATGTATCCATGTTTCATCCACAGTGACGAAACGACGCTTAAAGTCCTCCGGATTCTTCTGGAACAGCTGCAAACCATCCTTGCAACACTTCACACAATTCCGTTTTTGGTCAAGCGTGAGCAATCGCGGCACCCTTCTTGCGGATAGCTTTCTCATGTCCAAATGTTTATGCAAAATATTATGTACCCGTTCAGTCGAGATGCCCACAGCACTAGCAATCTCACGCACCTTAACTCTTCTGTCATCCATCACCATATCATGGATTTGATCAATGATTTCTGGAGTCGTAACCTCCACAGGTCGTCCAGAACGTTCAGCGTCACTTGTGCCCATATGGCCAGTCCGAAAACTTTGAAACCACTTATAAACTATTCTAATCGAAGGTGCAGAGTCACCATAATGTTTATCAAGCTTCTCTTTAGTCTCCTGAGGCGTTTTGCCTTTCATAAAGTAATGTTTAATCACCACACGAAATTCTTTTTCGTCCATTTCTTGAAAATCACTCGACTTCCTTGATTCACACGAATGCCAAACACAAAGAAATAGACCAATATGGCTGAAACTTGGTGTGCGTTCATTCAAGAGATGCTACTAACTAAACATGACCTCGATACACGCCGGTGGTGCCATATCTCGGACTTTGCACGGACTTTTCAAACCAGCCACATATATATATATATATATATATATATATATATATATATATATATATATATATATATATATATATATATATATATTTTCATCTGTATAGAACGCTCGCACCAATTATGATTATTCCACCTTCAGAAACAATGGCGCTACTGGCAATTTTTTAAAAACTGAACCTGAACTAATAATTTCTTGAAATATTAGAAAAACTACTAGGTTTAATTAATTATTAATAAAAAAAAAACATAAAATTTTACGCAGAATTTAAAAATAAATTAGAAAATAGGATGCTCCATTTAAAAAAACATATGTTATATCGGCCACACTTTTTTAAAGTACCCTATATACTCAAAAATAATTTTAAACTGTGCACGTTAACATGCCCTAAAACTATTGTATTTAATATTTTTTCGCCATTCCCGAAACAAATGAGATAATGAACTTTACTCTATCCTTGACTCACCCTGTATTTGAAGACTTAAAATATATGTCAGAAAAATTACGGACTGAAAAAATGTTTTTATTAAGTTATCAGTCCCATAAAAATTATTAAAATTTTTACATAATTTTTTAGATGATTTTGAAAATTTTGATCTGCTAGCGTGCCCGATTGCGGCTTACTGGAACGCCTGAAAAATCCTTAGAAAAATTATGATTATGACTATGGCCCCAGTATAGACTACGATTATCTTATTTGAGTAAAAATTCAGACAGTGGTGGACCTCCAAAGTTGGTGGTCTCAAAAATAACATTTTTTTTTTCGAAAAAAAAAAACATTAAAAATTGAGAAAAAATCAACCAATCTTTTTCATTCTAGAAGAACCTATTAAAATTTTACACCGATGGTTTTTAAGTTATTGTGTACGCCGACTACAAAAACATCGCCTTGGGAAAAACTCGTTTAAAGTTTTGACAATCGAGTTTTCATATATAAAATCTGCTTACGTTCAATCAGCCATGCTTGCTGCATACAAAATTCCTTCCGACTCCTTATACGCCTTGTTCTCAAGTGTTTTTTCGTCTTTTCGTAGGATTCTGGCCTCTCTGGCGGCATCGGTGAGGTTGCGCTCTGCTTCCCTGATGCGCAGCCCCCATCTTTCCAGCGCTTCCTTTATGATTTGCTGAACAATGCTCTTCATGCCCATCCCAAAATGTCTCAAATTCAACAGTATTTTTTTTTCCTTCCCATTTTCGACAAGCGTGAAAAAAACTTGATTTTATAATAACATCTAAAAATCTTATTACTATATTTACCAATAAGAAATTCAATGCCCAAAAGAGATGTAAAGCCACAATTATGCCTATTATCCGTCACGTGATACCGATAATTAATTTTCTTTGTTACCAGCTGCTTTATTTTTATCTTTCTCTTCATTGGGTGCTCTGAAAACAGCCTCGACTGCGATTTCAATATTTTCAATGGTTTTATAATAAGTTGTTTCATAGATGCCCGTTCCTAAATCCATCAGGCCGCAAAAAATGTTCACTCCAGCGATTCGCCAGCCGAGTAGTCTCATTACAAAAATAATACATCTATTAAATTCATATGATTTTCCAATTTTGGGACTAGAGGCAATTAGTGTATCGCCCCATTCACACACAACACAAAGCTTAAAAGCTACTCCCCTTTCGTCTCGTTTGAAAAATTTCACGTTTCCATCACAAACTTTTCACTTCAACTTTTGTTGTAAAGTTGTGAAAACTAAAAATAACAATAACTATAAGTCGGATCAGTGACTGGACTCAGATCAGAAGTTTTTACAATTTTTTCTGCAGATGTACTGGCAAAATTAGAATTACTTTCATCTGAAAATCTATTAGCATAAAACTGTCTTTTACGTGGTCTGCACACTCGTTTTGAACTAAATCTCCGCTATTTTTTTATCAAATTTGCACAATTAGCCGAGAAGTTTACTGAGTGATATTAGCCCTGCGAGCGATATTTTCGAACTGAGCAGGCCAGCGTACCTATTGCTTTGAAGCTACAGTTTTTCCTCAAACTGAAAAGATATTATACCCATTATAGTAAGCTTTCCGTTTACTTGCTTTTTTCTTTCTAGAATCATAAAAGTAGCAGCAGATGTTCGACGCAGGTAGAGCAAAACCTTTGCAAACGGCAAAAAGGTAAGTTGGCAAGCCGCGCGGTAGATTTGGCCTGTTTTACACTTGACGCTATAATATTTAAAATAAATTTTCCTCTAAAATGTTCAGAGACTATTATTGAAATACATATTATAATTCCCAATGGGATACTTTCTAGAAAGTCGATTTATTCCACCCGAGAAAGTGTAATTAAGCTATTTTTTAGTTCAGGCAAATTCAGTACCCGTATTAGAATTTTTAGTAAGGAACTTAGTAAAAAAGAAGCAATTAATCATAAAATATTTAAAAATGGATTATCTCCAAAATTAGGTTTGGCCGCTCAATTTTTTAATTTTCATAAAGCAACTATAAAATTAATTTTAATAGCTATCTTTGACGTTGACATAATTCTTTTAAAACTTATTTACACATCCTGTATATTTTACATGTATTATTATCATTAAAGGTTTCATTAACAACAAATTCCTATTAGTACCTGCACATAAATTCCACTGATACCAATTAAAAGACCTATCAGACTTGATTACCTTATTTTCAATAACATGATTGTCTTGAACGATGATGAAGTAATTCACCTTGCCATCCATTATCACATTGGATATTTTGTTTTTTTTTTTTAATTGCATTTTACCTCAACATTGCAATTTTATGATATAATGACACGTTTATGTTTAGTTGTTAATTTAAGTTCAGAAAAAACGGTTCCTCTAATAAACAAATGTGTAGTGAAATAAAAAAGAAATTTGATAAACTTTATTTAATAAAATAAGCTAATTATTTTTCATCGAAAGGAAGGTTTAAAAACAATTTAAATCTTTGTAATGTATTAGGGATTTACGTATGTATATATACATATATATATATATATATATATATATATATATATATATATATATATATGTATACAGGGTGCCCCATAGGGAATAATGATTTCACATCATTTATTAATTAGTGTATTAAAAAAATGTTTAAATAGAAGTTATAGGATGGTTTACGGCGCACATACTGACGTTGACAATAAAATGTTTTGAACTGTCAGTTCGAAGAAATTACGTATTTACGTATGTATATATATATATATATATACATATATATATATATATATATATATATATATATATATATATATATATATATATATATATATATATATATGTATACAGGGTGCCCCATAGGGAATAATGATTTCACATCATTTATTAATTAGTGTATTAAAAAAATGTTTAAATAGAAGTTATAGGGTGGTTTACGGCGCACATACTGACGTTGACAATAAAATGTTTTGAACTGTCAGTTCGAAGAAATTACGCTTTCTTAAATTTTTTTAAATGGAAAGCCCTGTGTATTATTTTTGAGTCCTAATAAAAATTCTAGATATTATTTGTCTAATATACCATATGTCTAAATTGAATTGTTTTGGAATTACTGATATTTGAAATTAAAGAGATCAAATTAAAAAAAAAAATTAAGCTGGCTTGTGTCAAACATTTACTGTCTTACGACTTAACTCGTCAAAAAATTATTTATCGACGAAAACGTTTATTGCTGCATTTTGTGAAACTGCAATTTGAGCGTAATATCATAATGGTACATTCAACAGAAACTGTAAGAATCACTTTGTTAATGATGGTTACGGAGACTGTAGGAGAACACAACAGGAGGTGTTTTTAACGCGGAATATCAGAATCGAGAACCTATTACGCAATCCATAATTAGCAAAACATGATATTACGCTCAAACTGCAGTTTCACACAATGCAGCAATAAACGTTTTCGTCAATAAATCTGACACCAAGCCAGCTTAAAATTTGTTTTTTAATTTGATATGGTATGTTAGACAAATAATATCTAGAATTTTTATTAGGAATCAAAGATAAAATAATATACAGAGCTTTCCATTCAAAAAAAAAAGTCGAGATGGCGTAATTTCTTCGAACTAACAGTTCAAAACATTTTATTGTCCATGTCAGCATGTGCACTGTATAACACCCTATAACTGTTATTTAAACATTTTTTTGATACACTGATTAATAAATGTGTGGAATCATTATTCCATACATATGGGGGTATATATATATATATATATATATATATATATATATATATATATATATATATATATATATATATATATATATATATATATACATATATATATATATATATATATATGTATATATATATATATATATATATATATATATATATATATATATATACATATATATATATATATATATATATATATATATATATATATATATATATATATATATATATATATACATATATACATATATACATATATATATATATATATATATATATATATATATATATATATATATATATATATATATATATATATATATACATACACATATATATATATATATATATTTTATATATATATATATATATATATATATATATATATATATATATACATACACATATATATATATATATTTATATATATATATATATATATATATATATATATATATATATATATATATATATATATATATATATATATATACATACATATATATATATATATATATATATATATATATATATATATATATATATGTCTGTATGTATATATACCAGGTGTACAAGTACGAAATGCGGATTTTTTTTCTAAAAAGCATGTTAAATTCCGAAGAATGATAAAAAGCGCTTTATTCAAAATATGCTCCATCGCTTGTTATACATTTTTCCCATCTTTCGGGCAATTTGTGAGTACCACGCCAGTAAAAATCTTCCCTGAAAAATAGTTTTTTTTTTAAATATTGAAATATTAGAAAAACTACTAGGTTTAGGTATATAACATTATTAATAAAAAAGTTATAAAATATTACGCAGAATTTAAATTTATATCAGAAAATAGGATGTTCACACTTTTTGAAGTACCGGTATACTCAAAAATAGTTTTAAACTGTGCACCTTAACATTCCCAAGAACTATTGTATTTAACATTATTTCGTCATTAACAAATGAGATAATGAACTTTACTCTATCGTTGACCCACCCTGTACAATTACTGCTAACATTGTTAATAATGGCCAGAAAAATTACTTGTTTATTTTCTATACATTTGTTGATTTACTATTCAATTTATATAGTTTTAAAAATAAAAATAAAAAAATGCCAAAACGTCGTTTGAATCTACTAGTGCGGTAAGAAAAAGTCAAAATAATGATGAGATAAGCATAGTTTAGATACAGCAATATTATGATTTTGTCCTCTCTAGGCTATCTCCACAAGTATTGTCCTGAGTTTTGGGCCTCGAATAACTTGTGTTCTTTTGTTTGTAAACAATTTAAGTTTTAAAAACGCGCTTTTTGAGATTAAAATGTGAATAACTCCGGTTGTATCAACCAGATCGATGCAAACAAAAAACTAAACTCCGTTGAAATTTCCAACAAATCTACAATATTGAAAAAACAGGCAAAAATCTGGTTTTTTTTTCTTCCTTTATTGTATAGGTCGACTAAATGAACCGATCGGCTTGGAACTTTTAGAAAATATGCGCTTTGTTATAGAAAAAATATTCTGAAATTTTGGTACAATAATATTGATCCCAGTGGGCACAATTGAATTTGTTATTTAAAATTTGAATTGTCCGCCATTTTATGCCATTTAGTCCAAAATGGATCTTTTTTTTTTCAAAATTTAGGTCTCGATGTCAGCTTTCCGCTGCCATTAAAAAAGTTTTTTGGGGTCATTATAACCGGTTTTTTTTTCCATTTGTTTATTAATCAAATAACAGTTGTCATTTAAGGAAAAAAAATTGTTAACGAAAATGATTTTTTTAAAAACAAAGGCTAGCAATTCTCTACCATATGTAAGATTTTCCAATTTTTTTTCTCAAAATGACCAAAAAAAACACATTTGTTATTATTTTATTAATACACAAATGTAAAAAACAACTATTAAAATGACTCCACAAAAAATTTTTTTTAACGGCATTCGAAAGCTGGCGTCGAGACCTAAATTTTGAAAAAAAAGATTCATTTTGGACCAAATGACATAAAATTGGGGGCAATTCAAATTTTAAATAACAAATTCCATTGTGCTCACCGAGTTCAATATCGTTCAATATCTTTGAACCAAAATTTTAGAATATTTTTGCTGTAACAAAAGGCATATTTTCTGAAAGTTTCAACCCGATCGGTACACTTAGTCGACGTGTACAATGAAATGAAAACAATTTTTTGTTGGATTTTTTCAATTTTGTAGGTTATGTACGCACCTAACGAGGATTCGTTGGAAATTTCATTACGAAGAGTTTGGTTGTGTCTCGATCCGACATATATAACCGCAGTTATTCGCGTTTTAAGCTCAAAAAAGGCGTTTTGAAAACTTAAATTGTTTATAAACAAAAGAGCATAAGTTTTTCGAGGTCCAAAACTCAGGACAATACTTCTGGTGATACCCCAGAGAGGATAAAATCATAATATTGCTGCATCTAAACTATGCAGTTTCAAATGCTTTTTTTACTGCACTATACAGATTTTATTAATTTGATAATATCAGCCAAATAATTTTGGCACAGGGGTGACGAATATATCGCGGCTACTGTCATGGTAATGTTAAAAATGTTTTCAATGAAAAAAATGTCGCTTTGCTCCCTGACATTAATGTACAAATATTGTAATTTTTTACTATATTGGATGTTACCAGTTTTTATAATGCTACATTTTAAAATTAAACCAATTACGAGTATAAAATGCAAACTTTAGAAGAAGCAAAATTCATGGTCATACTAACACTTTTAAATACTCATAATTACTTACCAATAAAATACTATAATACGGAAATAGTAGGTAGTTGCAGCAACACAACAACTCATTCATCTTTCAATTAGGAAAAATAGCATTTTCCAAATATTTAGCCTTCGGGGTTAGAGTACTACTACCTAATACCTTATTAATTGAATATTTATGTTCTTTCTTATAACTACTTGGCTCACCTTGGCAAATTTTCGTTTAGATAAGATACATTTTTGCTTATTTATAATTTGAAAATTGATGAATAAACAATGTTGTGGTTAAGTGCTTTAATTTGTGTATTATACATAAACAGTTCATGGTGTTTTCGTAATTACAATAATGTATGTCGAACTTTACGTGATTATAAGACAATATATCACAATAAAAATTGTAGTTACAATCCTGATGTTGGTTCTTCACCGGTAAGTTTAAATTTGATTACATATAAAAAACCGGTCAAGTGCAAGTTGAACTTGCACAATTAGTGTTCCGTACGTTGATTGTTTTTGAAATAAAAAATTTTGTTAGGGTGGTATAAAATGATCAGTGACTTCACAAAACACACCCTAAATGAGTTTTCAACAAAGTTTGTTTCCAATCTTTACTGAAAACTGGTGACATTGAAATTTTTGTTTTTTTTTTCTATACCAGATAAATTATTAAAGGTAATGATAATTTTCGTTCAATCTATACCCGTGGAGAATATTCCAGGATTTTTTCAAAATTTTTTGGTCAGTGCTTTTCGAGATAAGATAGGGGACAGCGATTTTTCACGATTTTTTAAAAGTAATAAGAAGAAAAGTGTGCGCAAGTATTACATTATATATATATATATATATATATATATATATATATATATATTATATATATATATATATATATTTACTCGTGTTTTCACAAGCTTTCATTTGACACCACACTCGATGACCTAGTAAAAAAATTTTTTTTTCACTTCCGATTTCACCCCTCAAAATGAATCCCTTAAATCAAAATTTGTGTTACAGTAATATAAAATGATCAGTGACTTCACAAAACACACCCCAAATAAGTTTTCAACAAAGTTTATTTCCAATCTTTACTGAAAACTGGTGACCTTGAAATTTTGTTTTTTTTCTGTACCAGATAAATTATTAAAGGTAATGATAATTTTCGTTCAATCTATAACCCGTGGAGAATATTCCAGAATTTTTTCAAAATTTTTTGATCAGTACTTTTCGAGATAAGGTAGGGGATAGCGATTTTTCACGATTTTTTAAAAGTAATACGAAGAAAAGTGTGCGCAAGTATTACATTATATATATATTTTTTACTCGTGTTTTCACAAGCTGTCATTTGACACCACACTCGATGATTTAGTAAAATTTTTTTTTTCACTTCCGATTTCACCCCTCAAAACGAATCCCTTAAGTCAAAATTTATGTTACGGTGATATAAAATGATCAGTGACTTCACAAAATACACCCCAAATAAGTTTCAACAAAGTTTATTTCCAATCTTTACTGAAAATCGATGACCTTGAAATTTCTGTTTTTTTTATATACCAGATAAATTATTACAGGTAATGCACTCGTGATAATTTTCGTTCAATCTACACCCCGTGAAGAATATTCCAGAATTTTTTCAAAATTTTTTGATAAGTACTTTCCGAGATAAGGCGGGTGGACAGCGATTTTTCGCGATTTTTTAAAAATAATACAAAGAAAAGTGCGCGCAAGTATTACATTATATATATATTTTTTACTCGTGTTTTCACAAGCTTTCATTTGACACCACACTCGATTACCTAGTAAAAAAATTTTTTTTTCACTTCCGATTTCACCCCCCAAAACTAACCCCTTAAGTCAAAATTTAACTTTCAAAACTACATGGCTCTGATGAGGCCATCAATTCCTATATTAGTACCAAATTTCAACTTTCTATGACAAATAGTTTCGGAGAAAATCGGGTGTGACAGACGGACAGACGGACAGACAGACGGACAGACACCGAAGTGATCTTATAAGTGTTCCGTACGGAACACTAAAAATGCTGTTAAGTTTAAAAAATTTATGGAGTTGTCCGTTGCTTTGTGACAGTACATATTAACAACAACACGGGTTATAGAGTATATTTTTATTTTGTCACGTATAAAAAGTTGCACTAGGAGTAACTGCAGTTTCGTTAAGGCAATAAATAAATTATAATCAAGTGAGATATATATAATTTTGTTGGCTACATATAAATTGTCTCCCGAGATAAAACTGGACCCTAAATAACAGGTAAATCGCCTCCCATAAATTTTAGTTACCTGATATAGATGTGTAAATTGGGTCTCGGTTAATAAATAATAAACATGGTTTATAAGTTTGATTTTATTGAAGAACAAAAAAATGTAGACAACAAATTAAAAGAAAATACCTAATTCTATGTTTTAAGATATAGCCTAAACCTTAAATCTACCTATAATACTAAAGTGTAAACGTACATGATGATATTTCACAAATATATATAACTAGCAGTGCCCGCGGCTCCGCTCGCGTGGACTTGATTCACTACTATCGTCACTGCTTATTCCTTATGTTACCTAACGTAATAAAATATCTGCCATTATTTCCCCTTATCTCCCATTATCTCTACATAATTTCCATTGTCTAGGCTTATCTCTACTCATCTCTCATTATCTCACCTTATCTCCCATTATCTAGGCTTTATCTCGACTTATCTCGCAATATTTCTCCTTATCTCCCATTATCTCACCATAACTCCCATTATCTAGACTTATCTCTGCTTATCTCTCATTAATTCTACTTATCTCTCATTATTTATACTTATCTCCCATTATCTCACATTATCTCCCATTATCTAGGCTTATATCGAATTATATAGAACATATTATGTATAAATTTATAAAAACACGTAAATCGGATAAATGGTTCTCAAGTGATAAGCGCTCTAACGGACAGACAGACAGACAGAGAGACGTTCCATTTTATATATATTATATTCTTTGCAACATGATATTGTTCCATATTTAATGGTTCAGGGAGTGTATTGCAAGAGAACGCGCTAAGGGTAACCTTTTTTCCGACTTGATTCGCTATTATCGTCTGCTAATTCTTTATGTTACCTAACGCAATAAAATATATCCTAAAACCTAACCAGAGAACATATGTATGTTTTAAAAAAAGCATGTAAAGCGGATAGATGGTTCTCCAGTGATAAGCGCTCCAACGGACAGACAGACAGGCAGAGAGACAGGCAGACAGACAGACGTTGCATTTTATATATATTATAGAGAGAAGATTATAGATAACCTGGCCAGAGAACAAATGTATGAATTAAAAAAAAACACGTAAATCGGATAAGTGGTTCTCGAGTGATAAGCGCACTAACGGACAGACAGAGAGATGTTGCATTTTATATATATTATAGATATAGATTATTATTATTATTATATAACCTGGTCAAAGAATATAAGTATGAATTTAAAAAAAGACACGTAAATCGGATAAGTGGTTCTCGCGTGATAACCGCACTAATGGACAGACAGACAGACAGAGAGACATTGCATTTTTATATATATTATATATATTCTCTGCTACATAATATTGTTCCATATTTAATGGTTTAGGCTGTGTATTGCAAGGGAACGCGCTAGCAGCAAACTTTTTTCCGACTTCATTCGCTATTATCGTCACTGCTCATGCCTTATGCTACCTAGCGTAATAAAATATAGCCTATAACCTGGCCAGAGAACATATGTATGTTTTAAAAAAAAAAGTACGTAAATTGGATAAGTGGTTCTCCAGTGATAAGCGCACTAACGGACAGACAGACAGACAGAGACACGTTGCATTTTATATATATTACACAGGGCAACAAAAAAATATTTTTGTTTTGGTGCCTGGGATTTTAGAGCTGATTTTAACTATATTTGGGACGCTAAATCTATACATGCAATCCGTTTTTCTCTATCAGCTCTACTTTTTTAGATACATCAACTTATCTACCAATGTGGTTTTTATTCAGTATATTCATTTATGATAGTTCTAAAATTATTATATATTCCTTAATGTAGGTACAATGGTTTTATTGTCAGTCTGTAATTGAGTAAATTCCAGGTAAATCTATAAATAGTGGAACCATTGCCTATCAGGTACCTGAACTGACCCTTTTAATCACCTAACTCGGGTAAGTCTCGTCAGTTTGTGCGTTCTTACTAATGAGAGTAGATCGAATTCGGCGTGATATTTTATGTTAAGAAAAGAGTGTTTTTGTATTATTGAACAGAATTAAAATGAGTTCAGGTTCCAGTTCAAGAAGAAGTTGTGTAAATCAACCTGATGTGTTTTGCTATATATGCGGAGAATACATGTTTCAACAAAACAGACAAACTATTACTGACTTTTGTAAAGCGAGCGTATCTTGGATACTTTGGAGTTAAGCTTGGTGATCAGGAAAAAACGTGGGCCCCGCATCTCGTATGTAAAACTTGTACAGAGCATTTACGGCAGTGGACTACCGGGAAAAGAAAATGTCTAAAATTCGGCGTACCAATGGTTTGGAGAGAACCAAAAAACCACTTCAATGATTGTTATTTCTGTTTAGTAAATACTAATGGAATCAATCGAAATAACCGCAGTAAGTGGACTTATCCAAATTTAGACTCGGCAATACGCCCTATCCCGCACTCAGATGAAATACCGATTCCAACATTTCATCAGCTACCACATATCTCTGATGACGAATATTTTCCCTCTGGTCGCTCTTCTGATGCTAATAAAAGTTATGATGCTAATGAAACTAACAGTGACTATGAGGGGACGTCATCAGTTCCTCAACGCTTCAATCAAAATGAATTAAATGATCTCACCAGGGATCTCAATTTATCGAAAAAAAGCTTCTGAAGTACTGGCTTCTAGGTTGAACGACAAAAATTTACTGGAACAAGGAACCAAAATTACCTTTTACCGTACAAGAGAAAAAGATCTGCTACCATTCTTTTCTGAAGAAGACAATCTTGTATTTTGTCACGAAATTAGGGGACTCATGAAAGAAATGGGACTTTCTGAATATATTCCAGATGATTGGCGCCTATTTATTGACAGTTCAAAGCGAAGTTTAAAATGTGTCCTACATAATGGGAATAAATATAGTTCAATACCACTAGCTCACTCAACGAAACTGAAAGAAGAATATAATACCATAGCTTTGGTCTTGCAGAAGATAAAGTATTACGAACATCAGTGGATGATTTGTGTAGACTTAAAAATGGTAAACTTTCTTCTTGGGCACTGGGTTAGAAAAGATTGGCCTCAGAGAGAAAACATGGACGTTGGGGAAAAGAATGTCATTAACGACGCTTTGGTTGAAAGAGAAAAAATCATACTTCCTCCGTTACATATAAAGTTGGGCTTAATGAAGCAATTTGTAAAGGCTCATGATAAGAATGGGTCTTGTTTTGCATATATAGGGGTAAAAATGCATCAGTTGAGCACAGAAAAACTCAAAGCAGGGATATTTGACGGCCCACAAATAAGACAATTAATTAAGGATCCTGCCTTCATAAATTCAATGAATCAAGTTGAACGAGAAGCTTGGACATCATTTGTTGCAGTTGTAGAAAATTTTCTAGGCAAACATAAAGCTCAAAACTATGTTGAAATGGTTTACAAGATGCTTAATAGTTTCAAATCCTTAGGGTGCAATATGAGTATTAAAATACACTATTTACACAGCCACTTAGACCGTTTTCCAGAAAATTTAGGAGACATGAGTGAGGAACAAGGTGAAAGATTTCACCAAGATATTAAAGTTATGGAGGACCGCTACCAAGGAAGATGGGAAATGCACATGATGGCAGATTACTGCTGGAGTTTAAAAAGGGACTGTTTAGAAAAACATTCAAGAATGTCGCGCGGAAAAGAAGCTTTCCAAGTGTTGAGTGACTATTTCATGTCTTCAATGTTTTTTTTTGTTTGTAAGTACGACATAATATTGTATTTTGTATAACTAAAATAAAAATTTCGTATCTACTTTTGTTTACTACTCTTACGGATTTGAGTTACAATAATTTAACTTATATTTCTCTAAAATTGTATATCTTAAAAATTTCAGCTCCTAGGTACAAATGAATACGTTATTTGAATTCAGGACATCAAATTGATATAGAATCAGCTCAAAAAACCTCGACACCAAAACAGCTGTTCCCCTGTGTTATAGATAAAATATACATAATATTCCATGCAAACATATATAATAATTAATCTTTAGCACTACAATGGAAAGATATGCATTTAATAAAATGCATCTGCTAATTTCGTTGTTTTGGTAAAGCTCGATCATTTTAGCGATGAATTTTTTTGTGATTTTTTTACATTAATATTATGAATTTTAGCAGTTAAATGAACACGTTGTAATTTCACATAAGTTTCTGTTTGGAATTCTTTAAGCTTTACTGTAAAAATAAAAATATTTGGATGAGCTTTGTAGAAGGAGTCGTTAAAATGTTTGTGGAACGAGTCACAAGCATTAGTAGTGCGGGTAA
Source organism: Pachyrhynchus sulphureomaculatus (assembly GCA_019049505.1). Taxonomy (NCBI): domain Eukaryota; kingdom Metazoa; phylum Arthropoda; class Insecta; order Coleoptera; family Curculionidae; genus Pachyrhynchus; species Pachyrhynchus sulphureomaculatus. The sequence goes on along the minus strand of CM032456.1, from coordinate 32,621,838 downwards.
GTTTCGCTGAATTTTCAGCCCAAAGATATGGAGGAAACAATGAATCCTCTGGTATGTAGTTGTCTATTAAATAATCAGAATATTTTTAAATATTTTCTAAGTGGGGTGCAATTGATAGTAAGTCAAATACGAAACAATCCCTGACTTCATCCGGTTTTAAAAAAGTAAGGGCGAATGTCATTCGTAAACCATTTTCCAACTTCAGAAGTTTCATCTTTATATGAACATGTTAAGCCGTATTCTTGCATTTTTCAATACCAACATTGTGAAAGATGAAACCGACATCCAACTACTTTCGCTAGTGGCCAAGTTTATTGAACAGCCCTGTGGATACCTTTTTCAAAATCAATTACAATTTCCAAAATTTTTAGTTTGACAAAATTATATTTAAAAATATCCGTTATTTATTTTTATTTATTTATTTATTTGAACCAGACTTATTACAATTCAATACAAAATATGCAATACCTATAAAGATAACACAAGTTATCTGCACAATAGGACTGGTGGACAAAAATCCTTAAGAACTATACACAATTATAATAAACTATACTAAAATACACAAACTTAAATTTAAAAAAAAATACAAAACGAAAATTTATTGGTTGCTCAACAGTGGCAGTAGATACAGAAAAATTCAGAAAACAAAAAGCAGAAACAACAAAAAAAAAAAAAACGTACTTTCCATTAATTATATTGTGGCCACACTTATATCCGATGATCCAATCCAACCTTTAAACTTTTTTTTCAGAGTCTTACCTCTTAATTCTAAATTTTTCAGTTCTCCGGGCAGTTTGTTAAACACCTTCATAGCAGTAATCTTACTGCTCTTAAATTTTATTCTTTTATTTATCTTTGGCAATAAAAGGTTTTTGTTTCTAGTCTTACTATGAGATTCTGCGTGTTCCTTTCGCATATCTGCATAATAAAGCAACAATGACTCTAATGTAAACATCTGTGAGATATTCAATGGGACAGAATAATTAGTTTGTTTTTTCAAGATTATCCTTAAGATCCTATTTTGCAAATTCTGCAACCGAATCCCAACATTATCATATGCTCCACCCCACGCAATCACTCCATAAGAGCAAATGCTATGGAAAAGAGCATAATAAATCGTTAATAGAGTCCCCGTCGACATAGTTCTTGATAATTTAGCAAATACAAATAGCAGATATTTCGTTCTTTTTCACTACATTCTCAACATGCTTATCCCATCTCATATGGCAATCAAACACAATGCCCAAATATTTACAGAATTCAACCCTTTTTACTCTACTGTGATTAATATTAATAGTTACATCACTCGGAATGCTATCACGATACACACCAAAAGTCATGAAGACTGTTTTTGAAGTATTCAAAGATAACTGATTTAATGCTAACCATGTGCTTACTGTTTTTAAAAGATCATTCATTTTCTTTTGGGTTTTATCCCAAGTGTCTTCAGTGCTTATAATGGCTGTATCATCCGCATATGACATCACAGACTGCTTTTCCAAAATTTCAAGCATGTCATTTATGTATAAAATAAATAATAGAGGTCCAAGGATTGTTCCTTGTGGGACTCCACATGTAATTTGTTTAGGGGCACTGACAGTACTTGCTATTTTGACAGTCTGTATCCTATTATTTAAATAACTTCTAATTAAGTCATGAGCCATACCTCTAATACCGTAATGATATAGTTTTTTTAAAGAATTCCATGGTTCACTGTGTCAAAAGCTTTAGCTAAGTCCAAAAATGTTACAATTATTGGAATATTTAAGTCTAAATTATTATAAATTGTATTACTCAAGAAATTTAAAGCATCTTTAGTTCCTTTACCCTTGACAAAACCATATTGGTGTTCTGATATTAATTTGTTTTTCTTAATAAAGTTGTATAAGCGAGAGTGTATGATTTTTTCGAAAATTTTAGCTATATTAGATATTAAAGAGATAGGTCTATAGTTTATTGGATCATGTTTTACACCAGCTTTATAAATGGGTACTACCTCTGCAGTTTTTAATGCGTTTGGCCAAACAGATGTATTAATGCTTAAATTAAAAATATGACTTAAAGGTTCAATAATCTTATCAGCAATACTCTTAATAATTTTTACATGTATTCCATCGACTCCTCCACATTTTTCTTTTAACTGATTTATAATTGCTCGGATTTCATGAGGGTCTGTTAATTTGATATAAATTGAGTTTCTATTCATTTTTGGTAAGTTAAGTGACGCTCCCTGCGGTTTTCCAATATTTTTAGCCAAATTGCTGCCCACATTACAGAAATAAGAATTGAAAAGATTTGCTATTTCTTTTGGGTTTTCAACCTTTACATCATTATCCATAATAAACGATATTTCATTTGGGTTTGTTTTTACATTGGGTCTAATTTTTCGTTGTATATATTTCCATAGTAATTTATTGTTACTACAAACATTTTGAACCATAGCCGATTCATAGTTAAGTTTTGCTTGTTTAATTACTTTATTCAATACCTTAACGTAATTTTTGTAATCAGTCTTAAAGCTTTCCTGTGTTGGGTTTTTTTTTCCATAAATTATACAATGTTTCCTTGGCTGAACAAGATATCATGATACCTCGGGTTATCCATTTTTTCCTTGGCGCATATTTATTACCATTTTTTTTTCTTTTTGTGGGTAGCTTTATTTTGGGCTGTTTGTAACATTTCAATGAAATAATTTGTGGCCAGATTAGGATCCTTTATCTGCAGAATGTCATTCCATTGCAGTTTATTTACCTCAGAGATCAATTTTTTATAGTTGATCTCCGAAGTCCAGCCATCTACTTGAGGACAACAAGCATTAATATTAATTTCCAACACTAACGGATAATGATCAGTAAAAACTTCCATAATTTTATAAGATTTAGTATTTAGCATTTTTAGTTTTAACAAACATGTTATCAATGCAAGACCCCATTTCAATGTTATCTTGTGATGGCCTAGTAAACGCCATTGAAGAAAGGTACATATTCAAATTGTAATAGTTGACTTAGAAAATCTTGATTTATATAATCCATTTTTAGAATATCAATGTTGAAGTCCCCAATAATGCAATGATTATTTACCTTCTTATTAGATTCAATAAACGACCTAAATTGTTCAATAAATGCACCCTTCTCAATGTCATGACACCTGTACACAGCAGAAACCTTACATACAACACTTTGTGCAAGTCGGATACTTGTACTCAAAATTTTTACCTTACCAAAACTTTCTATTTCCGTATTCTCCACCAACTGATCTTTTATATACAAAACAACTCCATCCGCTCTATTATTTACGCTACTATTATAATAAACATTATAATTACTTAACTTATAATATTGCACACAATCTAAATTCCACGTTTCAGTGCACACAATAATATCAGGTTTGACCTCTAGTCTTTCAATATAAATTTCCAGAGATTCAAAATTCATATTTAGACTTCTCACATTAACATGAATGATAACAAAATTATATTTAGTCAATTTATCATTAAGAGATTGTAAATCAGGTAATTCCTCCTCCACTACTTCAATATCTCTCCATTCCTCTTCCAGTTCCATTTGACTAATTATTGAGATAAAACTCCAGGAACGTCTAAGATGTCTTCTATAGGCGTGAAGGCGAAGTAATTGGATCTCCATAGTCAATTTTTGTTTCTTATAACTCCCAATTGGTAAATCAGTGAAGGACAGTCTTGAGCTGAGGTACAATGCTGTATATTGTAATTAGTTTGGAGCTTTTTGTTCGCGAGGTAACAGTTGATGCATTTTTTTTGATTATTCGTACAGGAATTTGTTTCATGTTCTTCTCCACAGTTTCCGCAGATAGTTTTATTTGTACACTGGTTGCTCTTATGATGAAATCCTTGACACTTGAAGCATCTTGTAACAGTAATATCCTCAAACACTCTACAACCGATTCCATCCAATGTAAATTTTCTTAACATCCATTAACCTCATGAAAACCGATGGGGAACATTCCAAGTAGATTGTAAAAGACTTATTCTTTTTGTTCTGGTTTACAAAAGAAACAACAATCTTATCGTCGATTTGAAGCCATCTATTTTGTTGTTTAATACTTGTTTCAATATACTTAATATCATTGTTTCCCGTATACCCAACAACTTTCGCTCTGGGCAGTCTTCTTTCTGGTACAATTGCTTCCAGTTTATTCTTCAATTGCGTATCCATAACCTTCTTTAGACTCTCAATTTCATTTTTTGTTGGGCATTTTACAATTAGGTTACCATTTCTAGTACTTCTAAGACTAGTTATGCCTACTTCCAGTTTCTCAGGTTTGATTTTTTCCAATACGAGTTTTTTTGTTTGCTCCGCATCCAGCTGACCTTTTGGTTTTATAATAAGTGTGGAAAGTTGAGTTTTCCGATTTATCGTGGTTTTGGTTTCGTGTTTAGCCATTTCGGCATATGTATTGTTTGAAAATTTTTCTTTTTTTCCAAGTTCTGTCCTAATTCAACTATTTTATGTTCTAAATTTTCAATTTTATCTATCATTTTCTTTTGGTTATGTTCCAAATTTTCAATTTTATCCAACATGAGTTTCATGTTATTGACCATATGTTCTATATTATTTGCTAAATATGGTGCTTTGCCCAAAAAATTCCCTACATTTAACACACAGCAGTGTTAAAACTCTTTTTTGTAATGGCATGCATCTTATCTCCGAAGATGATAATACAGCACAGTTTTTGTGCAGTTTTGACGCACAAAGGTCGCACAAATAACCTTGTTCATCATTTAAAGTTTGTTTACATTGTACACATTCCTCAGGCTCGTTGCCTTCCATTTTTTTAGGCTTTTGCTAGGTGCATATCACTTTTATTTTACTGTTAATTAATAGGCTTACAAATTCACTGTCATTTTAATTTTTTGCCAAACGATCAGTCACTACCAATTCTATTTGCTCACCAAAAATTAAATTTAATTTCGCACTACTTCCGCGAAAATTCACCAGATCTTAGGAGCTAAAAATCACGTTGTTTACTCACTCACATACAATGTATGAAATTAAATAATTTTATATACGTCTCCGTCCGTTTTTATCAGGCAACAACGAAAAAATTAATGGAATATAATGTCCGTTGTAATACCTATGAATAGTAAAAAATTGGCAAAAGGTACCGTCTAAGTAAATTCGTGAGACCTTTTGCAAAAAGTGGATATTTGATTTGCAACAAAATACAACTATTTGATCACTTCTACTTCGGACGTAATAACTGTTGATGGTAGATTTTCTTGTAGTACGCGCCATATAATTTTTGGCTGGTTTTTTTGATACATCTTCGACGTGTTAACAATTTGACTATGTAATTTTTCTATCTTTACGTCATGGCAATGTTCCTGCACATATTTTGTAACGACAATATTGTTGTCCACTTCTCCCAGAGTAACAAGGAAAGATTTGCACGTTTTCTTTGTGCAAGTCCAACACAGTAACCTAAAAAATGTATTGAATATAGGACAAGTTTTAAAAATAAAAATATTATGTAGGGGGAAATATACTTAGAGAACAGCAGGTAAATTATTGTGTTTACTTTCTCTGCTAACAGGAAATATTGTATTCTTGAAAAAATAATCCTTTGAAGTTTTTCTTTTTTCAGATGTTGAGGTTTTTCATAATAAATAATAAGCTACCCACATATCACAAAAAAGGTTTATTTTTATATTCATATCAAGAGGTTTTTTTTTGGTATGTTTTTCTCTGGATCATCCATATTTGAATCTCATTCTTTAATGTTCCTTAAAGAGCACGTCGTTCGTTTGATGTAATTTTAAAAGATGGGTTATAGTTTTTTAATCAATAAATACTTTTCTGATTATCTGAACAAGTATTCTTTAGTGTGATATAGTCAAATTTATTGTTATTTGAGAACTATATGTTTGCAAGGAAAGTACTGAGAAAATTACTTTTTTTTAAATTTTTTGCTTCCCTTGATAAGTGGATGTATCTCATCGTGAAACTCGTAGATTTTTGCATTCATTACTGTTTCAAAGTAGAAGATAGTTTTTCATTTCAATTGATCTGTTTGTCTATCAGTCTGTTGGTATGTTGTACGATAACTTTCGATTTTAAATTTTACAACCAGATATGATTTGAGGTGGGAATTCAATTTATAGTTTTTGAGCGTTATCGCTTCAAGGATAGAGAGATACAGTGACGGAGGTCTTTAAATATATTATATAGTTTCAATTGTATTAAGAGAATTTTTGATTAAGGTAATAGACCAATTATTTAACATTATTATTTAGAGGCAAACTTATAAAGGGTTAAAAGAGGAAGAGGCTTCACACACACATATATTGTTTTATATGTCCTTTTCAGGATTTTTGAAATCGAGAAATCTGCAACTTTTTTAATTATTTCTGATTTTTGTATAAGCGCCTCTCTTCTCTATAATTAAAAATATCAAGTATCAAATATCAAGCGGTATTAAGGTTCTACTTAATGTCAGAAAGTCTAAAATACTATTTATTTTAAGGCTACGTGTTTGTAATGGAAGGATACTGTACCGACTTCTTTTTATTTACAGCGTATGAAGGCATTTCTTCTTCCTCTAGCCAGTCTCTATCCTTCGGATATAGGCCTCTTTCATGTGCTTCCATATGTCCCTGTTTTAAGCATTTTGATACCAATTGAGCTCCACTGATTTTTTAATATCGTCATACCAACGTTGTTGAGGTCTCACAGTACTTCTTTTTTTCCCCCATGTTCACAGTATTCCTGACCACATGGCCAGCCCAGTTCCACTTGAGGGAAGATATTCTTTCAGTTATATGAAAAAAATATGTGGATAATGTAAATTAGAAATTTACCATTATTTAGCAGAGAATAAATAAGAACAATCATATTTAAATATATAATAAAAGACTATTCTTAGTCAATTTTCACTGGTTTATTCATGATTTTGATGACGTGTTTTGGTGTCGATGGAGCTTCGTCGGATCTACATTTAACACTGTTAAGTTTAGTTTATTTGAACAACATTGAGTATTTTTAGCGTTTACAATTTTATATAATTTATTATACTATTACACCTGTTTAAAATTATATTGTTATATATTGGGAAATCCACACAGAAATGGTATTATAAAAATAAATGCTAATAACCCTGAATTATTTAAAATTGCATCGTCGTTAAGAAAAGTACCTGTAGTCCTTAATCGATTTATTTCCACTGTTTCTAAAAGGTTTAGTTTTAAACCTTTTTGTTAGGTATGTAAAATTTTGAAATTCTTAATCAACATCAGTTAAAAGATGACTTGCATATGTTGAATTAGATTTTTTTTATGTATGAAAAACTATGTATGTTTTAGGACATAACTCCTGATTTATTATCTTTATTAATTTGCGGTTTGTAGTTTTTGAGATATTTCCCTATAGTATTATTGTCTTTTAAGCTACGTTGTTTTTTTTTTGATTTAAAACTTTTTCCAGTTTTTCTGTTGGTTTGCCGGAATAGGTTAAGCATTTAAATGGGATTTTCCTTTCCTTCAAACGTAGATATATTTCTGCGTTAGCCTTATTTCTAAGTTTTTTCTTAACGATTTTTTCAATTAAGGTTACTGAATAACCGTTGTTAACGGCTACTTGTTTTTTGTAATTTACTTCTTTAGTAAAATTGTATTCTGATAAGGAAATGTTAATTAATATGTGTATGAAGCTATAAACAGGGGAACAGCTGTTTTGGTGTCGAGGTTTTTTGAGCTGATTCTATATCAATTTGATATCCTGAATTCAAATAACGTATTCATTTGTACCTAGGAGCTCAAATTTTTAAGATATACAATTTTAGAGAAATATAAGTTACATTATTGTAACTCAAATCCGTAAGTGTAGTAAACAAAAGTAGATACGAAATTTTTATTTTAGTTATACAAAATACAATATTATGTCGTACTTACAAACAAAAAAAAAAACATTGAAGAAATGAAATAGTCATTCAACACTTGGAAAGCTTCTTTTCCGCGACATTCTTGAATGTTTTTTTAAACAGTCCCTTTTTAAACTCCAGCAGTAATCTGCCATCATGTGCATGTCCCATCTTCCTTGGTAGCGGTCCTCCATAACTTTAATATCTTGGTGAAATCTTTCACCTTGTTCCTCACTCATGTCTCCTAAATTTTCTGGAAAACGGTCTAAGTGGCTGTGTAAATAGTGTATTTTAATACTCATATTACACCCTAAGGATTTGAAACTATTAAGCATCTTGTTAACCATTTCAACATAGTTTTGAGCTTTATGTTTGCCTAGAAAATTTTCTACAAACTGCAACAAATGATGTCCAAGCTTCTCGTTCAACTTGATTCATTGAATTTATGAAGGCAGGATCCTTAATTAATTGTCTTATTTGTGGGCCGTCAAATATCCCTGCTTTGAGTTTTTCTGTGCTCAACTGATGCATTTTTACCCCTATATATGCAAAACAAGACCCATTCTTATCAAGAGCCTTTACAAATTGCTTCATTAAGCCCAACTTTATATGTAACGGAGGAAGTATGATTTTTTCTCTTTCAACCAAAGCGTCGTTAATGACATTCTTTTCCCCAATGTCCATGTTTTCTCTCTGAGGCCAATCTTTTCTAACCCAGTGGTGTGTTTTGTCCCTACTATCCCAGAGGCACAAGAAACACGGATATTTCGTGTAACCACTTTGCTGCCCAAGAAGAAAATTTACCATTTTTAAGTCTACACAAATCATCCATTGATGTTCGTAATACTTTATCTTCTGCAAGACCAAAGCTTCTTCTTTCAGTTTCGTTGAGTGAGCTAGTGGTATTGAACCATATTTATTCCCATTATGTAGAAGGACACATTTTAAACTTGGCTTTGAACTGTCAATAAATAGGCGCCAATCATCTGGAATATATTCAGAAAGTCCCATTTCTTTCATGAGTCCCCTAATTTCGTGACAAAATACAAGATTGTCTTCTTGAGAAAAGAATGGTAGCAGATCTTTTTCTCTTGTACGGTAAAAGGTAATTTTGGTTCCTTGTTCCAGTAAATTTTTGTCGTTCAACCTAGAAGCCAGTACTTCAGAAGCTTTTTTCGATAAATTGAGATCCCTGGTGAGATCATTTAATTCATTTTGATTGAAGCGTTGAGGAACTGATGACGTCCCCTCATAGTCACTGTTAGTTTCATTAGCATCAGAACTTTTATTAGCATCAGAAGAGCGATCAGAGGGAAAATATTCGTCATCAGACATATGTGGTAGCTGATGAAATGTTGGAATCGGTATTTCATCTGAGTGCGGGATAGGGCGTATTGCCGAGTCTAAATTGGGATAAGTCCACTTACTGCGGTTATTTCGATTGAATCCATTAGTATTTACTAAACAGAAATAACAATCATTGAAGTGGTTTTTTGGTTCTCTCCAAACCATTGGTACGCCGAATTTTAGACATTTTCTTTTCCCGGTAGTCCACTGCCGTAAATGCTCTGTACAAGTTTTACATACGAGGGCCCACGTTTTGTCCTGATCACCAAGCTTAACTCCAAAGTATCCAAGATACGCTCGCTTTACAAAGTCAGTAATAGTTTGTCTGTTTTTGTTGAAACATGTATTCTCCGCATATATAGCAAAACACATCAGGTTGATTTACACAACTTCTTCTTGAACTGGAACCTGAACTCATTTTAATTCTGTTCAATAACACAAAAACACTCTTTTCTTAACATAAAATAAACACGCCGAATTCGTTCTACTCTCATTAGTAAGAACGCACAAACTGACGAGACTTACCCGAGTTAGGTGATTAAAAGGGTCAGTTCAGGTACCTGATAGGCAATGGTTCCACTATTTATAGATTTACCTGGAATTTACGCAATTACAGACTGACAATAAAACCATTGTACCTACATTAATGAATATATAATAATTTTAGAACTCTCATGAATGAATATACTGAATAAAAACCACATTGGTAGATAAGTTGATGTATCTAAAAAAGTAGAGCTGCTAGAGAAAAACGGATTGCATGTATAGATTTAGCGTCCCAAATATAGTTAAAATCAGCTCTAAAATCCCAGGCACCAAAACAAAAATATTTTTTTGTTGCCCTGTGAATAGGCGGCGAGCTTGTGTTGGTTGTGGTGGTGAGAACTATTGTGAATTGTGGTATCTGTGTGAGAGGATTTGTGATATAATGCAAATAATTTTGTCGTAGGCAATGTTGTAATAAATAAATTAATAATGGCCGTTTTTATAAATATATAAAATATTTTTTATTAAAAACTTGCCTACGACAAAATTATTTTCATTTAACAATAAAGTCTACGATAGTAAGAAAGGGTTAATTATGGGGAACTACTTGCCGAAAGTTTCTTGGACAGTATTGAAACAAAGCTATTTAACAATAGTAATAATTGTCTATACTGGTATCGATTACGTAGACCATATAATTGTATACTTTACAGGGACAGATAAACAATTATCATGCTTTTTACAGTACATTAATTCTTTACACAGAAATATCAGTTTTACAATAGAAGTAGAAGTCGACGGGAAAATCAGCTTCTTAGACTTAACAATCAGGAAAACCCGGAAAAAACATGAATTTGCAATATATCACAAACCCTCTCACACAGATACCCCAATTCACAATATTTCTCACCACCACAACCAACACAAGCTGGCTGCTTATTATGGCTTCATATACAGATTAATTAACATTCCCTTATCAGAATACAATTTTACTAAAGAATTAAATTACAAAAAACAAGTAGCCGTTAACAACGGTTATTCAGTAACTTTAACCGAAAAAAATCGTTAAGAAAAACTTAGAAACAAGGCTATCTCAGAAAAACATATCCAAGTTTGAAGGAAAGAAACACCCCATTTAAATGCTTAACCTATTTCAGCAAACCAACAGAAAAATTGGAAAAATTCTTAAATAAAAAAAAACATCAACGTAACTTACAAAATAAATCAGGGGTATATCAATTAACATGCGGGTCATGTCCTAAAACGTACACTGGGCGAACATTTATACAAAGAATTACAGAACACGAAAAAAGTTTCGTACATAAAAAAATCTAATTCTACATATGCAAGTCATCTTTTAACTGATTTTAATAAGAATTTCAAAATTTTACATACCCAACAAAAAGGTTTAAAACTAAACCTTTTAGAAACAATGGAAATAGAACGATTAAGGACTACAGGTACTCTTCTTAACGACCAGGTAGATTTAAATAATGCAAATTACTAAATTTATTTTTATAATACCATTTCTGTGTGGGTTTCCCAATATTTTTTTTTAAATACATTTTTTAATAACAATTTGGGTGAGTTTTTTGTATAGCAATCTAGCAAATTAACACTAATGAGTTATTTGTTTTTAACTTAATTTGTTACGGTTCTAAAATTACAAAGTACTTATCCTTGTCACTCTTTTTAATGTGCACTTGGTTTTATTAATAATTTCTCTACACTAGGTCAAATGGTTTCACTCTTTTTAATCTTCTGACTAAGCCATCATTATCCTGGAGCTGGAGAGCCTCGATGTTGATGTGCAGGTGGAGCCGCTGTTCGTGTCTTCGGGCATACTTTTTAATAACGCTATCGACAGTTTTCACCTTCAGGTCCTTATGCAGATTGTCACTGCGAATGTACCATGGAACATTAACAATACCTCGTAGTACGAGGCTGGTTTGAAAAGTCCGTGCAAAAATAAAAACTATTTATGTGTTTGGGGTAAACCTTTTTTATTTTTCGACATAGTCTCCTTTTAGGCTTATACACTTCGTCCAACGATGTTCTAGTTTGTTGATCCCTTCCGAATAATAGGATTTGTCCAAGTTTGCAAAATATCCATTAGTGTCTGCAATCACCTCCTCGTTTGAATAAAATCTTTGTCCCGCCAGTCATTTCTTCAAATTGGGGAACAAATAGTAGTCCGAGGGAGGCAAATCTGGAGAATAGGGGGGATGTGAAACGAGTTGGAATCCTATTTCCATTAATTTTGCGACCACAACTGCTGAGGTGTGTGCTGGGCGTTGTCGTGATGGAAAAGGACTTTCTTGTGGGCCAATCGCAGGCGTTTTTCTTGCAGCTCGGTTTTGAAACGGTCCAATAACGATGAATAATATTCACCTGTAATAGTTTTACCCTTTTCCAGATAGTCGATGAGGATTATCCCTTGCGAATCCCAAAAGACAGTCGCCATAACCTTTCCAGCCGAAGGAACGGTCTTCGCCTTTTTTTGGTGCAGATTCCCCCTTGGTAACCCATTGTTTAGATTGTTGTTTGGTCTCAGGAGTATAGTAATGTATCCATGTTTCATCCACGACGCTTAAAGTCCTCCGGATTCTTCTGGAATAGCTGCAAACCATCCTTGCAACACTTCACACGATTCCGTTTTTGGTCAAGCGTGAGCAATCGCGGCACCCATCTTGCGGATAGCTTTCTCATGTCCAAATGTTTATGCAAAATATTATGTACCCGTTCAGTCGAGATGCCCACAGCACTAGCAATCTCACGTACCTTAACTCTTCTGTCATCCATCACCATATCATGGATTTGATCAATGATTTCTGGAGTCGTAACCTCCATAGGACGTCCAGAACGTTCAGCGTCACTTGTGCCCATATGGCCAGTCCAAAAATTTTGAAACCACTTATAAACTGTTCTAATCGAAGGTGCAGAGTCACCATAATGTTTATCAAGCTTCTCTTTAGTCTCCTGAGGCGTTTTGCCTTTCATAAAGTAATGTTTAATCACCACACGAAATTCTTTTTCGTCCATTTCTTGAAAATCACTCGACTTCCTTGATTCACACGAATGCCAAACACAAAGAAAATATACCAATATGGCTGAAACTTGGTGTGCTTTCATTCAAGAGATGCTACTAACTAAACATGACCTCGATACGCGCCGGTGGTGCCATCTCTCGGACTTTGCACGGACTTTTCAAACCAGCCTCGTACTTTATTTTGAAACCTTTGTATAATATTTTAATTGCTTTGGCTGGAAACAACCCAGAATTGAATACCATAAGTCCACACTGGTTTCACGATTTGTTGATAAAGCAAGAGCTTATTATATACTGACAGGGCTGAATATCTACCCAATAACCAGTACATTTTTCTGTTCTTCAATTTGAGCTCTTCACATTTTTTCTTAACATATGGTTTCCACCCGAGTTTAGCATCAAGGGTCATGCCAAAATATTTGGCTGAATTCCCGTACGAGACTACTTGTTGATTTATGTATACTGGCTTGTGCTCGAGTCGTTTGTTAGTGAAATCATTCATTCATTTGAATAGGCCATTTTACTGTCCAGCATTGTATTTCGGCAATAGCTGTTTGTAACTTTTCGGTTTAATCAATGATATTGTCTCCAGTGGCTAGAATTACAGTGTTATCTGCAAATGTAGGAACAATATTTTCGTTGAATGTAGAAGTCTCTAGTATACAGTAGATAAAGGACTTGTCCCAATACACTTACCTGCGGCACGCCTGCTTGGATATTCCTCAAATCAGAATAGGCGTCTTCTTGTTTGATTCTGAAGTAACGTTCGGATATATAAGGTTCTAAGATTTTTTAATATTGTCAGGGAGAAGCATTTTGAGCTTATGGTTCAACTCTTCATGCCAAAATTTATCGAAAGCTTGTACAACGTCCGGAAATATTGCTGAACATATTTTCTTTTTTCTAATGATTTTTCTATGACATCGGTGATTCTGTAGACCTGATCAATCGTGGAATGTTGGTTCCGGAAACCAAATTAATGATCCGGAATAAGATGTTTTTCTTCAATGATCGGTTTTATTCTTTTCAGTAGCAGTTTTTCAAACAATTTAGACATAATTGGCAGTAGTGATATTGGCCGGTATGATGTTGTTTCATGAGGTGGCTTTCCTGGTTTAGGAATCATAATTACTTCATCTTTGATTGTGTTAGCCGATACTTGTTTCAAATTCATAATAAAATTATATAAAAACAACACTGTGTTTTAACTTCCAATATATTTAAAGTAACTTGACAATTGTTACACCATACAATGGCTTCTTCAGAAATAAATATAATATTTACTTCTGAAGAAGCCATTGTTTGGTGAAACAATTGTCAAGTTACTTTAAATATATTGGAAATTAAAACACAGTGTTGTTTTTATATAATTTTATAATTACTTCAGTCACTTTCCACAGGTGTGGTACATATTGTAGTATGAATGAAGCATTAATTATGTTTCCCAATGTACACAGGGCAACAAAAAAATATTTTTGTTTTGGTGCCTGGGATTTTAGAGCTGATTTGAACTATATTTGGGACGCTAAATCTATACATGCAATCCGTTTTTCTCTATCAGCTCTACTTTTTTAGATACATCAACTTATCTACCAATGTGGTTTTTATTCAGTATATTCATTTATGAGAGTTCTAAAATTATTATATATTCATTAATGTAGGTACAATGGTATTTATTGTCAGTCTGTAATTGAGTAAATTCCAGGTAAATCTATAAATAGTGGAACCATTGCCTATCAGGTACCTGAACTGACCCTTTTACTCACCTAACTCGGGTAAGTCTCGTCAGTTTATGCGTTCTTACTAATGAGAGTAGATCGAATTCGGCGTGTTATTTTATGTTAAGAAAAGAGTGTTTTTGTGTTATTGAACAGAATTAAAATAAGTTCAGGTTCCAGTTCAAGAAGAAGTTGTGTAAATCAACCTGATGTGTTTTGCTATATATGCGGAGAATACATGTTTCAACAAAACAGACAAACTATTACTGACTTTGTAAAGCGAGCGTATTTTGGATACTTTGGAGTTAAGCTTGGTGATCAGGACAAAACGTGGGCCCCGCATCTCGTATGTAAAACTTGTACAGAGCATTTACGGCAGTGGACTACCGGGAAAAGAAAATGTCTAAAATTCGGCGTACCAATGGTTTGGAGAGAACCAAAAAACCACTTCAATGATTGTTATTTCTGTTTAGTAAATACTAATGGAATCAATCGAAATAACCGCAGTAAGTGGACTTATCCCAATTTAGACTCGGCAATACGCCCTATCCCGCACTCAGATGAAATACCGATTCCAACATTTCATCAGCTACCACATATCTCTGATGACGAATATTTTCCCTCTGATCGCTCTTCTGATGCTAATAAAAGTTCTGATGCTAATGAAACTAACAGTGACTATGAGGGGACGTCATCAGTTTCTCAACGCTTCAATCAAAATGAATTAAATGATCGCACCAGGGATCTCAATTTATCGAATAAAGTACTGGCTTCTAGGTTGAACGACAAAAATTTACTGGAACAAGGAACCAAAATTACCTTTTACCGTACAAGAGAAAAAGATCTGCTACCATTCTTTTCTCAAGAAGACAATCTTGTATTTTGTCACGAAATTAGCGGACTCATGAAAGAAATGGGACTTTCTGAATATATTCCAGATGATTGGCGCCTATTTATTGACAGTTCAAAGCGAAATTTAAAATGTGTCCTTCTACATAATGGGAATAAATATGGTTCAATACCACTAGCTCACTCAACGAAACTGAAAGAGGAATATAATACCATAGCTTTGGTCTTGCAGAAGATAAAGTATTACGAACATCAACGGATGATTTGTGTAGACTTAAAAATGGTAAACTTTCTTCTTGGGCAGCAAAGTGGTTACACGAAATATCCGTGTTTCTTGTGCCTCTGGGATAGTAGGGACAAAACACACCACTAGGTTAGAAAATATTGGCCTCAGAGAGAAAACATGGACGTTGGGGAAAAGAATGTCATTAACGACGCTTTGGTTGAAAGAGAAAAAATCATACTTCCTCCGTTACATATAAAGTTGGGCTTAATGAAGCAATTTGTAAAGGCTCTTGATAAGAATGGGTCTTGTTTTGCATATATAGGGGTAAAAATGCATCAGTTGAGCACAGAAAAACTCAAAGCAGGGATATTTGACGGCCCACAAATAAGACAATTAATTAAGGATCCTGCCTTCATAAATTCAATGAATCAAGTTGAACGAGAAGCTTGGACATCATTTGTTGCAGTTGTAGAAAATTTTCTAGGCAAACATAAAGCTCAAAACTATGTTGAAATGGTTAACAAGATGCTTTCAAATCCTTAGGGTGCAATATGAGTACTAAAATACACTATTTACACAGCCACTTAGACCGTTTTCCAGAAAATTTAGGAGACATGAGTGAGGAACAAGGTGAAAGATTTCACCAAGATATTAAAGTTATGGAGGACCGCTACCAAGGAAGATGGGACATGCACATGATGGCAGATTACTGCTGGAGTTTAAAAAGGGACTGTTTAAAAAAACATTCAAGAATGTCGCGGAAAAGAAGCTTTCCAAGTGTTGTGTGACTATTTCATTTCTTCAATGTTTTTTTTTGTTTGTAAGTACGACATAATATTGTATCTTGTATAACTAAAATAAAAATTTCGTATCTACTTTTGTTTACTACACTTACGGATTTGAGTTACAATAATGTAACTTATATTTCTCTAAAATTGTATATCTTAAGAATTTGAGCTCCTAGGTACAAATGAATACGTTATTTGAATTCAGGACATCAAATTGATATAGAATCAGCTCAAAAAACCTCGACACCAAAACAGCTGTTCCCCTGTGTAATAAATAAATAATAATAGGTGTTTCGGTTAATAATATCGATTTTGCTATGAGATGGCTTTACTAATACACTTGTTGGTATAGACTAGTGACATCTATGGCGTTTTGGAATGTAAATATACGCCATCAAAAGCTAGTTCGTTATTAATTGTCATTGTGCGAAAAACATAGTTCTTCATAGCTTTGAATATGTCGTACCAGATAAAGACGTTTTGCAGGGAAGTTTAATAACCTTCTTTCATTTGAAAAAAACGGCTGTTGAAAGTTATCGATTGTTGGTTGAAGCTTATGGTGAACATGCTTCAACCCAAAAAACTTGGGTAGACCCAGGCCAGCCTTCAACATCACAACCAGTGCGCAATATACAGGGAAAGAAAGCTCTGCTTTAAATTTGGTGGGATAGTAGAGCAGCTGTGTATTACGAACTGCTGAAATCTGGAGAAACGATTTGTGGCGATCGATAGCGACAACAATTGATAAAGCTGAACCGAGCATTGAAGGAAAACGACCAGAATACGCCCCAAGACACAATAAAGTCATTTTTCAACATGACAATGCTCCGTCCCATGATGCAAAATGTGTTAAAAACTATTTGGAAAACATCAAATGGGACGTTCTACCCCACCCGGACGCCGTGTTCACCGGACTTAGCCCCTTCAGACTACCACTTATTTCGATTGATGCAGCACGGACTTTCGGAAAAACACTTACATTCTTACGAAGAAGTGAAAATTTGGCTTGATGAATGGTTGGCCTCAAAAGATGAAAAGTTCTTTTGGTGCGGAATCCATTCTTTGACAGAAAGATGGGAAAAAGTCATAGCTAACGATGGCCAATACTGATTATTATTAAGGTAATTCATTTTGTGATGGAAATAAACGCTTAAATGTTGCGAAAAAATCGACATTATTAACCGAAACACCTATTATAAAATTGTAAACTTTAAAAATACTCAGTGTTGTTCAAATAAACCAAACTTGACAGGGTTTAATGTAGATCCGACGAACCTGCATCGACAGCAAAACGCGTCGTCAAAATCATAAATAAATCAGTGGAAATTGACTAAAAATAGTCTTTTATTATATATTTATAATGAATTTTCATCAAGTAGAAGCTACAACCATCCGAAATTTCAATGATATTTAAACGATCCACATATTGAAGTATTTCACAACAATTTTTGAAATTTGACTTATTTTGTCTTGATTTTATTAAAAGAAAACGCTTTTAACCAGATGTAATACAGATAGAGTCTTTTTATTCGTGAATAGATAAGAAAGCCCGTCTCAGTCTAGAAACTAGTTATTTTGATATTAACAAATTTCACATTTTAAGTACCCTTAACTCAAAAGGTTTTCGGCTACAAATGACACTTTACGTTATCAGTTATAGCAACTAGCTGCTGCAACTATGTCTCACCTCTACAAATACATAAAATATCTACAAGACAACGAATATTCTTCCTATGTACTGTTTCATGATATTATGTTTAGCGACTTGTAAATGCATATAAATAAATAGGTCTCGCCTAGTGACAGCATAGATAAATGACAGCAGATCTTTGGATATTTATGTATGTCACTGTCAATGTGTATACTACGGCAATAAAAAGTAATGTAAAGATTAATGATGACATTCACCTTTAAATCAATAAACTTAATAGGGAAAGACCGTTAGGTAACAACTAAAATTATTTATTCTCCCTCAGGTTTCGTTGTAAAAGTAATTTAACAATTAAAAATATACTGCTGCTAGCCTGACGTAACCGTTTTAATAACATTTTGCGTTAGTTTCAGTAACAAATTGCAAAGTTTTGCTAAAGAGCGTAGTATTCTGGAAAACTTTCAATAATAAAAAGCAAGTATAAATTTTATACCATGGCGCAATGGGTAAATTAAAAGGTAACAGGAACCTTTTAAATTGACACATTTGAGGTAGGCCACCACCTAACCTATATTATCGTACTTGGTTTTTGATCAAAGTCTCTGCCGCCTGGGTTTTTGCAGTATAGTTAAGTTGAACAACTTCCCGCTGTCTGTGGATGAGTGGCTGATATTCAAGCATTCAAAGTAAATGGGCAAACAAACTTACTCCCATCGAAAAAACTGTAGATTGGATTCCTGATCTTTTCTAGCAGATTGTTCATGTAATGGACAAAGAGAGTAGGATACCGTATGGCGCTCTGAGGTCCACCGGTACTGATAGTAAAGGTATTAGAAAAAATCAATCAACTGCCGCTGGTAAAGAACCTAATGGCCAGAAACAAAAACTTCCAAATATTCCACAAAAGCTTAGCTTAGCCAACAATTCTCCAAAATGTTCAACTTTGCACGTAGGCAGAAAAATTTTTGGTCTAGCTACTTAAAACACATTTTTTTTTTTGCAAAATACGACTTTATTCATCGACCTAGTCTCCTAGAAGTGCGATAACATCAGCCCAATATTTTCATAACATTCCTATACCTTTCTTGTAGAAGAATTTGTCTTTACCTTCAAAATAGGCCACAGTTTCGGCGATAACTTTTTCATTGGAGCCAAATCTCTTTCCCGCGAACATTTTTTTGAGGTCTGCGAATAGATAGTAGTCGCTGGGAGGCAAATCTGGAGAATACGGTGGACGAGGCAATTCAAACTTCAATTCGTGCAATCTTGCCATCGTAACCATTGACTTGTGACACGGTGCATTGTCTTGATGAAGGAGTACTTTTTTCTTATTCATTTGAGGCCGTTTCTTTACGATGTCTGCCTTCAAACTCACCAATAACTTTATATAATATTCTCTATTGATGGTTTTTCCCTTTTCAGCATAGTCGATGAAAATTATTCCACGCGCATCCCAAAATACAGAGGCCAAAACCTTGCCAGCCGACTGTTGTGTCTTTGGTTCGCTTTGGGCGGGTTTCACCGGCTACTGTCCACTCAGCTGAGTGCCGATTTAATTCCGGTGTGTAGTGGTTGCGCTTAAACGCGTCTCTCCATTTTTTGCCTAAAACTTTAACATCATTACCAGTTAGCGCTGTAAGTGCTGAAAAAGAGCATTTTCAACTTTAAGAAGGGTTAACTTATGGATGCGTTCAACTATGACAGAAGACAGGTTATTAGGATTATTATTTTTATAATATAATTATTTATATATTTATTAATTAGTGTATCAAAAAAATATTTAAATAAAAGTTATAGGGTGTTATACGGCGCATATGCTGACGTTGACAATAAAATGTTTTGAACTATCAATTCGAAGAAATTACGCACTATATATTATTTTATTTTTGAGTCCTACTAAAAATTCTAGGTATTATTTGTCTAACATACCATATGTCTGAACACATATAGGGCAACCTGTATATATTTATATATATATATATATATATATATATATATATATATATATATATATATACATATATATATATATATATATATATATATATATATATATATATATATATATATATACATATATATATATATATATATATATATATATATATATATATATATATATATATATATATATATATATATATATACATATAATATATATATATATATATATATATATATATATATATATATACATATATATATATATATATATATATATATATATATATATTATTATTTTTAATAAATATTTTATTTATTAAATAGAAGCAGTTATTTACCCCTCATGTATATCTTAATTCTTGAGAATGGATTGAGTGGATATTAATACTGAAAGAACTAAAAAAAATAGATATAAGCTAGCTCGTTTTTTTTACTGGTGGAGTACATGGAGATCGAGATAATTTTTGTACGCCTTTTGAAAATAATCTCTATCGTTGTTTAAAATTTAGTTGTACTGTTTTTGGGCACCATTCATTTTAGAATAAGAAGAATCTAACTTTAGCTCAAAAAAATAAAAAAATACTGAAGAGTTATATAGTTGTTGAAATAAACTTGAATTGGGTACAACCGTTGCGTCCTGAAAGATAAAGCGGGTAGTCCAGTGAAACGCTACACATTTAAATAAAGAAGGGTATATTATTAACAAAATAACAATTCCTAACTTTCTTCTATTAAATTAAGGGGTCATCTTAAGGTAGAAGAGTGTACAATATTACATAGAGTCTTTAAATCAGGATTACTAAGTTTTTAATAAAAGGCTCGATAAAACACGATATTAAAAGTTTGTGAAATTAACTGCGCGAGTTACACGTGTGGAGTAGTCGTTGGAAACGCACTTGTAGACAGGCAGTGAGATATTTAGACTGGTGTGCTTACTGCTACTGATTGGTTTCCTCTCGTGGGTTTTCCTTGCCCCTCCTGGTGAGATTCTCATAAAAATATTGTCTCAGCCATTACCATCCTAGTTTCATTTGGATTGCTAAACACTTTTTGACCCGAAATGCCTGAGGATGAGCAGGATATTTCAAGAAAGGCCTTATACTTGAGACCTAGAAACCGTTACTGCACTACTACATCACTGAAAAAAAAAAACACTCTGGCGTGGTGGTGAAGAAAGCCACTTCGGCCTACTGGAGGAACAAAGCCGTTACTGCCACATGGTGGAAAAAGCCCTTAAAAATTTCATCTGGCCGTTTATATATCCTTTCCCTTCTTCAAAGTAAAATCTTTTTTAAATGGCTTACTTCCGGGATGCAAAATTCGACGCATTCAATGCGAACTAAATAAATCAAGTCAGCAACACGCGTTACACACTGCCGGTTCACAGTGCTCAAAAATTTAAAACACTGTTTTAAGCTACACTATTCAAAAATTAAAATCACTGCAATAAATATAAACATGTAATAAAATAGAAATTATAGAGAGAAAAACAGTGTCGTAACTATGAAAAAATTAATGTTACAATATATATATATATATATATATATATATATATATATATATATATATATATATATATATATATATATATATATATATATAGTTCTAAAAATCATGTTAGGTTTTCCGTTATTGGTCATCTGAAAGCAAATTGTGTATGGAAGAATTAAATGTGATTAGAGCAAGATTGCGTGAAATTTGTAGCTTTCTTCGACTCTTCATTTATTGATTATTTAGTTAGCGAATTACATTACAATATTAACGATACATAAAGTCCTTTCCTAGTCAACTGGTCCTGAGAAGGTACTTTCGCACTAATATCTTGGTCAGCCATTGCAATGTTTCGGTGACCAGGAGATTCTAAGAATAGCCTGGTAGCAAGTATGTGCTAGTTCATTTGGTTTACGTATTTAACGCTATCCAGGATGTATTTAACAAATTTATATTTAATAACAGTATTATACTTATCATACAGTGAGCAAAGTAAGGAATTCTTTTTTTAACAAAAACTAGTGATATGCTAAATAAGTATTAGATAATATCATGGTCGGTAATTCGTTATGGCTATCAAAAAAGAATAATAATTTCTTCAATTATTCAATTTTTTATCTGATGACAGTTCTAATGAGACATATCATTAAAATACATTTACAAATTAGTATTCTTTCCTTGTATTTATTTAGATTTCTTCCTTGTTTGACAAAAATAAATGGGTAAATTACAAGAAAGAGATCGGCTATGAATTTTTATTCCTTAATACGTTTTATTTTACATCCTAAAACTGGTAAAAATTCGTTCTTAATTTAAATTATAAAATTATTACATTTTCAATAAATATATATATATATATATATATATATATATATATATATATATATATATATATATATATATATATATATATTTACAGTGACTCACAGCTTAAATGATCCAGTCGCTATAAGAAAAGACTAACTGGTCAGTGCCTCTTTATTTATTTGGAAAAAACAACTTATTGAAATTAAATTAGTAAAGAGTCTTCTAAAAAATTATGAATTACTTTTTGTCTTAAATATGCCTTACTTAATTAACAATAAATAATTAATCAAATCATATGCAAATTTTAACGTCACAGCTTAAATGACAACAGGGGTCAAAACTTATAGCATTTTGAAATTTACGAAGGCGGCGTTGCTTTGATTTCTTAGTGCAATTGTTTTTGTTTAGTTTGACATTTTTTCATTCCATAAAACGAAATTGTTTAAGAATGGGTCGTCGAACCACAATTTCTGAGAGAAATTTAGTTATTACTCATTACAGGAATGGATACAGCCCAAGAGACATAGCCAAAATGGTAAATCAATGTCCATCAACTGTTCAGCATATCATTGCACGTTACCGGAATGAAAATAGAGTCGAGAATAAGTCAAGGTTGGCTCCAAATAAGATCTTCAATGAACGTAAAGAAAGATGGATTTTAAGAGAGGTATCAAATAATCCAAAAAAAAGTGCGCCAAAGTTGTGCGCCAAAGTTGTTTGCCGAGGTGGAAAGACAGTTTGGAAAAAGGTGTAACTCCGAAACAGTTCGACGGATCTTGCAAAATAATAATTTACATGGTCGAACTGCTAGAAATAAGCCTTTCATTAGCCAAAGAAATAGACGCGTGAGATTGGAATTTGCCAGAGAGCATATCAATAAAAACTTGAACTTCTGGAATTCAGTATAATTTGCTAATGAGACCAAAATAAACTTATTTGGGTCCGATGGAAAAATATCAGTGTGGAGAAAGCCTAACGAAGAATTAAAATTGAAAAATATGAAAGCTACGGTAAAGCAAGGCTTTATGTCATCTGCAGGAGTAGGTAACATATATATATATATATATATATATATATATATATATATATATATATATATATATATATATATATATATATATATATATGTATATACATATATATATATATATATATATATATATATAATATATATATATATATATATATATATATATATATATATATATGTATATACATATATATATATATATATATATATATATATATATATATATATATATATATATATGTATATATATATATATATATATATATATATATATATATATATATATATGTATATATATATATATATATATATATATATATATATATATATAACGGATTGACCCTGGATTTGGAATTTACACACCTTTTAAACGGTACACTTTGGCACAAAACCGTTGGCATTTTTTCATCCACTTTCTCTGGAACCATATTTCTCAAATACTGTAATTTCCATCCTCAATTCATGTATCATATGTGTGTATCAACTTTGAAACTGATCTTTCATTTCGTTTGACGATTATCATGCCAATAGATCGAGAGACAGACAGATATATCATATAATCATGATGTGTGATTTTTTCATGATGCTGTAGTTAGAGAACTTAGGAACTTTTTTTTATTTTTGTAGGACACATATGAGGCCTGTTTGATAAATCAGTGACTTTCAGAAGAGATAGCGCTCGAATCGCTGCCTCCTTTTATTGTTGTCATTTACAATCTCATAGCGTTTTAAAGTGAATAGGTTTGTTAAAATGGGAAAACGTGAATTTCGTGTTCTAATAACACATTATTTTTTGCGTTGAAAAACTATTAAGGAAACTGAAGAAAGGTTAAAAAGGTATTAAGAAGACTCTACTTCGTCACATGGAATGGTGTACAAGTGGTTCACTGAATTTCGTTGCAGTCGTACAAGCACGAGTGATGCTGATCGCCGGGGACGTTCAAATGAGCTTATAAACAAAGAAATGGTCAATAAAATCCATGATATCGTATTAAATAACCGGCGACTAAAGATACGCGAGATAGCCAACATGGTAAACATCTCCAACGAACGCGTTTTTAGTATCTTGTATGAACATTTGGGCATAAAGAAGACGTCAGGTGGGTGCCGCGTTTGCTCACGGTCGATCAAAAACAGAATCGTATAATCATTTCGAAGCAGTGTTTGGACATGATCAAGAGCAATCTAAATGAATTTTTACGGAGATATTTACCGCAGATAAACCTGGATCCATTATTACATTCCATAAATTAAAGAACAGTCGAAATAATTGATTGCTACTGGTGAAAGTGCCCCGAAAAAAGCAAACACGTTTCAGTCGGCTGAAAAGGTCATGACCGCAGGTTTCTGGAATTCACGTGGTATAACCTTTATCGACTACATGGAAAAAGGAAAAACTATCACAGGACAATATTATGCTTCATTACTGAATCGATTTCACATTGCATTGATGAAAAAGGGACCCCATTTACCAAAGAAAAAAATTCTTTTCCATCATGATAACGCACCAGCTCACTCGGCTGCAATTGCCATGACCGAAATTGTAGAATTGAAGTAAAAGCTGCTTCCTCATCCACCTTATTCTCCAGATTTGGCCCCTATAACTTCTTCCTCTTTCCAAATCTGAAAAATTTGCTCGGTGGAAAGAGGTTCGCATCAAACGAGGAGATCACCAATGAAACAAATGCATATTTTGATGACTTTAAAAAATCATATTTTTCGGAAGGTTTACAAAAGTTAGAAACTCGTTGAGTAAAATATATGGCCATTAAAGGAGATTATGTTGAAAAATAAATAAAATTCTTGTGCAAAAATTTTTTGCACAAAAATTTTATTTACTTTTCCTTTCAAAGTCACCGATTTATCAAACTGCCCTCGTTTAGTATCCCAATACATTCAATAACAGCTTTCCTTTTTACCACAAAACAGTTATAATTAAATTTCCCAGCCAAATTATAAAATTTGTAGAAGTTCATGTGACTTTTGCTCAATAATTTTGTGAAATGATTTTTTATTATGTCTTCTTCACTTACTGCTAGCGTCTATGCATTTGCATAATGAAATAATATCGTGAATACGTAACATGTAAATATTTTTAGTATACTACTTGTTGATCTTGAAATGCTTGAATCACACTGTGAGGTCAATGTCAATAAGAGCGTTGGTGTCAGCTACAGCGACCTTGTTTTTGTTAAATATATTCTTAATCTCTTGTTCCATGAAAGGTGTTACATTAATAAAATAAAAACAAGTTTTTCATTCAAATAATATGTTTATTAGATGTCTCCACATAATGCCATTTCCTTGTTGCAAGATATATAATAAATAGCAAAATCTCTCTGACTGTCTGTCCGTTAGTGCGCTTATCACTCGAGAACCACTTATCCGATTTACGTGTTTTTTTTAATTCATACATATGTTCTCTGGCCAGGTTTTAGTATATAGTTTGTTACGTTAGGTAACATAAGAAATAAGCAGTGACGCCAGCGTGCTCTCTCTGCTCAGCTAGTATAAGTACATATATATATATATATATATATATATATATATATATATATATATATATATATATATATATATGTACATGATATTGTTCCATATTTAATGGTTAAGACAGTGCAAGAGAACGCGCTAACGGTAACCTTTTTTTCGACTTGATTCACTATTATCATCACTGCTTATTCCTTATGTTACCTGACGCAATAAAATATATCCTATAACTTGGCCAGAGAACATATGTATGTTTAAAAAAAAGCACGTAAATTGGATAAGTGTTTCCCCAGTGAGAAGCGCACTAACGGACAGGCACACAGAGAGAGGTTACATTTTATATATATTATAGATATTCTTTGCTACATGATATTGTTCCATATTTAATGGTTTAGCATGTTTAAAAAACAGCACGTAAATCGGATAAGTGGTTTTCCAGTGATAAGCGCACAAACGGACAGACAGACAGAGAGACTTGGCATTTTATATATATTAAAGATATCCTTTGCTACGTGATATTGGTCCATATTTAATGGTTTATGCAGTGTATTGCAAGAGAACGTGCTAGCGACTTGATTCACTATTATCGTCACTGCTTATGCCTTATGTTACCTAACGTAATAAAATATAGCCTATAACCTGACCAAAAAACATATGTATGTTTTAAAAAAAAAAGCACGTAAATCGGATAAGAGGTTCTCCAGTGATACGCGCACTAACAGACAGACAGACAGACCGACAGACAGAGAGACGTGACATTTTATATATATCATATATATGTATATGTATATATATATATAATATATATATATATATATATATATATATATATATATATATACATATATATATATATATATATATATATATATGTATATATATAAATATATATAAATATATATATATATATATATATATATATATATATATATATATATATATATATATATATATGTATATATATATATATATATATATATATATATATATATATATATATATATATACCTCTTCCATTACCTCAACGTGTAAGAGCCCCAAACCCTGAAGAACAAAATTTAGTAAATCCAATCATGTCTTAAACATTTGAAGTTAATTGCATTTTGAAAAAACCATATACCTATATGGTAAACTGTAGATTCGTAAATTCTTTTCTATTTAAAAAATGTATAGCTTTTTCTGTTTAAGAAAATTTCGTAGCTCCGAAGAGGAGGGAAAAAAATAAAACCCCAGAAAATAGCCATCTGTTGTTAATTTTTTTCATACAAAAAAATTATTTTCGAAAAATGTAAATGTAAAATCTTTCTAAATATTAAATACATACCATACCTCTTGTATTAGTCTTATTGAAATTTAATACTTCTTTACTATTTTCCTTAACATTTATTACTAACTATAGTTTTCATAATTCAATTTTATAGATTAAAAAAATATATTTTTTTAGTTATTTAAATAAGACTCCTTACATATCTGTATCTTCCCAAATTTCAAAAACCTAGTTCACATGTTCAACAGAATATAATGCAATACTTCTATAGTATTTCTTTTTGTTTAAGGAAATAATTGAATTAGAAGAAATACACAAATACACTATATATATATATATATATATACACACATATATATATATATATATATATATATATATATATATATATATATATATATATATATATATAGATATATATACACATATATATATATATATATATATATATATATATATATATATATATATATATATATATATATATGCACACAAATACATTGAAAAAACGCACATACACATCCATATGTATACTATATACATAGTCGAACAAGTATAATCTGTGTATTTTATATATTTTTAAAAACTGAATGCATATTGAGGTACCATAAATAGGTTTGCATGTGTGTGTTAATACACATATGTATAATAATTATAAGAATAAAATTTAAAAATGGAAATATCTATATACATATAAATTGGATGTTATAAAATTATAATGTCTAAATATTAAGATCACAAACGCGAATCAAACTATTCTATAATAATTGCTCTTTTCTATTAAACGCATGTTTGTTGTCTTTCATTTACTAACTTCAATAATCTATAGTACATATTGTTTAACTGAACGCGTTCATAGAATAGTCTCGCGTATATTTTTATGCAAAGTGCATAAACACAAACTTATATTATTTAATGAGAAATTAAATAATATATATTTATAAATATTATTAATCTCAGTTTTGCATAACTGCAATGTTTTCACTAATATATATATATATATATATATATATATATATATATATATATATATATATATATATATATATATATATATACATATATATAATAACATCAATTTTTCCCTAGATTTTAAGATCATGTTACGTCACTGTTTTTCTTCCTTTAATTTACGAGTATATTTTATTACATTTTAATATTTATTGCAGTGTTTTAAATTTTTGAGCAGTTTAAGTTAAACCTGCAGTGTGTAACGCGTGTTGCCGATTTGACTTACTTAGTTCGCATTGAATGCGTCGAGATTTGTATGCTGGGAAATGACCCAAGGAGAAGGGACAAAGATATTTAAGCAGCTATTTCGAATTTTAATGGGCTTTTTCCACTATGAAGCAGTAACGGCTTTGTTCCGCCAGTAGGCCGTAGTGGCTTTCTTCTCCAGCACGCCAGAGTGTTTTTTTCTCAGTGATGCAGTATTGCAGTAACGGTTTCTAGCTCTCAAGTTTAAGGCCTTTTTCTTTTCTTGAACTATCCTGCTCATCCTCAAACATTTCGGGTCAAAAAGTGTTTAGCAACCCAAATGAAACTAGGATGGTAATGGCTGAGACAAAATTTGTATGAGAATTTCACCAGGAGAGGCCAAGTAACTTATGAAAAACCCAGGAAACCAATCAGTAAGTCATAAGCACACCATTCTAGATATCTCACTTCCTGTCTACAAGTGTGTCTCTAATGACTACTCAACACGTGTAATTCGCGGAGTTGATTTCACAAACTTTTAATATCGTGTTTTATCAAGCCTTTTATTAAAAACATAATAATCCTAACTTAAAGACTCTATGTAATAGTGTACACTCCTATAACATAAGGGGTTTTTATTTAGTAGATGTAATTTTAAGAGTGTAATAAAAGTAGGAATTTTTATTTTGTTAATATACCCTTCTTTATTTAAATGTGTAGTATCTCACTAAACTCCTGCTCTTTCTTTCAGGACGCAACGGTTGTACGTAAATTAATTTCATTTCAACAACTAAATAATTCTTCAGTATTTTTTCGTTTTTTGAGCTAAAATTAGATTCCTTTTATTCTAAAATGAATGGTGCCCAAAAAAATAAACAGTACACCCATAGCTTTAAACAACTATAGAGACTATTTTCAAAAGACGTACAAAAATTATCTCTTATCCATAATCTCTCCAAACAAAACGAGCTAGCTTATATCTAATTTTTTTTAGTTCCTTCAGTTTTAATATCCATTCAATCCATTCTCAGAAATTAAGATAAACATAAGGGGCAAATAACGACTTCTATTTAATAAATAAAATATTTATTAAAAGTAAAGAAAGTTGGGGCTATACAAAATAGTGCTCCAACGTGAGGATATAAAAATGGCCCCGCTTCTAGACACTATAATATATATATATATATATATATATATATATATATATATATATATATATATATATATATATATATATATATATATATATATATATATATATATATATATATATATATATATATATATATAATAAATTTTTCTGTTGAACCTTTTGTTTACATAAACTTGATTGGTTTTTCTTGGGTACTTAGGTTCTTTTGGAAAACACAAACTAGTCTATTTGACGTTTCGCCTTTTTTTTTTTAGGCATTTTCAAAAATTCTTTATTTTTTAATATTCATTCTGTAAAATCCAAATGAGACAAATTAAGATTCAAAAAAGTTGGCACGACTCCCATATGCTTGCATCTTAGTAAAAAAATTCTTCGATTCTTTTGTGTGGCAAGTTTGGTGTTAATTTTGGAAATATCCTTCAAAATCTCTACCTCTGTTGACCATACGAAAACCTTATATCTTCGAAGAAAGTCATTTTGTAGCGTTTTGCACCCTCACTACTATCAATATATAATAATTTTTCTGTTGAACCTTTTGTTTACATAAACTTGATTGGTTTTTCTTGGGTACTTAGGTTCTTTTGGAAAACACAAACTAGTCTATTTGACGTTTCGCCTTATTTTTTTTAGGCATTTTCAAAAATTCTTTATTTTTTAATATTCATTCTGTAAAATCCAAATGAGACAAATTAAGATTCAAAAAAGTTGGCACGACTCCCATATGCTTGCATAAGGCGAAACGTCAAATAGACTAGTTTGTGTTTTCCAAAAGAACCTAAGTACCCAAGAAAAACCAATCAAGTATATATATATATATATATATATATATATATATATATATATATATATATATATATACACAAACATACATTCTTATTCCTTCTTTAAATTTATCATTATTTCACAAATTTTAAAACTAGCATATCTGGCGTAAAGCAGCGGTTCCGGTTTTCTTCTCTGTGGGAAATTAAACTTTGAGCGATCACAAAAAATGCTGCGATGACCGATTTTGACGTAATTTTTGTCAAATCTAAAGGCTCTAGCCACTCACCGTGTAGAATAAATTGACAAGTTCTTCTATGTTAACTAATAAGTAAATATTTAAGCCGATGATTAATAGTATATAAAGACATTTGTATTTGATTTCAGAGACTTATAGCGAAAAGATATGGTTATTCGTTTGAACGGCATTCAGTAACTACCAAAGATGGCTATATTTTAAATATGCATAGAATACCAAGGTCTCTTAATGCAAGTGATACAGGAAAGCGACAGCCTATTTTCATACAACATGGTCTAGCTGGAGTTTCGGCTTTTTGGATGTTACAAGGCAAGAAATCTCTAGGTATAGTAATTTTAATATTCTTATTTATCTGATAAAGGAGCATTTGAGTCCAGCTAAAAATGAAAACTATAAGGGGAGCTTAGCGAAACACTAAATTAAAACAAAGCAAAATATATTTACAAACATAAAGACAAATTTACACTAAATCAACCCTTATAATTACTTAACCTAATTAAATATCTTTTTAAAGTAAAAATTTGTTGAAATGTAACAAGTTATGGTCCTTTCATGACTTAACCAAAGGTCCTAGGTAAAATAGGTGTAGGTACTTAGGTATTACCTGTCCCACCTTCTCTCTAAGTTACGACAGGCAGCCTAGGCAACAGCCCCCTATATTTGGGCTTCAGACGGTGGTTAATCAACCAGCGTAGATTATCAGGTAGGAACCCTGTACTTCGGACTGATGATTTGTAGCTTCCTAGGGACTGCAAGGCAACCTGCCAATTTGGGCTATATGGGGTGAAAGAGGTACCGGTTCTCTAACTTAGAAATCTGAAGGTTTGGAAATAGTTT
The DNA here is from genome assembly GCA_019049505.1 of Pachyrhynchus sulphureomaculatus. NCBI lineage: Eukaryota > Metazoa > Arthropoda > Insecta > Coleoptera > Curculionidae > Pachyrhynchus > Pachyrhynchus sulphureomaculatus. The sequence continues at coordinate 32,590,594 of CM032456.1, read as the reverse complement.
CTGGTATAAAACTTGTTTCTGGTTTAGAAAACTGCTTTAAGAGTGGTCCCAGGTTCACTCATTGTGAAAATGGTTTCAGGTACGCACGTGGTGTAAATAGTTTCAGGTACAGACGTCGTAAGAATGGTTTCAGGTACACTCATTGTAAAAAAATGACTCAAGGTAGGTATACTTGCCGACATTCAGCTTGGCCTTTTCCGGTGGGTTTCTTAGCACAATATTACCCCATATTTTTCCCTGATTTTCATTTGGGTAACCGATCAAAGTTTGACCCAAAATGTCTCAAGATGGGGCAGAATTTTTCTGGTAGACGGAAAAAAAAGCCACGATTAAACAAGATTTACGGTTTTATATCCAATCTCTTTTCTCATCTCAGCAAAATCTCTAAAACATAAGGAGTATAAAAATGAGATAGAAGTATTGAAGATGGTCTGGACACTGATAATGCATACATATTAAAGATAAATGAAATAGTTTTAACAAAGACCTAAGCTTACTACAGTTTTAGTAACATTGGTAAACTTGATATCGAAAATGTAATAAAATTCTGACATGAACACGGGAATAAATGTTAACAATTATTATATGTATTAAAAATATATAAAAAAAAATCGGTTTAGTAGCATGAGCTTACAATTTAGAAAAAATGAATGTTACAAGTTACATCCTAATTTTAAGATTAAAAGGCTTTTGAGGTTTTAAAGGAGTACCAGTGACGTCCAATTTAGAGTAGCACTTCATTTAAACACATAATTAATACTTTGTTTTGATTTTTTAAAGAGTTTTAAAAAAAATATATATATTTTGGTATTAAAAATAAAATAGTATTCGTATGTTAGTATTGTAAAGGGTTCTTAAAAGGTGTACAACATGTCGAAAATGCTCGGACGAACACTTCCGACCCCCCACCTACAATCTGCGTAGACGCCAACCTATAAAAGACGGTAACCGCACGTCGGTTTCTCACTTAGCTTCGGGCGACAGCAGCAGCAAGATCACAGTATCAGGTAGCAGCAGTAGTAGAAGCACTTGAAAATGCCAACTGAGATTTTGGCGAATCGTCGTGCAAATTCATTCTTAGACGAACGGATTGAAACCCGGAATTTTAATGTACTACATTCCGCCATCCGTGAAAACTTCTATTGTAACATATATATATATATATATATATATATATATATATATATATATATATATATATATACGTAGTTCAACGCAACCCTGACAATATTTACAATTCAAAATTATACCTGTTTTTATTAACAACCCCACTTTCACAGACGATTGTGTCTATAAACGGTGATTCTAATATTGTTTTCTTTTGAAAAATGGACACACATAGCCGTATGTGTGTCCATTTTGTTCATGTAGCGTGTAAAGGGACAACAAATGATTCTATATGAATTAATTTTCGTTTATAAGCCCACACTCTAATATTCAAATCTTATTGGGTCCATCCATCCACTGACATTCTCAAAAACTATGCGAGGGAACTAACACCAGTTGTCTGTAGACTTTTCAACCTATCCTACAGAAAGGAAATATTTCCCTCCTGCTGGAAATGTGCCACAGTTCAGCCAATACCTAAAAAAGGCAAGAAGACCTTGCCAAATAACTACCGACCAATCGCACTGCTTTCAATAATATCGAAAGTCATGGAAAAGGCTATCAATCAGCATCTTCTAAAATATCTTGAAGGATTCAACATTATTAGCGATCATTAATATGGCTTTCGTAAAAATAGATCAACGGGAGATCTTCTGACTTATGTAACACATGTTTGGAACACCGCAATTGAACACTTTGGAGAATCTCGAGCGATTTCTCTTGACATATCCAAGGCATTCGACCGTCTTTGGCACGATGGGCTGTTGGCTAAGCTACGTTCTTATGGTATGTCTGAAAAGTTCTGTTTGTGGCTCTCATGTTTCCTCAGAGAGCGTTCTTTACGTGTGGCAGTCGACGGATTTCTTTCTAACACCTTCACTATCAACGCCGGTGTACCCCAAGGCTCCATACTGTCTCCTACTCTCTTCCTCATTTATATTAACGATCTGCTGGAAAAGTCCGAGAATCCAATGTACAGCTTTGCAGATAACAGTACACTTATCTCTTCATTCACTTTGAACGCTCGGACACCGGCTGCTCAGACGAATATCCGCAGACAGCAGGAAGTTATTCAACTTAGCAAAGAACTGGAAGAAATTCTATCTTGGGATGACAATAACCAAAGGGAATTTAACCCTACAAAAACCCAGGCGGCAGTTTTCTCTAAAAAAGTTAACGTTGCTGAACCCAACATAGTTATGTCGGGGCACTCCATTCCTCTAACATCGTCACTCAATTTGTTGGGCGTTAATTTGGTAATTTGGGAGCAAATATGTCCTGGCATGAGCATGTTGCAAGCATAGCAAGGAGAGCTTCTCAAAAGTTGGGAATATTATTTCGAACCAGAAAACTTTACACTCCACAACAATTGTTAATTCTTTACAAAGCTCAAATTCGACCAACTATGGAATACTGCTTTCATGTTTGGAGCTCCTCTCCCAAACGTACACTGCATTTGTTGGATTCTATTCAGAGAAGAGTTGTTCGTCTGATTGGTGACCCGGAACTGACCGGCGGCCTTGATTCGCTGGAACATCGAAGAACGGTTGGCGACTTGAGCCTATTCTACAAGTATTTTCATGGAAAGTGTTCGAAGGATGTGGCCCGCTTAATTCCTCCCAGAGCGGTGCATGTTAGAAGTAAACGTCGCGCTGATACTTCACATCTGTATGAGGTTCATCTTGTTCCTCCTCGTACAACGCTTTTCAAGCAGTCTTTTATATGGAGAACATCATCCCTTTGGATTAATTTGCCCAGGACTGTGTTTCCCACCGAGTACAATTTACAGCGATTCAAAAACAACGTGAATCGCTTTCTCCGTACACGTGTCGCTCCTCTAGTGCTTTAGGGACTTCCCTGTAGTACGTGTGCTAGACCCATAAAAAAAAAATTGACCTAGGTTGAAGAAAAAAAGACAGCAAAGAAAAGTAAAATAAAATGAAACATCAAAATGAAAAAAAAAAATGGATTGATTTATCCCATTCTACGGTACGTGAAGCCTAATTTAACCCAAATAAAGATATTGAATAACCATGCATAATATTTTTAAAAGTTGTTATATTAAAGTAATAACGAGATCGTCTAAGAAATAACAATAAGATTTATTCTTGACATTCAAAGGATGAACAAATATTTTCTCTAATAAAAATAAAATGTTACAGTTTCTTTAATGTTTTAAAAAGTTCCAACGTATTCCTGAAACTGACAAGAATTACATCCAACCAAAACATCTCGTTTTAATATATAAATATAATTTACACTGAAACACAAAGTGGTTGATTTTAAAAAGTTTAGTTTTAAATTTTTTTTTACTAATTATTGCAATTGTTTTTCTGGATAATACTATATTTTCCTATATATTACTAAGAGCTATAGTTAGTCACTTTAACCCTTTTAGTACTCAGAGTTTGTTCCAGAGATAAGATATCTTATGCCATGGTATCCGATTCCCAATCAACTACATTTACTAAAGGTCCATTGGTATTAGGGACGAATTTAGGTTATTATTACAGACATTATTGTTTACTGCAATACAAAAATTCCTCTTTGAATAGGAATTAAACTTCTTTTTTTAGGTTTTAAAGCTTTCTAGGTTTTAGAACTGTCCATATATTAAAATTTTTATTATTATTATTGATAAAAATATTCTATATTTTCAGCAAAATCAATCTATCTTTTTAGCATTTTTTTTGGCTGACAATGGATATGATATTTGGCTTTCTAATTCAAGAGGAACTTATTACTCAACAAAGCATGTTTCAATGACTATGAATGACCCAAATTATTGGAACTTCGGGTAAGACTGAAAATATTTTACAGGGTGTTTTCTTTAAAATATTTTTCCATTTTGTACAAACTATAGGGATATTCGATGCTATTTTTTAAACAGTTAGCATTAGAACGAAAACCGTGATGCTTGTAACCATATAAAGATAATGTTCAGTATTTTCAATTTTTGTTTTCACAGCCACATAGTGTAAATGTGTCTTTTTGAGTTAAATTACTCGAGGCAATATGATCTCTGATATAAGTCTTCCGATTCTAAAATCCATAAAATAGTCGGCATACAAAAGCCAAAAAAAAATTTTTGAAATTACTCACATTATTTCGATAATTTTATATAATAATCCAGCATTAGGGCAGATCCGATCTTTGTTGAAAACTAATTGAATTTTTGTGTTCTTATATACCAGATAAATTATTAAAAGTAATGCACTCGTGATAATTTTCGTTCAATCTACACTCTGTGGAGATATTCCAGAATTTTTTCAAAATCATGATCAGCAGACTTTTCGAAATAAGTGAGGGAGAGCGAAATAATGCAAAGAAAAGTATGCGCAAGTATTAGATTATATACATTTTTGAACTCGTGTTTTCACAATCTTTCATTTGACACCCCACTCAACCTAGTGAATTTTATTTTTTTCACATCCGATTTCACCCCCCAAAACTAGCCCTTTAAGTCAAAATTTAACTTTTAAAACGACACGGCTCTAATGAGGCCATCAATTCCTATATTAGTGTCAAATTTCAACTCTCTATGTCAAATAGTTTCGGAAAAAATCGGGTGTGACAGACGGAGAGACAGATAAACGGACGGATCTTATAAGTGTTCCGTACGGCACACTAAAAAGGTCTATATTAAATTCAGCGTACATTTTGAAAAAAAAACACAACGCTCCAAGCACTGAAAAATATCTAACGGTCGACGGAATTATAAAAATGTGATATTCTATGTAATTTTTGTATTACATATTTTTTGCATCTCTAACAATAATCGAACGAATCGGTGTTATCACTTTTTTTTTTTTTAATTTTAATAGTTTATTATCTGTAGGTATATAGAACTTATTAAAAAAAACACTTTATTTTTTGCACTCGACGCGCGTTTCGCTAACCATGTTAGCTTCATCAGGAGCGATGATTGACTAAAGCTAAACTACAAATCTACCCTATTTATACTTAGCCTAACCCTTGAATTACTCAAGCAGAACTAATGACATAGGCAAGGCCATCAGTTCCGGTCAAGTAACCAGTAGAGGGGACTATAAGGAATAGGCCCTCTGTCTATATTTAAACTACTTTTACATTTTATGATTTCCATACTTTCGTATGCGTTCAACAATCTCCTATTAGATACATTTTTTTATTAATCTTAGATTATCTAATGTTACAGTATGATCAGCTTCAAGGGCATGTTCGGCAATTCTAGACTTTTCTGTTCTACTGTATTTTAAGTGTGCTAAATGTTCGTTAAATCGTGTTTTAATTGTCCTTTTAGTTTGCCCAACATACTTTTTGTCACAATCATTGCAACTAATTTCATAAATTCCACTTTTCTCACAATTAGGAATCTTATCTTTGGGATTTCCTAAGATATTCCTCAGATTGTCTGATGACTTATAGACTAAGGTGAGGCCTACCTTATTAAATACCTTATTGAGTCCCTTACTATATTTCGGATTATATGGTATGGAGACATACTTGATGTTATTTTCTTCGCGTCTTTAGAAGGTGGAATTCTGAATATTAAATCTAAACTTATGTCTATTTATTAGCTTATTTACTAAGTTATCGTCATAACCATTAACTCTAGTTATATTTCTAATACGATTCCTTTCTTTATTAAAGTTTGGTCACTTTCCCTCTGAATAGAGTAAACCACTGTAGTGGTGATATATCCTGAGTAGTACAAATTTAGTAAATATTCAACTATTAAATATAATGTTTTTTACTTGTTTCTCCTTCAGTTAAAACACAAACATACAGTTCTTTAAATCGTATTTTTAATAATATTGAAAACATTAGTAAATCGAAGAATTTTTGAAAGTTTAGAAATCTAATAACGCTATACACTATTCGTTAGCAGTCTTTCTAGTTAACCAATTTTCAGCACTGTTTAAAAGTGTGGTCATTTTTTTATGTTAATTTGCGTGCCTTGTTTTAAATTAACCATCTATGAATACAATGTTAATTAATCGTTAAAATCTAACAGAACCTATGTTCCATATTATTACATAGAGTGGCGTAAAAAGACCATAAGAGTGGAGCTTAGCCATCGTGTCAAACATGGTCAAATGCCTTAGATATATCAAGTGCAACCGCTCGAGATTCTCCAGAGTGTTCGATTGCGTTGTTCCAAATATGTATTATATAAGTTAAAAGATCTTCTGTTAATCTTTGTTTACGAAAGATATATTTTTACTTATTTATCTCTGTAAATTAAAACGTCATATTCTTAAACACTTTGCTTATGATTCAACTCAGTACAATGTAGAAAGGATAGCTGTAGCTGCCTAATATCGTGCAGTATTTTCGGTAGGTGGTAGAGGGAATAAAGTAAACTACCATTTGGTAATTCACTTAGAAAACCCTTTGTGGTGTCTCCTTTCCGAAGTATCTATCCTATTTCTTATTGCAACTACCATAGCAGCAAAGAAATATCCACTCTAACCATAACGCACAGTGTGTCGCGTAGAACATGCTAGGTGGACAAAATTCATGTTATGATTTCCAGGAAATCTTATTTGCAAAACGTAAACAACACCACCAAACCCCGAATTCCGAGAAAAGGTTGTTTATCAAATTTGCAAGTGGCGAGTCATAAGCGTCAGAAGTCAGGTAATGAGTTTAATGCAGCTCTTTCAATCAATCAGTTGTAATTTAGCGACACTTTCGTGCACATCTTATAGTGACATATTGTAATATTGTGAAAGTTTTTGTGATGAATATTAATACTGAGGGTAAGTACTATTTTTTAATGTATTTTTTAAATCAGAATCTATTAATTTGAATTTTTAGTATTTTTTTTAAATAGCCTATATATTTTAGCGTGTTTTTAAAAAAGAAAAACTTTGACAGTTCAGAATCTACAGACGTTCATCTCTATCCGGGGTAGTTTTTAGATATTACACAGAAATAACTTTATTCTTCGTAAAAATACACATATTGTTTAGCACACTTCAGTACAACATGTTTTTTTTTTTTCTTTTTTTCCAGAACACGTTTACTCTATTTCAAGGGTAGCCTTTTTTGAGGAGTGGTTGAAACACACGAAGAATGAAAAAAACTCGCGTGTATATGACTTTCTTTCTTCAAAATTTCACTTTGGTGACATTACTAAAAGCAGCCAAAAAGAAATAAAGTTGAAGACATCCAACTTGTCTAATAAGTTTGGTGCCAAATGGTTGGCTTCAGGAAAGTCGAAGGAGCGTTTTTTAATTAAAAATAAGAATTGGTTGGATGAAGCAGACATACAGTTTACTGCGAGTTCTTTTGCGCCACAACCTTCAACATCAAGTGAGTATATGACTCCTGCAGGAAGACCTCGCAAAGATTTCGAGGAATCGTCGTTTAAGACGAAGAAACGTCGCGTCGTGGATCTCGTAGAATCCCGAAGTGTCATTGAATTGGTGACTGCTGCCGAAATTGCTGTGCGTTCAACAGGGCAAAGGAAAATTGCCAATGTGATTAGAGACATTAGTGAGAGCCCAGATAATATTATTATTAATCCTAGGCAATTAAGTAGTGACGAAGCCTTAGCTTACTATATAGATTCGAAGTCAACAACGCATTCTTACAAACAAACTAGGAAGTAGTCCATGAAGGCGGGGCATAATGTGTTTCCGTCATATTTTAGTTTAAAAAAGTCCAAACAGGCCTATTACCCTGCAGAGGAGCACATTGCTATAACAGAAACTCGTGCTGAAATAAATTTGCAAGCCTTATTAAATAAAACAGTGGAACGTCTAGTATTAGCACAGAATGAAGTTATCAGCAGTGTGCTCCCAACAAGTTCATCGTTTACACTTGTTAGTAAATGGGGATGTGATGGAAGTTCTGGGCACAGCACATACAAACAGAGATTTGAGAACACTGAATATACGGACGAGTTTCTTTTCGCATTTTCTTTAGTTCCCCTTAAGTTATATGATGGGTCCAAAATTATTTGGCAAAATCCTCGGCCTTCATCAACTTTGTATTGTCGCCCAATCAAATTTATATTTGCCAAAGAAACGAACGACTTCACGTTAGTGGAGACAAATAGATTGTGGGAAGAAGTTAATGCTCTTCTTCCAACACTTATCAACTTTGGTGATTCTCAAATCTCTGTAAAACACGAACTTTTGCTGACAATGACAGACGGAAAGGTGTGTAACGCCTTAACGGAAACTAGTTCATCCCAAAAGTGTTTCATCTGTGGCGTCACCCCCAAGACGATGAACGATGACCCCGCGATGTTTAACAGCAATCAAGAACATTTTGGCTTTGGTTTATCTACACTTCATGCTTGGATTCGTTGTCTCGAATGTCTTTTACATATCAGTTACAAGTTAAATATTAAGAAATGGCAGGCTAGAAGCAATGAAGACAAAGCAGATATCAAGGTTCGTTCCGAGGAAATCAAATTGAAATTTAAGAACGAGATGGGACTCATTGTAGATAAACCAAAGCCAGGATGTGGTTCTTCAAATGATGGAAATACAGCCCGTCGCTTTTTTAAGAATGCTGAGATGAGTGCTCAGATCACAGGGTTGGATGTTAGAATTATAAAAAAGTTTGATGTTATTTTGAGAACATTGTCTTCTGGATTCGAGATAAATTTAGTTGAATTCAAAAAATTTTGTCTTGAAACCAGAAAACATTATCTTAGTCTCTATTCGTGGTACTGTATGCCTGCTACTGTGCATAAAATATTAATTCACAGCACAGAAGTCATCAAAGCGGCATTGCTTCCAATTGGGCAGCTTTCCGAAGAGGCTCAAGAAGCACGGAACAAAGATTGCCGCAGATTTAGGGAGTACAACACCCGCAAGTGCTTGCGTGTTGCGACGAATAGAGACTTACTGTGCATGTTAATTATAACATCTGATCCTTTGATCAATAGCCTTCGAGAGATTCCCAAAAAAAAGCCGGAAAAAATATGTACAGATGTATTAAAGTTAATTGTAAGCCCTAGCATAGAAGAGTCAAGATTGGAATCGTCATCACATTGTCGCACAATGCCACAAAATGATGACGATTATACAGTAAACGATTCATCAGAAGACTCTGATGATGATTATTAGATTCAGCTACTATTTTTAGTTATGTAGTGCTTGTACTAAGCATGTAAACCTTGACTTGTAAATTTGCTTTATCAATAAATGAGTATTTTTATTTTACATATAATTACAGTCAGTGTCATTGTGCTAAATTTATTACAGAGCATTTATAACATTTATTTTAAAATTAAACAAAAACAATTTTTGACTGGAATGTTCAAAAACAATTTTTTTTTTAACCGAACAGCAAGAAATTTGTACCTTAAAAAATCAAAAACATTTTAAAATACCAACTACTTATGTATGTATAATGCACAAGTTACCTACCTGAAAGGCAGGTATTATTTGAGTTTATCCTTTTTGTGTCAATAAAACTAAGTAATATGGATTAATTGTTTTATTTTTAATTGGCAAATGCAATAAATGATTTTTCATCTGGTTATTATTAAAAATAATAATACAGTGTCTTTCATTTAGTTGCACATTCAAGTTTGTAGAAAAATTCGTGCACATACGCAGAATATTTTGTTTTTGTTATACAATGTTTTGTGCAGCTGGACAAAAAATACAGGTAAGCGAAATGCAGCTAAATGAAAGACACTGTATTATAATTTTTAATTCTAATAACCATACAAAATACCCTTGCCCTTTAGTTCCGTTATCTACCTGCTAAGCTGATGCAATCCTACCGCGATATGCAAGGGTGGCTGTATTACACAAATTTTATCGATATTGAGTACCTGCGGTAAATTGTGAATAAAACCCACATTTATTAACCGATTTTCATGATTAATACCTTATTTATTTTCCAGATACGCAGCTGTCAGAAAAATGTATAATATTTTGTTTTTCTTTTGTTATTGCGCTTTTTTACCGAAAAAAATAATGAATTTTACACGAAAAAAAATTTTTTCTCTCCATTAATTTCTAAATAACTCCAAAACGATAAAAGATAGAATAAAATAATATTCAATCAACTTTAATAAAATTTTGTTACGCATTTTTCAATGTTTTATTTATAAAAATCCCGAGTTATCGTTAAATATGTCTGCGTAGCTGACTAATTTAGGGGAAAAAATTAGCCACGCCCTTAAAAAAAACCAACGCGATGAATTTTTTCTTAAAATAACTTAATATGCCTAGAATATACATAAACAATTGAAATAAGTGAAAAAATAATTTTGTCCAGCTAACTTGTACTAGTCGACACACTGTGTAACGTGGTCAATTTTGGCGTGTTATTATTTAAATATTTTTGAATGTTTCGTCGATCAACGAAATTATTTTGTGCTTTTAAAAAGTGTCATCCAATCTTTAAAGTTATTCTCAACTGCGGTACAAATATCCTACCCCTTAAGCATTCAGTATTATTTATTACCACCTCAATTCTAAAAAATTCAATAAAGCAAATCAATTCTGATATATATATATATATATATATATATATATATATATATATATATATATATATATATATGTATATATATGTATATATATGTATATATATATATATATATATATATATGTATATATATGTATATATATGTATATATATATATATATATATATATATATATATATATATATTTCTGCCATGTTTTAGGCTTAATGAAATGGCTATCTACGACTTGCCAGCCTGTATAGACTTTATAGCGAATAAAACAGGTGAAAAGGGGAATTTGATATACATTGGACATTCCATGGGGACGACTATTTCTTATATTTATTCTATCGTCGAGAAACAACATGCCGAGGAAAATTTAAAGGCAATAATTTCATTGGCTCCTGTTGCTCATATGAGAAATGTAATGGGAGCTTTTAAAATACTCGCCCCTAGCGTTCCTTTATTATCGGTAAGTTTTTAAATTTCAATAGTATGAAAACTGGATGTAAGATTAAAAGGAACTGTTATAGTTAATATAAAAAAAATAACAGTACCTCTGTTGCAAAAGTACTTGTTATCACACTAGGCACACACTTAAAACCAGCATTCATACTGTATATTTTAGAGAATAAAGTGGTACCTTTTGGAAATAGATTAATTACAAGAAAGGTTGAGTACATGATCGAAAGCAAACATTTTTATACACTATAAAATCTGAAATAGGTACGAAGCCTAACGTGATTCTCATCACATTCAGAATATTACACCTGTAACTTCACCTTCATATGGGGGAACCACCCGAAGTCACAGAGTATCCAATCAAGCAAATAAAGAGGGTTTAGGTGAGAGACATGAAATTCATCGCCAACAACAGTTGTGTACAAAACGAACTAAGGACCGATGCACCGTGCCTGCATCGTCTGTTTTTTAACTAATAGAAACTACTTCAAAGATGTACAAAACTGTCCGATGACTCTCTTGATGAATTATTTGTTAAACTTTGTAGATGATTTCAATCGTGGTTTTATAATCGGCAGCTTTGTCTCCAAATAGTTTCCAAACAATTTCGTTTCAGTAGAACTTTTTGTAAGTTTGAAACGAAATTTTACACACATGCGCTGTTCTTTCTTTTGTATCTATTGAAGAAGTTAAAGAGAAAAACAATTAGATCATTACGCAAACATGCATACAGAGCAAACTAAAAGAGCTAGTAGAATGAAACTTGTCCAGCAACGTTAGTTGAAATATACCTATCGCCACCTATCGGTGCCAGTCAAACGAGAAATAATTCTTGCTCTAAAGCGTTAGGAGGACGATTCGCATCACATATATATGGGGATAATTTATTTAATATGTTTAAAAATACTTACAAAGCGAAAAAAAAAAGATAACATACTGCTGCTGTCTACGTATATATATACATATATATATATATATATATATATATATATATATATATATATATATATATATATATATATATATATATATAATATATATATATATATATATATATATATATATATAATATATATATATATATATATATATATATATATATATTTATATATATATATATATATATATATATATATATATATATATATAAATATATATATATATATATATATATATATATATATATATATATATATATATATATATATATGAACAAGCTCTGAAATATTTTCAGTTGATGTTGATGTTTTAGGTCAATTTTTTTTCAAAAATTCATAACTCGGAAACTGATTTTTTAAGAAAATTCTAGTTAAGACGAAAATGGCCAGAAACATCATAAATTTCAAAAAAAATGCATAATGAAAATTTTTTTTTTAATGACAAAAAAATCAATTAATTATTAACAAACTGGAATTTAATAAGGTTCTTAACTACTTATCGACAATAGATTTGATTAATAGTTTAATTTATATATATATATATATATATATATATATATATATATATATATATATATATATATATACGCAGTGGACACTGTTTATAGTGAAACTCTATATAGTGAAAAACTCTTTATAGTGCAATTTTTTCAAGACCTAGAATATCTTACATACATAGCAATATATACAGATTTTTTCTTTATATAGTGAAAAACTCTCTATAGTGAAATTTCGGTCAACATTTTGGTCTTTCACTATATATAGTGTCGACCGTATATATATATATATATATATATATATATATATATATATATATATATATATATATATATATATATATATATATATATATATATATGTATATATATATATATATATATATATATATATATATATATATATATATATATATATATATACACATATATATATATATATATATATATATATACATATATATATATATATATATATATATATATATACATATATATATATATATATATATATATATATATATATATACATATATATATATATATATATATATATATATATATATATATATATATATATATATATATCTATATGTGTGTATGGTTTGAAAAGTCCGTGCAAAGTCCGAGAGATGGCACCACCGGCGCGTATCGAGGTCGTGTTTAGTTAGTAGCATCTCTTGAATGAATGCACACCAAGTTTCAGCCATATTGGTCTATTTCTTTGTGTTTGGCATTGGTGTGAATCAAGGAAGTCGAGTGATTTTCAAGAAATGGACGAAAAAGAATTTCGTGTGGTGATTAAACATTACTTTATGAAAGGCAAAACGCCTCAGGAGACTAAAGAGAAGCTTGATAAACATTATGGTGACTCTGCACCTTCGATTAGAACAGTATATAAGTGGTTTCAAAATTTTCGGACTGACCATATGGGCACAAGTGACGCTGAACGTTCTGGACGGCCTGTGGAGGTTACGACTCCAGAAATCATTGATCAAATCCATGATATGGTGATGGATGACAGAAGAGTTAAGGTGCGTGAGATCGCTAGTGCTGTGAGCATCTCGACTGAACGGGTACATAATATTTTGCATAAACATTTGGACATGAGAAAGCTATCCGCAAGATGGGTGCCGCGATTGCTCACGCTTGACCAAAAAACGGAATCGTGTGAAGTGTTGCAAGGATGGTTTGCAGCTGTTCCAGAAGAATCCGGAGGACTTTAAGCGTCGTTTCGTCACTGTGGATGAAACATGGATACATTACTATACTCCTGAGACCAAACAACAATCTGTTGGGTTACCAAGGGGGAATCTGCACCAAAAAAGGCGAAGACCGTTCCTTCGGCCGGAAAGGTTATGGCGACTGTCTTTTGGGGTTCGCAAGGGATAATCCTCATCGACTATCTGGAAAAGGGTAAAACTATTACAGGTGAATATTATTCATCGTTATTGGACCGTTTGAAAACCGAGCTGCAAGAAAAACGCCCGCGATTGGCCCACAAGGAAGTCCTTTTCCATCACGACAACGCACCAGCACACACCTCAGCAGTTGTGGTCGCAAAATTAATGGAAATAGGATTCCAACTCGTTTCACATCCCCCCTGTTCTCCAGACTTGGCTCCCTCGGACTACTATTTGTTCCCTAATTTGAAGAAATGGCTGGCGGGACAAAGATTTTATTCAAACGAGGAGGTGATTGCAGACACTAATGGATATTTTGCAGACTTGGACAAATTCTATTATTCGGAAGAGATCAACAAACTAGAACATCGTTGGACGAAGTGTATAAGCCTAAAAGGAGACTATGTCGAAAAATAAAAAAGGTTTACCCCAAACACATAAGTGGTTTTTATTTTTGCACGGACTTTTCAAACCAGCCTCGTATATATATATATATATATATATATATATATATATATATATATATATATATATATATATATACATATAAAAGGAAAGTCAATTAAAGGGCTTACGGGTAACAACCGAAAAGGTTGAATAGGGATAGCCCTTAGAATTACAAAGTGAACAAAAAGGTCTTAAAATTCTTAGTAACTGCAGTTTAGAAATAATGATAAAAAAGTTGTAGACCTTATACGCTCATAATATGTAGGTCGCTTTCCCATTTCATTTGTGCTAAATTTAAAATCGATAGCTCATTTCATATCGCTCAACAGTTATCATGTCAATAGATAACTTATGTTCTTGGTAGTCTAGTTATCCTGAAACATGAGGAAATGCAATTATCTCGGAGCGTAACAACTCAGGAATACAACTTCCAATAATGAGGAAATTACAAAAAGCATCATGTGTGAATTGAAACTCGTGCGAAGAAAATAAAGCTGGTTAGATGTAGAATTAGAATTACCAATAGTTCTTTAGTTTCATAAAAGATAAATGATAAAGGTAAATAAAAAATAACAAACTTTTTCATGGAGGTTATTTGTGCTGGAACTTCTATTGCCGGTACTTTATTTTACTCAAAAAGAAAATCATTGGTTCGAATTTCCACAAGTGTGTGCAGGATGGAATATAATTAATATAGTACGCTAAAGGCAAGAGGGTCGCCTACGTCCGTATGGTACTTCAAGAAGAAGAGTTACCTAAAAAAAAAATGGTCAACTCATTACTTGACACTTTTTATGTCAAAACGAATTATTTTAAGTACAATTATTTATATGTATAAGAAAAACCAAGCGTTTGAAAGAGGGTAGCTTCGAATATATTTTATTTTATATTATTTTAGGATTGCCTTGATTGGCATAGGTATTTGGAAACCCTGTGGTTTTGTTACTCAAATTGCTATGCATAGCTTGAAGTAAATATATCTTGGCGCCATTATATTGCTAGTACAGTAAAAAAAACTTTTAAAAACTTATATAGTTACGATTATGTTGTTTTACATGCTACGACCTGCCATTTTATAACATTTTCATCTATGATATGCTAGGCTGGTTTATTTATGAATGAAAATTGAATATCCATATTCAGATCATACTAAAAAAAAGATTATCAATTTGTGCTGTGTCAATTTGATTTTTAAACTAGCTTCATACCCGACTTTACACTGTTACCTTCGAGTTTGTAGAAAATATAAATAATATTTCTCTCTCTTTTACCTCCCGTCTTCTTATGTCTATCCTTTTTATATCCACACCCCTTGCTTTTTCATGTACCTTCTCTTATATCCTTATATTAACTCCTATCTATTTTTCACTATTAAAAATCTGTCATATTTAGGTAAACATGTCGTATGTATGTTCGTGCATCGTGCATAACATTAATTTATGTTACTCGGAGTGGTAAAAATAAAAAGAAAAATAATATATTTTCTTGTGTTCTATTTATTAAAATAATATGATTACAGACTTAACAGAATTAAAATTAAACATTAATAACGTACCGTAACTTCAACAATGCAAATCAACAATTAAAAAGAAATAGTCATAATTTTAATGGGAGGGATGTACTTGATGGATTGACAGCAAATTATCAATATCTCCCCGTTCTGTGATGTTCAATCTGCTCCTTTTTTTTGTTAATAGGTTTGTAACGACACTAAAATTTTTTTCGACAAGGTATGACGAGGGAAACGCTATCAAAAGTTTTCCCGCAATTTCCCACAGCCCAGGATATTTTTCGGGTATTTCTGCCTGCAGCCAAAATGTTTGATAGCCTTTTTTAAATTTCACCTTCAGCTCCTCATTGGTGCTAAGCTCGGGTAGCTCCTCTTGTAATACCACATTCGCCACTTCCGTTTCATCAAATGGATTTATGATCCATGGTGGTATTTCCATCGTCAGAATATCTTCAAATCTATTTTTGAAGTCATCATGCAGGGCATTTAAATGTTGAACGTATGTCTGAATATCCTCATCAAGCCATTCTGCCTGTGACAAGTTTGGAAACTGGGAGAATTCGCGCCGACTAATATTTTGCTTCATAAATTTCAATTTTCCAAGAAAAGCCGAAATTACACCCTTTGTTTTTATTAAATTTAGGCTGTTCCCTTGTAACTGCAAGTTAATGTCATTAAATTTTTTTTAACAAATCTGTCAAATACGCGAAGTCTGTTTTCAATTTGGTCAGGTTTTTCTTTTAAATCTGGATCTTTACTTTCCAGAAACTCTAAAACTGATTCAAAAAGTGAGTAAAAATCTTGTTAAACATGCACCTTTCGACAACCAGCGTACTTCAGTATGTAAGAGCAATCGTTGGAAGTCTTCATCATTTTCGTCGCACAATTGTGCAAATAAACGGGTATTCAACGCATTGCTTCTTATTTTATTAACAGCTTTAATAACAAATTGAAGCGATTGGTGCAATCTATCACTCAAATTTTTCGCTACCAGGTGATGTCGGTGGATGACACAGTGAATTGCAGTTACTCCTGGTATAATTCTTTTAAGATGGCTTATTAAACCCACGATATCGCCCGAATATGGCAGAAGCTCCATCTGCTGCCACCAAAGTTTTCGCGAATAGCAGCTCTTCATGGATTTCTTCGTCCATAACAAATCGAACATATGCCAATAATAATGCTTCATTACCAGGTAAAGTTGACTCGTCCAGTTGAATAGAAAAATGAGTTATTTGCAGATAATTACACAAGAAGCTTTCAATATCAGAGCTCATTTCATACGTCTTTGTACAGTGTTGTTACTCAAAGGAATTCTTTTAAGTACGTCAAATGGAAGTTTGTGCAGAACAGTTTTTAAAACCTCTTCAACAGCGGGTAAAATTAACTGTTCTCCGATGGTGTGCGGTTTTCCAGATTTCGCTATAAGCAATGAGATATTGTAAGATGCCCGCAAGCCATCATCGTTACTTTGAGACGTTGAAGCGAACATACTGTGCACGGTGGGTCTCATTTTCATATTTTTCCTTCAACGGTTGAAAATATTTTAAATCTTTACCTATTTTATCAGGATGACACCTTCTTAGATGATCTTCGAGCTTCGATGGTTTCATAGAGTCATTGCTCAAGACTTTGTGGCATAAAAGGCATATGGCAATCGTTTGTCTATCTTTGATGGAAGAAAACCAAATTTCAAATAATCAAGACTGTATTGTCGAAATTTCTTCTTAGATTCAGCCATGTGTCGTATCAGTTACCTACCTGTAAAGAAAAAAATGTTTGTTTTAGTAATCATAAGGCGACTTTGACAGGATAAGGCTATTTTAACAGAATAAAATAGGCTTAATTAATTATTGCAATGAAAAAATCAAAATGCCGGCGGCAAAACTGATTTTAATTATTAAAGACCCATATAGAGGTTTTCATAAAACGGCTGAACCTATTTTAATGTAATAGAAAATATTTTTTGATTAATTATATTTTGATATATTTCTGTAAATTCGAGAGAAAATACTTTTAAAGAATATTTTGACATCAAAACTCCGCGATTTTAATGATTTATTTATTACTTTGATGTACGTTACAAGTGGTACATAAAGACACGTACAATTTATGAAAATATTTTTAGTCATTTAGCATTAGCAACTACGAGAGCACTGAAATATGTACAAACATGCAGGTCAATCATATATCTCTCCTTTAGTGAATTACCACAGTCGGGTAAATAAATAATTTTATAATAAAAAGTACTAAAAGTTCAATCTTTCTCGGCTTTCTGTTCTTTTATAGAAATATCGAATAATGGCCCTGTTCAGTATTTAATTTTTTATTACGTACCTACTACACACGCAAACATAACAAATATTATATTATTATAATATAAAATAAAAGTATGAATAACAAATAGGTAGGTACTTACTTTTCACGGCACTGGCAAACACTGATATCGATTCACTCACACTTTTCTTTTCAAAATTCCGGAAATAAATGAGTAACGTTTGTCCTTGGCATTCGTATTTATATTGGTGAAGAATCAAACAAGTTCATGCAAGATCGCAAGCACACCACAAGTCGTATTTCGTCCCTTTGCACGTCTGAACGGGTTGCGTTGCGGGCGGGCGGGCGGCGCTTTGCAAGTCTCGACGCGCGTTGTACTGAATATCGAATATGCAAGTTTTTACAAGTAACAGTTGCTGACCTTCTTAAAATACACTACTCGAAAAAATTAAGGAAGGTTTTAAAACAAGGAAATTAATGTTAAATAAACGGGCTATCTGATCCATATGCCGGCCTAACTGAAAAAATTTTTTTCAAGCCCGCGGACCAAAAAAAAGCAAAATATTTGCAATATTATTTTTTCGCGCTATCTGTTAGGATTGCATGAGAACCGTAGCTCCTAAAAAAATTTAACCAAAAAATCTGAAAATTAGAATCTTAAAGCTTCAAAATGCTTTTTTTTTAAAGTCTCAATACGACCATTTTTTCATCGAAATACAGCCTGTCAAAAATCACCGAAAAATTTGGAATTTTTTTTGCTCTCTTAATTTTTTTTTGAGTAGTGTATTATCTGCCTACATTGATAGGTAAAGCCAAGCCAACATTTTTGTTCTTTACTATCGAAACCAGATAAATTTTCTTGGACCCCCACTTACAACTTGTGAACCCCTATTTTTTTTTCACGCAAACGTAGATCCCCGTCGAGTCTCCCGTGGACCCCTGGGGGTCCACCTGAACCACTTTGGGAATCACTGGGTTAGACGAACTTACTTAGGATATATCGGTGATATTGATGACTAGCTAGCACCGAACTTGATCCTCTGAGTAGACCCTTCGAAGCTCTTTGTCTTTACTCTTTTCCATCAATTAATCTGGAATCAAAGGCAAAATACCAAAAAAACTGCAACCTGCAAATCTTTTCTAAATTTAACAATAGTAGTATGAATACCTTCCTCTGTATCTCAGGTGCTATTTTTCGGATATTTATGTTGAAAAATAATAATGGTGTTTTGGATTTCAGTTATTTTAAGTTACGCTAAAGTAGAAAATTGGAAAACATATATTGTGCATCTTGTGAAGTTCGCAGAAAAAGATGTTTTTCAAAATATTTTTGTATTAAATTTATGCAAAATGTATCTGAAGATATATTTTCAGGACAATTAATATATATTACTAAAATAATATTTGTATTATTTATTCTTGAACTATAAGCGCGCACTTAATACATATTTATTTTTAGGAAGTATTTAAATCATCTGGAATGCATGCCTTAGGCCATAATCACGAACTTCAGAGAACACTACTAAGTTTTACCTGCAGCCAGTATCCACTGATATTTCCATGTACTTTAGTCCTTATATATTCTTCAGGTTTTTCAGTTAATGAATTTCGAGCTGTAAGTATTAATAAATAGCAGAAAAGCAAGAAATATGAAAAGGTAAACTTGAAACATAAATTAATCTATACTCAGACCAGGGGTCACATACTTTATGGTTTATTTGTGAGAAGTAGCCAGTTAACCTACCGTCAACATTATCACTTTAAAGATACAGCGTACATGACTTAAAATTCTTCTACCAACTAAATGCTCCAACGAGTGATGATGAGTTTAATTTGTGGGTAATTAAAATATAAAAATAAAGATTGATAAAAGCCCAGTACAATGGACGAAACAACATTAAAATCTGTGCTTTTATACCATAAAAATAACCACGAACAAACCACCAACAATATATATATATATATATATATATATATATATATATATATATACATATATATATATATATATATATATATATATATATATATATATATATATATATATATATATATATATAAATATTTTTATATTTATGTATATATATATATATATATATATATATATATATATATATATATATATATATATATATATACATATATATATATATATATATATATATATATATATATATATATATATATATACCAGGTGTACAAGTATGAAATGCGGATTTTTTTTTTTCTAAAAAAAAACATGTTAAATTCGGAAGAATGATAAAAAGTGCTTTATTCAAAGTATGCTCCATCGCTTGTTATACATTTTTCCCATCTTTTGGGCAATTTGTAAATACCCCACGCCAGTAAAAATCTTCCCTGTTTGCTGCGAACCATTCATCGAGCCATTTTTTCACTTCTTCGTACAAACTAAAGCGCTGCTCAGCAAGTGCGTGGCCCATCGATGCAAACAAGTGGTAATCGGAAGGAACCAAGTCTGGTGAGTAAGCCGCACGGGGTAGAACTTCCCAGCTGAGTTCTTCCAACGTGTCGCGAACTGGTTTTGCCGTATGTGATGAAGCATTGTCATGAAGAAAAATGACTTTCTGTTGCCTCTTTCGGTATTATGGCCTTTTTTCAAGCAGCAAACGGTTCAAATCGGTCAATTGTTGTTGGTAACGTTTAGTATTAACCGTTATCCCAGGTTTTTTAACAGCTCATAATAGACCATGTGGATGGTGCACCTGGGTCTACCCATGATTTTTTTGCACTTGGGATTCTCAAAATAAATCCACTTTTCATACCCTGTAACTATACGATGCAAAAACGACTTCCTTTTGTACCGAGCGAGCAAAATGTCACACATGCTTTTGCACTTTTCCATTTGCCTGTCGTTCAACTCATGTGGTATCCATCTACGAGTCTTCTGAATCTTTCCCATCTCTCGTAGCCGATTGGAAACGGCTTGTTTGACTAACGCCGAATTGCTCGGCTGCTGCTCGGAATCATCTTCGTCCAACAATGCTTGCAATTCCACATCTTCGTATTTTTTTGGGCGCGGTTTTCCCCACGTTCCTTGTCTGCAACATCGAAGTCACCACTTTTGAAACGCCGAAATCATCGTTCACACGTATCTTGCGATGGAGCATGTTCACCATAAGCTTCTCGAAGTAATCGGTATGATCAGTTTTCTTCGAATGAAAACAAAAAATTAATGCTGTCCGCGAATGCTCACACACTTTTCCAATTTATCACTCGTGCGCGTCTGA
>CM032456.1:32408667-32569179 GCA_019049505.1 Pachyrhynchus sulphureomaculatus | reverse complement strand
AAAGCAGTATCTCCGGTTCTATTGATCGTATCAACTTCGTTCTTCCGCCATTTTATTGCTCTTTATGTTGGTTTTCGCAAAGTATAACCATGAAATTTTTTAATTGTTTATTTATAAATAAC
Organism: Pachyrhynchus sulphureomaculatus; assembly: GCA_019049505.1. NCBI lineage: Eukaryota > Metazoa > Arthropoda > Insecta > Coleoptera > Curculionidae > Pachyrhynchus > Pachyrhynchus sulphureomaculatus. Next base: position 32,569,057 of record CM032456.1, on the reverse strand, counting down.
CGGTCAACTGCAAGTTGAACTTGCGCTATTAGTGTTCCGTACGTTGATTGCTTTTCAAATAAAAAATTTTGTTACAGAGGTATAAAATAATCAGTGACTTCACAAAACACATCCCAAATGAGTTTACAACAAAGTTTGTTTCCAATCTTTACTGAAATCTGATGACCTTGAAATTTTTGTTTTTTATATACCAGATGAATTATTAAAGGTAACGTGATAATTTTCGTTCAATCTACACACCCGTGGAGAATATTCCAGAATTTTTTCAAAATTTTTTGATAAGCACTTTTCGAGATAAGGCGGGTGGACAACGATTTTTCGCGATATTTTTAAAAAGAAAGAAAAGTGCGCGTAAGTATTATATATATTTTTTACTCGTGTTTTCACAAGCTTTCATTTGACATCACACTCGATTACCTAGTAAAAAAATTTTTTTTTCACTTCCGATTTCACCCCCCAAAACTAACCTCTTAAGTCAAAATTTAACTTTCAAAACTACATGGCTCTGATGAGGCCATCAATTCCTATATTATTACCAAATTTCAACTTTCTATGACAAATAGTTTCAGAGAGAATCGGGTGTGACAGACGGACAGACACCGAAGTGATCTTATAAGTGTTCCGGACGGAACACTAAAAATAATAATAATGAAATTGTTTAAATCATTTTTTCATGCTTGCTCCCACAACTTATAAAATCGAAAAAAATACCATTATACCAGGTGTACAAGTATGAAATGCGGATTTCAGACAACAGATGGTGCACCAATGCAGTTTGTGCTATAAAGATTTGACACTGCACTATTTTATTGTGTCATCAACAAGTGTCAGACGCGCACGAGTGATAAATTGGAAAAGTGTGTGCATAGTGTTGTGTTCAATATATCGAAATTTATACCGAACAAAGAGCATTCTCGGACAGCATTAATTTTTTGTTTTCATTTAAAGAAAACTGCTGTCGAATCATACCGATTACTTCGAGAAGATTATGGTGAACGCAAGATACGTGCGAACGATGATTTCGGCATTTCCAAAGTGGTGACTTCGATGTTGCAGATAAGGAACGTGAAAAACCGCCAAAAAAATACGAAGATGTGGAATAGCAAGCATTGTTGGACGAAGATGATTCGCCAACACAGAAACAACTCGCCGAGCAATTGGGCGTTAGTCAACAAGCTGTTTCCAATCGGCTACGGGAGATGGGAAAGATTCAGAAGACCGATAGATGGATACCACATGAGTTGAACGACAGGCAAATGAAAAGCACAAAAACACGTATGACATTTTGCTCGCTCGGTACAAAAGGAAGTCGTTTTTGCATCGTATAGTTACAGGGGATGAAAAGTGAATTTATTTTGAGAATCTCAAGCGCAAAAAATCATGGGTAGACCCAGGTGCACCATCCACATCGACCGCAAGACCGAATCGCTTTGGCAGATAGACGATGCTCTGTGTTTGGTGGTACCAGAGGGACGTGGTCTATTATGAGCTGTGAAAACCTGGGGAAACGGTTAATACTAAACGTTATTAACAACAATTGACCGATTTGAACCGTTCGCTGCTTGAAAAAAGGCCAGAATACCGAAAGAGGCAACACAAAGTCATTTTTCTTCATGACAATGCTCCATCACAAACGGCAAAACCAGTTCGCGACACGTTGGAAGCACTCGGCTGGGAAGTTCTACCCCATGCGGCTTACTCACCAGACTTGGCTCCTTCCGATTACCACTTGTTTGCATCGATGGGTCACGCACTTCCTGAGCAGCGCTTTGGTTCGTACGAAGATGTGAAAAAAATGGCTCGATGAATGGTTCCCAGCAAAAGGGAAATATTTTTACTGTCGAGGTATTCACAAATTACCCGAAAGATGGAAAAAATGTATAACAAGCGATGGAGCATACTTTGAATAAAGCACTTTTTATCATTCATTCTTCCGAATTTAACATGTTTTTTTAGAAAAAAAAATCCGCATTTCATACTTGTACACCTGGTATATGTTTTCTAAAAAACTCATATTTTTGAAAAGTCTCTATTAGGTCGGAAAATATTAAATAATTTCCTAATAATAATAATAAAATCCTTTTATATCAATACTTCTAAATGAAAATTATAGCAGCACGCATTATTATTTCTTTTTCTACAGCACTGCGTAGTTCCTCTCTTTTACCCTAGATATTTCAAATGTTCTTTGTAACTGTTTATCATTCTTTTTAAGAAAAACTTTTGGTTTTTTATGCGTTTTGGTGCACTTTTTCTTGAATTGTGCCCTTAAATAGGAAAACTTATGTTTCACTTCCTTCCTTTGCTCATCACAATATTCATCTTGAGATAAAATATAACTCTTAAGAAAATTAATTTTTCTTTAAAATTTGGTTTGTTCCTGCATTTTGTCAAGAAGTACACGCGTTATTACTCGAGCATCTGAAGTACCCTTGGATCCTAGAACAAAATAAAAAACTCTTTAAATTAAAAACTCTTTAAATTAAAAAGATAAATAAATACAAAATACCACCGTCTGATTTAAAGCCCATGAAAACCTCAATTTCACATGAAATCAAGGCTAATATTGATATATTTAATTAGCCCAAATACTCTTTCTCTGTTAAAACCAATAAAATCATTGAGTATAACATCCTGAAGTATAACAAATACCGAAAACCGGATTTTCGTGCAACAATACTAAAAATGATCAATATGTATGCGCTCTTACCTACCAGTAATATTCAAATACATCATAATTTTCTTTAAAATAAACTCCGAAAAAGAAAAATCATTTTTTTTAAATAACTGTATACTATAACGAACGCCGAGATGACAAAAGAGCACTCAGAACGACGGTCAAATTCCGACTAAGACTCCGGCGCGCGCTGTCAAATCGGTAACGGGAGGGGTCGCCTGTTGTTCTATGCCTATTCAACATTGTTAGGAAGCTAATTTTTTCTACATGGGACAAGTTTTAGGAAATAAATTTATGGCCGCCTAAACTATACCGATTCTAATACCGACAAGTAACAATTTGACTCAATGCAACTGTAGTCTTTTGCGGTATTACTAACTCTAATTTACTAATTTAATGAACTAGAATTATTGTGCGTACTTTTAGCTCATAGAGAAGAAAATAAATAAAATTATGTTTATAACAAGCAGCTAAATATATTTTCAATTTCTACTTTATTAAATTATGTGTAACTATATATAATCTGCTATTAAAATTAACAAATGTAAGCGACAACAGTGATACGCTTCCACAGCCGGTTTTACTAGCAGACTACGTGCGATCATTCGGATTTTAGCGGTAACGCACGGATGCTAATATTAGCCAATTTTTTCCATAAGAGAGCGTTCAAATTTTGCCCAGTGTTTTCTACTTGTTCTTACCGCTTTTATTAAAGTTTCTAATGGATCATTAACTGAGCGGGAAACGATGTTATGAATAATATATTTTGTTTATTTTTGGTAATGTGTAGTCACTTGTGTATTCTTTTTAGTGTTTAGTCACATACAAACATAAAGATTTTTTTTTTTTGAATCTACGGTTATATACTAATAATTACATTTTCCAGTCGACTCGTCGAAACTTGTATGTTATAAGATATCCATTTTAGTCAACTTGATATATATCTAAATTAAAACACGGCAACGTGTGAACTGCTCATTTTTCAGTCAAGCGGTTCTCGTTTTTAGTGCCCAGTCTTGTATTTTATATTCAAGAAACAAATTAATTTTTGGCTTAATTAGAATTACTCATTTTCCAACCTAGGTCACATGACAGCATTCCTGCGTTAATTTTTTTATTTCTCCTATAAGTTAGGCGCAATTTGTGCTCATATGGTTTTGAAAAAATAGTTTTAAATACGGAAAGCCACCTTCAAAAAGGAAAACTGGCATGTCCATAAAAATGTACAGAAAAAGAATCTCGTATATTAGAAATTCTTTGAAAAATTTGGTCAGTCATCCAGACTTTAATAACATTGTTATCGGATCAAAAGGCTATCATTAAAAATGATCGGTTCTCAATCGATAGAACAGATAGCAAAAAAACTTAACAGATATATCCCACACAATTGCTGAATGCCCTTTATATAAGCTCGGATATATTTCTAAAGTGCATATGTTAGTACCCCAAAAGTTTCATTAACCGTATGAGGTTCAGCTTGTTACTTCGCGTACAACGCTTTTCAAGCAGTCTTTTATATGGAGAACATCATCCCTTTGGAATAACTTGCCCATGGCTGTGTTTCACACCAAGTACAATTTAGAGTGATTCAAGAACAACCTGAATCGCTCTTACCGCACGCATGCCGCTCCTGGAGTGCTTTAGGGACTTCCCTGCAGCAGGTATGCTAGACCCATAAAAAAAAACACTTGCGAGATGCTGCGGATACGCCAAGAAAACGCCATTATTTTAAAATGTTAACATGAGAAGAAAAACGCATTGCTTATCATATAACTACGAGCTATTACCTCACACTTAACAATACTAGAGCAAGCAATCCACGAGAAATGTCCAGACCTAGCAAATCTTAGAGGTGTTGTCTTACATGACGACTATAATACATAAAAATAGCTAATCGGCTTTAAATAGAAAGGTTTACCCAATCCCCTCATATTCCCCGGACCATTCTGATTATCATTTATTCCGGCCGTTGCAAAGATCCATGGACGAAAATACCCTTTACAGATGCCAAAGACCTGAACCCGAACTTATTTACCAACCCAATAAAATCTGGGCATTTCCAGAAATTCGTTAAAACAAGGAAAAGTTATGTATAATGGCTTCAAATAAATATGAAGTAGTTATTAGGAGGACAAATTTATTGGGTTTTTCTGTTTAATTTACATTTAATTTAAATACTGGTTATGTGTAACCTATTTTTATTACCGCATGGTAACAACTATCATTATATTCTCACCTGTGTAATAATAAACAATGTTATTAAAGAAACCTAAACGTCAAAAAAAGCCGATAAAGTATTGGGCTCATTAGATAGCTTCAGTGTCACATATCTTAGGTAATATAGCGTGGAGTCATACTTAACATCAGTTGAAAGCTGACATTTGACAGTAATAGACCTGCAAATTTTATTGGAATGCAGAAGTTCGTTACATTTACAATTTCTTTTGCTATTAAAAGCCAAAAGATGGTTCATTCGCTTTCGTTCTGGAAATTTCGATATTAACAGTGCTCCTAGCACTGGTGGACCAATGATAGAAAAAACTGATAGAATTTTCGCAAGAAGTGAGCGAATCCGGCATGTAAGTGGCTATGATATCGCCAAGGAACTAAATATCCACCACCAGAAAATTTAAACCATTTGGAGAACGCTGGCTACAAAAAGAACCTCGATGTTTGGATATCACATTATTTGACGTAAAATAATTTACTCGGTCGAATATCCAACCGCGAATTTCGTTACGTAATCAAGTCATTTCTTAAGCAGTTAATCACAAGTGAAAAGTGTACGACAATAAACGAATGTAGAAAAAGGATGAGGCTCTACAAAAGATAGCAAAGCCTGGATTGACGCCAAAAAAGGTGATGCTGTGTGTTTGGTGGCAATAGAAGGGAATCGTGTACCATGAGCTGTTGCTATCAGCAATTGACAAGACAATTGAAAAAAATCGGCCGAAGCTAGTCGACAGAAAGGTGTCGACGTCCACCTTGACAACGCCAGACTACACATCTTTTATGACTTGGCAAAAATTGAGAGGGCTTGGCTGCGAAGCTTTAATGCAGCCATATAGCCTGGACCTTGCGCCATCAGACTACCATTTGTTTCGGTATATACAGAATTCCTTGGATGATGTTAAATTAGTTTGAAAAGAGACCTGTGAAAACTACTTATCACAATGTTTTGTCTAGAAACCACAGAAGTTCTACAGTGACAGGATTATGATGTTGTCAGAAAAATCGCAAAAGATCATCGAACAAAATAGCATATATTTAGACTAATAAAGTTCTTTCAAAATATATAAAAAACAGTTGTCCCAATTTTGATTTTAAATGGCTCAATACTTTTTCCACAACCTAACATTGATTATTTCAAAAAAAAAAAAACAAAAACAAAGAAGACGGACATGACAAAACCCGAATGGAGACATAAAGAATGAAATCGACTACTTCATATGTAATGACTAGAGACCGGATTATATGCATTTGCATATTTTCATATGCATTTGCATATTTAGACCATTCTCACGGATTATTGCATATTTTACCCAAAATCTAGTAATGATGCATATTTTCCCTATATTTACAATATTTCTCGGTATTACTAGGCAATTGAATTGCTCAGAGTATTGTTAATGTCGCCGTCTGAAACCGATCTTATCGCCGGAACATTACCTGCAATAGTCTAAACATCGATTAGGTTATAGTGCCAAGGGAATACCCAAAATTACGACGGTATTTTATTCCTTTGTTTCTTGGTCGGGATATTAAGTGATAAGTAGTTAGTTTCTAAGAATATTTGTTTGAACGTGGATCAAATAAACAATTTTCTCGAAGACGAATTTTTATTTTAAAACAAGATATCAGTTTTAACATTATTGTTGACGCGCTTGCATCAGTGTAACCTTTTTGCAATTTTTAACGTGTTGTGTTAAAGTTTAACGTGTACCATGCCACCCGCAAAAAAAAGTGTCTCTTCGTGGAGGCTTTGAACCTTTGTGTCAAATTGATAGTTTTACAATGGAACGGGTGAACTTTTGCCAGAAACAATAAGTGCTAACATAGCACCCAAATTCAAATACTGCCCAGTTACCTCAGTGGATGTGGAACGAACTTTTTCCACTTATAAAAATATTTTAAGTGAACGAAGACACAATCTTACTACCCAACATTTGGAACAATACTTTATTGTTTACGTGTACAAGAATACAAATTTTAAATAATTTTAAAAAATGTTAAATAATTGTTAATTAAATTTAAACATCGTCGATAACTTGTTAATTTTATGCTGATTTTGAAATAAAAAACTAAAAATTACTACTTTTATTATTTAATATTGCATATTTACACCCTTTTCGTGCATATTTTAAGCATTTCTCATGCATATTTCAAGATTTTTATGTTGCATATAATCCGGTCTCTAGTAATGACAAAACCATCATCATAGATACGACTGTACTTAACACAATTAAAGTAGGATGCGATCATCGGATGATAAGAGCAAAAGTGCGTATTAACACCCAGAAAAAAAGAAAGAAACTAATGTCAATAACGGGAAGACAAATAGACTCGGAAGAAATAAGAAGAGAAAAAGCCAAATATAAACATATTGTACAGAAGTACATGCAACATATAGCAGACGAGCAAGATTTGGAAACCCTAAATACAAAAATAACAGATGGTTTGACGCAGACAGCCGTGAAATAAAAGGAAATGGAAAAGACATGAACTACAAACTAAGCGTAGAAGTACAAAAACTAATTGAAAAACGAAGTCAACTACTGAAAGATAGAATATCTAACAAAATCGAACTGGCGAAAATTAATAAAACGATCAGGAAAAATGTAAGAGAGGATAGAAGGAAACATAAGAAAATAAAAATAAGAGAAACTCTGAAAGAACGAGAAAGTTTAAAAGACCCATGATCAAAAATGAGGAGGGAAAACATCAAGTAACAAAACTGATAAATGAAGAAAACAGAAACCAAAGAAATAACAGAATCTATAGAAATATTTTACAGAACCTTATATGATATATATATATATATATATATATATATATATATATATATATATATATATATATAACGGCGCCGCCCCCAAAAAAAGAAGAAAAAAAGAGAAAGAAAAATTATAAACGTAGGATCTGAGGAATTACCAGAAATCACAATTGGAGAAGTAAACAACGCTTTGAAGAATATGCCTAACAAGCGAGCACCAGGAGAAGATAGAATAATTGTGGAAATGATAAAGTATGAAGGAAACTCCGTTTTGAAACAACTAAAACGAATTTATAACAAATGCCTAATGGACTCCCAAATACCAAATCCTTGGTTAAATGCCATAGTAGTCTTAATTTTTTAAAACGGAACTAGATACAAACTAGAAAATTACAAACAAGCTACTTACAAAAATAATATCACCGAGAATAACAAATAAACCGTATAGCTACCAGCCACGCAAACAAGTTGGATTTAGACAAGGTTACAGCACGATAGATCATCTACAGATAATGCGAATACTAGTAGAAAAGATAAACGAATATAACATAAAACTTCATAGTTTTATGTTATATTCGTGTATGTAGCAGTGATAGATTATGAAAAGGCATTTGACTGACACGCTTTAGCTAACTGCAGAATAGAGGACAGATACACAACCCTTATAAATATATATATATATATATATATATATATATATATATATATATATATATATATATATATATATATATATATATATACACATATACATATACATATGAAAACGCAATAATGCAAATAACGACAGATATACTTCTTCTTCTTCTTCCTACGTTAGGACCATGTCCTGTGTTCACTTCAAAGGTTTCCCAGAAACAATTGCGATGATGAAGACCAGCTCTCATACCATCTTAGTGGTGGTCTTCCAAGCGGTCGAGGTGTGTTTGGTCCGCTTCTCTTTTGCAACCTTAGCCAACCGGTCATTTGGCATTCTGTCCACATGGTCTCTCCATTCTCTTCTCCTATTCCTTGCCCATCTCACCACATCCTGTATTTCACACATTTCGCTTATTTCTTCACATCTCTTCCGGTCAAATAAGGTATGTCCTGTTATCGATCTAAGTGTTCGCATTTCTGTTGTTCTTAGGAGTCGTTTTTGTTATTGTGTTCTCCGCTCTGGTTTCTATCGCGTACGTCATGATCGGTCTTACGCATGTTTTGTATATTCTTACTTTGCTCCTGGTGCTCATATATTTGTTTCTCCAAATTATATCTCTTAAGTATCCTGATATTAATGATGCCTTTGTTGTTTGAGTTTTTACTTCCTCCTTAAGGTTCCTGGTACTTGTTATGTTTGCCCCTAGATATCTGAAGGACATCACTTGTTCTACACTCTGATCATAAATCGCGAGTTTGCATCTTTTCGGTTCTTTAGATATTGTAAGGGATTTTGTTTTCTTTACAGATATTTGCATATTAAACATTTTTGCTGTTTGTTGGAACTTATGTAGGAGTCTCTGTAAGTTATCTTCGTCTTCTGATATGATTACTGCATCATCGGCGTAGCATATTATTTTTATTTCTTTGTCTCCCAGTCGATATCCTCTCCCAGTTTTCTTTACTTCGTTTATTATTTCATCCATTATGATGTTAAATAAGATTGGGCTTAGGCTATCTTCTTGTCTCATTCCGGTTGTCATAGGTATTTTATTGCTTAATTTATTTACCACTCTTACATATGTGTGGTTGTTGATGTTCAACTCTTCGATAGTTTTTACTATATTCGGGTGAATTCCCGTTTTTTGTAATAGGGTTATGACATCAGTTAGCCGTACCCTATCGAATGCCTGGGTAAGATCAATGAAACACATAAAGGCTATCTTATTAAACTCTATGGCTTTTTCGGTAATTTGGCGGATTATAAATATGGCGTCTATAGTAGACCTGTTCTTTCTGAACCATTGCTGTTCTTCACAGATTCCGGTTAACATTATTTCTTCTGCTAAAATTTTAGTGAACAATTTTAGTACCGCACTCATTAAGCTGATACCTCGATAGTTTTTTGGATCTATCCTTTCTCCTTTTTTGAAAATTGGTATCAAGATGCTTTCTTTCCATTCGGATGGTATAATCTTGGCTGTGAGTATTTTGTTAAAGAAAATCTGTAATTCTTCTAGTAATTTATCACCTCCATATTTGATCATTTCGTTCTTAATTTCGTCCATGCCCGGGGCTTTTCTGTTTTTTAGTTTCGCTGCCATGTGCTGTATTTGATTCAAGGAAATGGTCCTATTTGGTTGTGCAACATTTTCATCTTCATGCTGTATTTCCTGTGTTAACGAATTGGTTTCTGATGGACTATAGAGTTTTTCGAAATATCTTTCCCATTCTTCCACCGTAATTTTTGTATTTTGTATATACTCATTTATTGGTTTTTTTCTGTTTCTCAGTAGATTCCATATTTTTTTTTTGTCCTCCGTACAGATCATGTTCCATATCGTTCGAAAATTTCTCCCAATGCTCTCTTTTGATTTTCTGAATATTCTCGTTGACCCTGTTTCTTACATTTTTATAATCATTGTATGTTATAGCATTGGATCTGTATTGTAGGTACGATTTTCTTTTTTCTTCAGCTAATGTCTTAACTTCTTGTTTGAACCAAGGCTTTGTGTTTGGTTTTCCCCCTTTCTTTATAGTCCTTCTTCCAAAAGCTTCTTCTGCTGCTTCTAGCATATTAGTTTTTAGTTTTGTCCAGATATACAAACAAACAAATTCAAGACATATCGTGGAGTACGACAAGGCGACTCAGTCTCTCCTAAATTGTTCATATTAGCAATGGAACACATGTTTAGAACTGGAAAGAAAGAGGAGTAAATATCGACGGCGAGAAACTTAATCATTTGAGGTTTGCTGTTGATGTAATATTGATAGCAAAAGACAAAATAGAACTCCAAGAAATGTCAGAAGAACTAAACGAAGGATCCAAACAGATAGGACTAAAAACAAACATGAACAAAACAAAGTATTTAACGAATGAAATAGAGGAACAAGAGGAGATCAGTCTGGAAGGAAAAATAATACAAAAAGTGGACGTGTTTGTATATCTGGGGGAAAAAATCCAACTTTCAATGAACAGTCTGACAGCAGACTTACAAAGAAGAATATCACTGGCCTGGTCGGTATTCAGAAAACTACAAGACGTACTCCAGTCGGAAATACCAAACACGCTGAAAGCAAAGACCTTTGACCAATACGTGTTGCCAGTTTTAACGTATGGCACAGAAACTTGGGCCGTCAATAAAAATATACTGAAATACGAAGAAGGTCCAAAGTAATCGATGTAACAGAAAGAATGTGTTCCCTAAGATGGAATTGGGCTGGACACGTAGGGAAAATATAAGATAACAGATTGACGCGTAGGATCATAGAATGGAGAACCAGAGAAAATAAGAGAAGTAGAGGAAGGCCACAGACCAGGTGGACGGACGACATAAAACGGTTGGCGGGGCACGATTGGATGGGGAAAATACACGATAGAGAAGATTGAACCAACTTGAGGGAGGCTTACGAAGAAGAAGAACATTTAAAGTTGGGTTTTGGAAAAAAAAGAATTTTTGTCATAAATGGAAAAATTATATATAAGTTTTAAAACAAAATTATTTTTATTATTATTATTTTTTCGTTACAATTAAAAAGTTATATCAAACTGAAAATAAATTTTTAAACCTATTACCGATGACGTGCCCAAAAAAAAACTGGAGCGCGTGTGACGTAATAATGTTTATTTTTCCTCGACATCACCGACAGCTGATACGAGTGTTTTAGTTTTCAAACAATTTATTCTTGTTATTATCAACAGTGTACGGATAAACTTATTGGAAACGTCTAATCTAAAAGTTACCGATTCTGTTTCGTACCATTTTGTGCGAATACTTCAAAAACAACTCCCGAAAAAATGTTTTTAAATGTGCCGCAAGTTGTTAAACGTCAAAATCAATGGTTTCAAGCAGCAAATTTTTTCTGTTGTGAATATCATTTCGATGTATTTTAATATAATAATGTATTTAATAATCATTCATATCAGAATAACGTTATCGAATGATTTTTGTTTTATTTAGTGTTTCAAAAGTTATATATCCAGCTAGATTATACACTGGACCAAATGGACAGGGTAAATTATCACACATTACTGAATTAAATTAGATTAAATTAAATTAGTAAGCAACAATATTTTTTTTGCACTAAACTTCAATCATTTTGACGGGTATATACACAGATAAAAGCTGTTGATAGTATTTACGTAAAAACACTTTAACATAGTGACGTCACAAACATGGCAACTAATTTGTAACGTGCTTTTTTTTAATTTTATAAATTTCAATTTATTTGTAATTAATTGTAAAAAAAAATTAAAAAGTTTTTAGCATCGATTATCAATATTATTTATGATCAAGTTTTAAAAAAAATTAAATAAAAAACTATAATTATTTTTTATTCAAAAACCTAATTGCCAATTGGCTGTATAAAGCTTGGATCAAAACCCTGAAAATGACATATAAAACGATGTAACCCCCGCCCTCCCTAACCTTTTAATCCCTTACGTATTCGACTCTAAATAATTACGCTTAAAAATTGGTTATTATATTACCCAAAAACCAGGAATAATTTTAATAATGTTATTCACTTCTTACCACTAAAGTACTGCCTACAAAAAACTTTGTTATATGTACATCACTATCACTATCACTATAAGCCCATAGCCATCCACTGCTGGATGTAGGCCCTATCCCTCTGCTTCCGCTCTGTCGGCGGCCATTGTCATCCATTGCCCTCCCGCTATCTTCATTATGACGTCTCACCATCGGGTATTTGGTCTCCCTACACTTCTTTTTGTATCGCAGGTTTCCATTCTAATATTGTTCGGGTCCATCTCGGTCATTCGAGCCAGATGCCCACTGCCTCAACTTTGTCTGCTTTTTTTTGTCCCTGAGCCTGATATCTAATATAAGTCTTTCGTGTGCTCTTTGTGTACGTGCTAATTTCTGAGCGTTTTTCTTTATCAAGCTCCATGTTTCCACTCCATAAGTTAATGTTGGGAGCACACACTGGTTATATACCTTAGATTTTAGTGCGTTTGGAATATCTGATTTAAAGAAGTAGTTTTGCTTCCCAAATGCGCTCCAAGTCATTCTGATTCTTCTATCTTTCTCCGTTGAGATCTTTCGGCCCAGGTATATGTAATTTTCCACTTGCCCTAGTGTTTCTCCTTCCGGTGTTATATGAATGTTGTTTTGTTTGTTTGTCATTATTTCTGTTTTTGACATATTTATTTTTAGTCCCACATCCTTTGATCGTTCGTTCAGTTCCATGATCATCTCTTGAAATTCTAGGGCAGGGGTGCTCAAACTTGAACTGCTGGCGATCTACCTCAATATTCTTAGACTACGATCGATCGACTCTGAGAGGCTGCAAGTAAGTGTGATGCAGGATTGTCGTCTAGGTAGGATGTATCGTGGCATAGATATTAGTTTTCCGCACAATATGCATTTTTTTAGTCAAGGTAAGAGTAGGTCTGCTCTAAAATGTCAATGAAAAAACTCATAACTATTCAAAATTGCGAGTTTATTGGTTCTTACAAAACAAACGAGTTCTAGTGTCTAAACTTAACTAAAGAGTGACTTTGGATGTTGAAGCGTGGTACTGCATGTCCTCAGCATACTTTTCATAAGATGGTACGTAATTACCGAGTGCTAATCGCAAGCATGATGACATATGTTCGTCAGTTAGTCGATTGCGATATTTTGACTTAATTATCTTCATTTCAGAAAATGCAGACTCGCACAAGTAAGTTGACCCAAACATTGCCGTCAGTTGAAGGGCGATTTGCCTTAGATTCGGATATTTATCTTCAGATATAAAACACCAGAATTTTGTATCAGATGCTATGGCTTTGAGATGTATATCTGATATAATCTGCACTTTCAACAGAACATGAGTCCATGTTAAACTGACTTGCTATTTCAGTAGCTAATTCCTCAATATTTTTACACGAAAAAGAATAGATAACTCATAAATGATGCGATATTTGCCAATTTACTGAAATCATAAAAACGCATTTCGAATTGACCCAAAATATTTGATAATTCTGCCTCATAAATATCATAATTCAACTGAGGAATCCTTGCTTTCAAAGACGGAAAATTTTTCAGACCCTTTCTTTTCAGTTGATCTATCATAAGTTGAAATTTACTTTTGAATGCGTTTATTGCGCTAATCATCTCAATAATAATTTTTCCTTTACCTTGAAGCTCCAAATTATTGGTGTTTAAATGCATTGTGATGTCTGTCAAAAACGCCAAATCAGTCAGCCATTTTCCGTTTTTCAGCATCTGAGTGTCATCACCTCTTTCGTCCAGAAAAGCTGTTAGTTCGGGTAATAATTCTTGAAACTTTTCTAGGAATTTTCCGCGACTCAACCACCTGACGTCCGTGTGAAAAACCAAATCAGTGTGTTCAGCTGACTCACTATCTTTCAACTGCAATTTAAAGAGCCGTCGTTGCAAGCTACGTGCACGGATAGAATTCACAATTTTTATTGCAATGTCCATAATCTCCTCCATGTTTAGAACTTTTGAATACAAAACTTGTTGACGTATAATGCAATGGAAGGAGAAAAATGAAGGGAAATCATCATTAGCTCGACACAATGCCACAAAACCGTTTTTGTTTCCAGTCATTGTTGGTGCTCCATCGGTTGCAATGCACACTAGTTTATATATTGGTAGCTTGTAGTTTGTTACAAAATTGAAGAAAACGTCATATATATCTTCGCCACGGGTCTTTCCTTTCAGAGGAATCATTGTCAAAAACTCTTCCTTAGCCTTCGAATAAAAATACACAGCTGGGCAGTGTCTGTCATATCGGTGGATTCGTCGAACTGTAAAGAAAAGTATGTACATTCCATGATATCATGTTTTAGTTTATCTGCCGTGTCCTGACTCATGACTTCAACACGCCTTGTGACAGTCGGACGAGATAACTGAAGTTCTCTAATAGCAGACATAATCTCTGTTTTATTTTTAAAATCTTCAAATAAAGTCTCACCCGCTTCAATAAATGCTTCCTTCACAACCAATCCATCATCAAATGGTTTCTTGTGTTTCGCCAATATATGAGATATTTTAAATGACGCGATCGTTGCAGCTTTTGATTGTTTGGCTGATCTTGTGAACATGGTTTGTTCTTTTTTCAAACAAGTTATCAAATCACGTACTTTTCGTTTTCTTAATTCACTCTGTGACGGAAAATCCTTTTCATAGTTTTTATGAACCGTTTTATGATGCCTCTCTAAGTTCCCACGCTTAGGTATTGCAACTGACGCACGGCAAATGAGACAAATGCACTTATCCTTTACCATACAAAAGAAAAATTCTTCTCC
Source organism: Pachyrhynchus sulphureomaculatus (assembly GCA_019049505.1). Classification (NCBI taxonomy): domain Eukaryota; kingdom Metazoa; phylum Arthropoda; class Insecta; order Coleoptera; family Curculionidae; genus Pachyrhynchus; species Pachyrhynchus sulphureomaculatus. The sequence goes on along the minus strand of CM032456.1, from coordinate 32,553,967 downwards.
CAATCGTTATTAAAATGATAAGTTTTTCTTTTCTTCACCGCACTCATTTTGGACTATTTATTAATAAACTTTGTATCGATGTATCGCCTTCAAGTTACAACTCAGACTGACTCCTATTCCTCGGGCGCAACATTTATATCGGCGCGAACGAAGTCTCGAATGTTCCCGTCAAACACGCCGCCCGAAGTTTCTAGAAAAATCGGCGGGAATCAAAAACGCGGCTTTTCTTTGACAAGTACCGCGCGTTCCTTTGATAAAGCCGCCTTTTGCCGCTAGCAGGGGGTTATTACAATAAAAGAAAGTGATGAGGGGGTTATTCTGGCCTAATTGTGGATCGAATAAATTTTAGTAGTTTATTCATTACATTTTGTTTCGACTCAAAAAGCACTCGCGATCGACCGTTTGAGCACCCCTGTTCTAGGGGATCTTGGCTGAATATTCTTTTATCATATTAGTATATATATATATATATATATATATATATATATATATATATATATATATATATATGTCACCGACAGAGTGCAGTATAAGCATCTATTTGTCATAGTTTTCCGTTAGTACCTGGATAAGGAATAAAAATGGTGTTCTCGTAATTGCTGAACCTAGCCCAACTGAGGAGCAGTGATACGGCGAAACGCGTCTTGGGATGGTTCAGCAAATACGAAGAACACTTTTGGTGACTTCTAAAAATGCGAATTTTTTTCGATTCGTCTTTAATTGTTATACCAATGCCATCTATGCCTTCGAGCGGTAAGCTCGATAAGGTGCGTTTCTGCAATAAGTGCCAGCCGTACTGTGCGGTTCTGCTTGAAAAGCCTTTGTAAATCACCGACAGAGTGCAGTATAAGCATCTATTTGTCATACAACTTTTTAAACTTATTTCAACAGCTACACAATAATTAATATAGTGTAAAGATACTTTTTTAACACATTTTAAAGTTAAAGAAAACCTAGGTGAATGCTTTGTTATTTATTAGTGCAGTAAAAAAAGTATTTGAAATTGCACAGTCTAGATAGAGCAATATTATGATTGGGGTATCACCAGAAGTATTGTCCTAAGTTTTGGACATCGAGAAACTTGTGCTTTTTTGTTTAAAATACTAATAACTGCGATTATATGAGTCGGATCGAGACAAACAAAAAACTAAACTCTTCGTAAAGAAATGTATAAACAAATTCTTGTTGGTTTTAAGTCGCTCAAGTGCCTACATCACCTACAAAATAAAACAGGCAAACAACTGTTTTTTTTTTTCTCATTTTATTGTTCAGATCAACTAAGTGAACCGATCAGCATGAAACTTTCAGAAAATCTATCTCTTGTTATAGCAAAAATACTCTGAAATTTTGGTACAAAAATATTGAACCCAGTGGGCAGAATTGAATTTGTTGTTTAAAATTTGAATTGCTTGCCATTTGGCCCAAAATGGACATTTTTTTCAATATTTAGGTCCTGACGCCAACTTTTTGATGTCATTAAAAAAAAAATTTTTTTGGATTCATTTTAACCGATTTTTTTACATTTGTTTATTAAACAAATAACAACAATAGCGTTTTTTTTGGTCATTTTGAAAAAAAAGTTGAAAAATTTTTGTCACATCTGGTAGAGAATCGCGAGACTTGTTTTTTTTTAAAAAAAATTCATTTTCGTTAACATTTTTTTTTCAAAATGACAATTGTTGTTATTTGATTAATAAACAAATGTAAAAAGAAAAACAGTTAAAATGAATCCAAAAAAAAAATTTTTAATTGCACTGGAAGTTGACGTCGAGGCCTAAATTCTGAAAAAAAAAGATCCATTTTGGACCAAATGGCATAAAATGGAGGACAATTCAAATTTTAAATAACAAATTCAATTGTGCCCACTGAATTCGACACTTTTGTACCAAAATTTTAGGGTTTGCTATAACAAAAGGCATATTTTCAGAAAATTTCAAGCTGATCGGACCCAGAGAGTACACGAAAGATAAATGAGGGATATATCTTAAAGATAGAAAAAGAAACAAGTGGATACGTGAATAAACGAAATTAAAGGATATTATAGAGCACGTAGCAGAAAGAAAGTGGCGGAATGATATACAGAGGGTTGCGGGCATTAGAGGGATGACAACAGCTGCAAATAGATTGAGAAGGAAATTCAGGAGGAAGGCCTACAACCAGCACTGAATAGAATTAGGCTTATAGTAATAGTGATAGTGACTTAGTTCTATATTATATTGCTAGGCTGACGTACGTCTTATTATGGTAGCTAGATATTAAATGTCATTCTTACTCAACACAGATCTCTCATTTTACGTTCGAAATTCTATATGAAACTTCAATGAGAGTAATATTTTTAAAACTTAATAAAAAAGAAACAGTTGCATTAAAAATAAATCAATTTTGATATAAAATTCTTTATAGTCCTTAACAAAGCATTATCTAGAGACCGGATTATATGCATTTGCATATTTTCATATGCATTTGCATATTTAGAACATTCTCACCGATTATTGCATATTTTACCCAAAATCTAGTAATGATGCATATTTTCCCTATATTTACAATATTTCTCGGTATTACTAGGCAATTGAATTGCTCAGGGTATTGTTAATGTCGCCGTCTGGAACCGATCTTATGGCCGGAACATTACCTGCAATAGTCTAAACATCGATTAGGTTATAGTGCCAAGGGAATACCCAAAATTACGACGGTATTTTATTCCTTTGTTTCTTGGTCGCGATATTAAGTGATAAATAGTTAGTTTCTAAGAATATTTGTTTGAGCGTGGATCAAATAAACAATTTTCTCGAAGATGAATTTTTATCCAAGTAACTCACGGAAAACTATAACAAATAGATGCTTTTACTGCACTCTATCGGCGACTTACGAAGTCATTCAAGCAGAGCGGCCAGCACGGCTGGCAACTTATTTGCAGAAGCGCACCTTTCTCAAGCTTACTGCTCGAAGGCCTAGATGGCGCATTGGTATAACAATTAAAAATAAACGAAAAAATCGTATTCTTAGAAGTTACCAAAGTGTTCTTCGCATTTGCTGAACCATCACAGGACGCGTTTCGCCGTATCACGGCTCATCAGCTGGGCCCGCAAAAAAAAGTGTCTCTTCGTGGGTAGCTGATTATCCTGAAACATTTACATACGACGCAAATGTTTTGTATTGTCGAGTTTGCGAGAAAAATGTTTCGTGCACAAAAAAGTTTCAAATTGACCAGCATGTCAAGACAAGTCTTCATATCGCAGGATTGCACAAAAAGGCCCACGACAACAACTTATAACAGCAGCAAGTAGCAGTGATTCGACTTCTATAGGCAAACAAAAAAAAACCACTTTAGCATGTATTTATGTGAAGCATTGCTTGCAAGTAATATTCCTCTCCACAAACTTACAAATCCTACATTCAAGGATTTTCTGCGAAAATATTGCTTGAATCAAAAAATACCAGACGAATTAACACTGAGTAAAAATTACATACCAACAATTTACCAACATGTTCTGGAAGAAATGCGTAATGAACTTAAGGATGACATTATTTGGATTTCAGCTGATGAAACTACCGACAGTTGTGGTCGCTATATTGCGAATTTAATTGTGGGTGCATTAAGATTAGAGCCTTCTTCTTCCTATTTGGTGGCCTGCAAAGAACTTGACAAGACAAATCATTCTACGATCGCCAGATTTGTGAATGAGGGTATTAAAAAAATATTTCCTGAATCTTCTGCAGATGAAAGAGTGTTAATATTTCTCTTAGATGCTGCTCCCTATACGATCAAGGCAGCCAAAGTCCTCCAAGTATTTTATCCACATTTAATTCATGTCACGTGCTTTGCTCACGGAGTCCATGGACTCGCTGAAGAAGTACGATCCACGTTTGGAAATGTAAATAAACTGATTTCATCAGCAAAGGGGGACCTGCTCGCAATAACGCCTATAAAGAAAAACTGCCAAATGTGCCTTTACCTCCCGAACCAGTGGTAACTCGATGGGGAACATGGATTGAAGCTGTACTATTTTACAATGAACATTTCGAGGCCATCAAAGGTGCAGTAAATGACTTTGATAGTGCAGAGGCTATGGCAGTTCGTCAATCCAAGGAAGCAAATAACGATTCTGAAATTAAAAAAAAACATAGCTTTGATTAGCACTCACTTTTCCCACATACCTGCGGGTATTAAAAAGCTTGAAACTTAGCGTTGACCGAATCAATTCAGTTAATGAATAAAATCCGTCAAATAAACTCCACATTGCCAGATGTATTCCCGCGTCAAGTTAAAGAAAAGTTTGAAAACATTTTGTGCAGTAACCCAGGCTTTGAACCTTTGTGTCAAATTGATAGTTTTATTAATGGGACGGGTGAACTATTGCCAGAAACAATAAGTGCTAACATAGTACCCAAATTCAAATACTGCCCAGTTACCTTAGTGGATGTGGAACGATCTTTTTCCACTTATAAAATTATTTTAAGTGATCGAAGACACAATCTTACTACTCAACATTTGGAACAATACCTTACTGTTTACGTGTACAAGAATACAAATGTTAAATAATTTTAAAAAATGTTAAATAATTGTTAATTAAATTTAAACGTCGTCGATAACTTGTTAATTTTATGCTTATTTTGAAATAAAAATCTAAAAATTACTACTTTTATTATCATTTAATATTGCATATTTTGACCCTTTTCATGCATATTTTAAGCATTTTTCATGCATATTTGCAAGCATATTTCAAGATTTTTATGTTGCATATAATCCGGTCTCTAATTATAACTATACAAACTTTACATTAGGACGTACCCAATGTACCTGCTGGTTGCAGACATGCCTTTGGTTTGCTCTTTAAACCGACGTCTGTGACTCTTGGAGTAGGAAAATATCAACGTACAAAAATCGGGACGTACATAACGGAATGTAGAGAACTTCCTGTAGCAAGGGTTTAGTCGAGAGAAAGTCTATAAAAATATGCTCTTATTTAATACCGTTAGCATCTCGGCAACACAATATTATTTCATTCCACTGCAAAAATTTTGATCAATCTGAATTATTTAGCGTTATATTCTCTTTCCTTCTCTCTCTCTCTCTCCCCATACTAACCCGCCACTCGAAGCTAACTTTTTAGCTTCGAGCGGCAGCAGCAGCAAGATCATAGTATCAAGTATCAGCAGCAGCAAGAGCACTTGAAAATTCAAAATAGGCGCAAATTCATCGTTAGACGAACAGATTGACACTCGGAATTTTAATGTATTACATTCCGCCATGCGTGATGAAAACTGCATATATAACCTTATATATATATATATATATATATATATATATATATATATATATATATATATACATATATATATATATATATATATATATATATATATATATATATATATATATATATATATACAGTCCCTGGCCAAATTATTAGACGCACTGTATTTTTTTTTAGTAATTTTATGTTTCTTAAGAGTTTTTATGCAATAATGGTATATTTAAACTACAATATTATTGATTTTTATTTAAAAGAATTGTTGTAGACTACATATTTGTATTTATTTTTAACATATGGCAACACTGTGTTGACAAAGTGATACATGAACGTAAATAAGTACAAACCTGTATCAGTCGCGATCGGAATCGAGTCCGGTACGGACGTGTTTCTGTGGCTTTATGGACTGTGATTGTTTGTTTAACAGTTTTATACTACTCAGTTATTAGTTTATTTTGTATGCAGTGTTTTAAAAAAGTAATTGGACTATTTTCATTATGGGTAGAAAAGGCGATCTTTCACCACGTAAAAAAGCTGAAGTGAAGGCCCTTGTGATTGCGAAAACATTTACAAACCGAAAAATATCACGAAGATTGGAGGTTTCTGAAGCTAGCGTACGACGCATAATAAAGAAAATTGAGTCAGGGAAGGAATTAAGCCCGGAAAGAAAGAAAAGATGCGGTAGAAAACCAATTTTCACTCCACGGTCAGAGAGATGTTTGAAGAAAATTTGTGTAGAAAACAGATTTACTACCACAAAGGTAATAAAATCACAACTCCAGGATGCTATCGTAAATGCTTCTGAGCGCACTGTTCGAAGAAAATTGAAAGAATTAGATTTTAAGGCCTGTCGCCCCGCCAGGAAGCCGAAGTTAACAGCTGCAATGAAAGCAAAGCGCCTGAAGTGGGCCAAACGATGGCAAGACAAAGATGTGGACTTCTGGAGATCGGTAAGATACAGCAATTTAATCAATAATTGATACATTATTATCATTTTCAGTTAAATATAAAGCAAATAAACATGGAAGTTTATATATTTTTCCTATTTTTGACAGGTCTGCTTCAGTGACGAAAGCACATTCGAAATTTTGCAGAATAAAGCTCAGTATGTGCGTCGTCGTCATGGAGAAAAGTTTCATCCTGATTGTGTCGTCCCGACGGTTAAACATCCCACCAAAGTGATGATTTGGTCAGTCATCAGCGGCAAGGGCACTGGACGTCTGTACGTCGTCAAAGGAATAATGAGGCAAGATCAGTACAAAGAAGTATTACAAAATCGGTTGATTCCGCAGCTCAGAGAATGGTTTCCAAATGGGGAACCATTCACTTTCATGCAAGATGGAGCTCCCTGGCACACTGCTCGGTCTGTAAAAGCTTTTTTGGCAGAAAAAAATATCCCTCTGTTAGATTGGCCGGGTATGAACCCCATTGAAAATGTGTGGGAGCTGATGAAAAGAGAAGTGGCTAAAGATGTGATTACCAACAAAACCCAGCTCCTAGAAAAGATTATTCATGTGTGGAATCATCATCCTCAAATGCAGGAGACAGTACAATCTTGCATTGATAGCATGCCGCGCAGAATTAAAGCTTTGATAGCGGCTAAAGGTGGCTCAACTAAATATTGACTTTTACTAACATTAATTTCACTTTTCTTTAAAACTTAATAAACTTATGCTTTTCTAAATTAATGCTGTTTTATTTATGTCAAATAAATAGGTAATTGATTGGATAATATAAAAATAAAAAACAAATCAATTTAAAATAATATGACGGTACAATATCACTCGGTAATTAATATTTTACATGAAATCTTGCAGTGCGTCTAATATTTTGGCCAGGGACTGTATATATATATATATATATATATATATATATATATATATATATATATATATATATATATATATATATATATATATATATATATATATATATAAATTTTTTATTTATCGTAAAATTTCGATATTCCAATAAAAATATTTCCTTAGCAGATAGCGACATCAAATTTTAACAGGGTTATAGAAAAGAACATTCTTTACAATGTGTTGTAATAGACAATATGCGAGGAAAGTTCGTTTTTGAATAAAAATGTTTCAAGTTATTATTTATTGTAAAATTTCGATGTTCTTGGATGTGATGGAAAGGCTTTACGTCCAATGATATATATATATATATATATATATATATATATATATATATATATATATATATATATATATATATAGTAGAACCCCGATTAACCGAGTCGCGATTATCCGAACTCCGGATTAACCGAGCCAATCTAAGAACCTGATTATCCGAAGTACGCGCGTCTATGCTGCGTATTAACCGAGCTTCTAAAATACTCGTATGTATGTACATATTTTCATTTAAAATGGTCGGGGCCTTCGGAGAATCCCCCTGGCCCGTGTGAAGGGTTCCCTATTTATGTTTTTGGACTCTTTCAGCATGTAAATTTGCGTGAATGCAGTGCGTTATAGCGTTTACTACGGAAAAGTACGAGTATACTCACATAATTTATTTGGTTGGAGTTCTGGTAGTTAAGTGTACTGCTTTGTTTGAATTTTTGTTTGTGGTATTATAATGGAGCAAAACAAGCGTAAAAGAATCGTCGTTCCAATTGAAGAAAAATTAAAGCCATCAAAAGAATTGAAGCAGGAGAGACAATTAAAGTTGTTGCACGAAATTATGGAGTAGATGAGGTAACAGTTGGAGATTGGAAAAGAAACCGCACAAAAATAGAAGAGTGGTGTATAAATCAAGCCTCCTCGTCCTAAGGAAGAAAATCAATGAAAACTGGCGACTATGAAAAGGTTAACGAAGCTTTATTCATGTGGTTTAACCAACAGAGATCAAAAGATCTGCCTCTGTCAGGTCCAATTTTACAACAGAAAGCAATAATGATCAGTTGGCAATTCCCAGAGATAGATCAGTTTACCGCCAGTTTTGGATAACTTGACCACTGGAAAAAACGGTACGGTGTACGACAACTGACTGTATATGGTGAAAAACTTTCTGCTGATGTGTCATCAATTGAACAGTTTAAGCAGAACTTTAAAAAGCAAATCGAAGATTGTGGATACACATGTGATCAAATTTACAACTGTGACGAGACTGGTCTGAATTATAAAATGCTTCCATCAAAAACATTGGCATCTCGACAGGAAAAATCAGCTCCTGGGCACAAACGAAGTAAGGAAAGATTAACTGTAATGGTATGTTCCAATGCATCTGGCAGTCACAAAATCCCACTGACAGTGATTGGCAAGTCTGCACCTCCAAGAGCTTTAAAAGACATCTCACCCAAAGCCCTACCAGCCTATTACAAAAGTCAGAAGAGCGCATGGATAGATGCGACCTTATTTACTAACTGGTTTGAAGAAGAGTTCGTGCCATCTGTGACTAAATTTTTGAACAGAAACCGGCTTCCTATTAAAGCAATTTTGTTAATGGATAATGCCCCCTGTCACCCTGGAGAAGGACTTCATATGGGCGAAATTGTTGTAAAATTTTTTCCTCCAAATGTAACCAGCATAATGCAACCAATGGATCAAGGCAGCCTCGAAAACATTAAAAATAAATTATATCTTGAACATCTGTTAGAATACACAGAAAAGGAGGATATTATCAATGGGATGAGAAAAGTTACACTGAAAAATGTTATTTACTAGGTAAGTCAAGCTTGGGATTCTGTGCGTACTACCACTATTCAAAAATCTTGGTCAAAAGTTATTGATTTTGAAGACTATAAGGACAGTGAAGATGATACTCCATTAAATGAATTAGCTTTGAAATTGAGAAGCCATGGAGAAATGTCCTGTTCAAATTTTGACAGCGAGATAGAGGAAAAAGAAAAAAGTTTATTTGAATTAATATAAAAATTAAAAGGTTGCGAAAAGGTGACAAGAGAAGATGTTGTTGAATGGATTACAGCAGATGATTTAGAAGAAGAAATGAATATTGAAGAAATAACGAATGCCTTTCAGGAAACCGAAAAATCAAATTACGATGACGATGACGAAGCGGCGGTGGATGAACAGTCTCCCACTAAGATCTCTCATCAAGAAGGTTTTGCTTCTTTGGAAAAAGCTTTGAGGTACATCGAACAACAACCAGAGGCAACCCCAGCGGATTTGCTTCTTCTTAATAGATGGAGAAACATTGCAGCGAGAAAAAGTATGAAACAGAAGCGCATAGATACCTATTTCACTGTTTTATAATGTATGTACCTATTTATATGTTAAAAAGGTTAATACATCGGTTTAAAGTATTGGTGTTTATTTTTTGTATGAATAAAAAACAAATCCGGATTATCCGAGTTTTCAGTTATCCGAGGAGGGTGCCCCCCCACGTTACCTCGGATAACCGGGGTTCTACTGTATATATATATATATATATATATATATATATATATATATATATATATATATATATATATATATATATATATATAGCCCAAGAGGTGCCAGGCGAGCTCCGATATAAGTAAACCCAAATACAAAATTTAATTGTATGAAAAGGTTCTTTTTGTAATAAGTTTCTTCTTCCCGGTCGTTTCTAAACTGGATGTGAGTCTTTTTAAATTCCATTGTAACAAGGGGTCTTTTTGGTAAATAAATCGTCGATTTTCATATAAACAGCCTATGAACAGATCATTAGACTTCACGAATATTTAAAATATCAATGTTTTCCCTCACAGCAATTACGGGATTTTCCAGTTTATAGTTCATTATTGTTATTTATATGGGTAATTAAAATATACAAAGTTTAGACGACGATTTAGTTATAATAGCTATAATAGGATATATATATTGGAAATAAAAACATAAAATTAAAATTAATAGACAAAATTATTTAATTTACATATTTAATTACATAGCCCTAATTAATTAATAGTGTTGGTTTCACTGTTGTAGACTATTTCACCTATTTGGGATCCCTCATAACTAACAATGGTGGCTGTGAAGTGAAAGTAAGAATACATGTGGCTATAACTAAAAACTCGACGATCAAACTCACTAAGGTCTGGAAAGATCTAACTGTCACAAAAAACACAATGTTAAAATTGCTGTTCAGCCTTATACTCCCCATAGCAACTTACGCATCTGAAACATGGACCATTAAACAAGCTGACAAGAGACGAATCGATGCGTTTGAGATGTGGGCATATCGAAAAATCCTCAGAGTATCATATAGCAAACACCATACTAATGTATCTATTCTTGAAGAGCTTAGTATAAATTAGTATAAGTTTTAAAGAGAATTAATAGACAGTACCTAAAATATTTTGGTCACATTATGAGGAAAGTGGATGCCAGGGAAAAGCTTGTAGTAACGGGGAAGATAGAAGGTAGGAGATCAAGGGGACGGTCTCCAACAAGATGGTCCGACTACGAGTCAAGCCAGATCGCGCAAGATCGAGATGCCTAAAAAATGACTGTTGAGGCAGCAATTGCATAGTGTCACCGATACCACAATAAACACACTATACAGTAGCGAAACTCAAGTATAATCGCATAGGAAAATCGGGTTCGTTTTCAGAAGGTCACGTGCCAATCCGCCATGTTAAAAGTGGACCAGCGCGAGATTTGAAATACAAATAAAGTTGTGCAAAGTTTTATCATTCAAAATTATAGATATAGAAATGTTTGAAAATTTTTGATTTGTTATTTAATACAGCATGAGTAATATAAAAGTTAACGCAGCATGAGTAATATAAAAGTTAACGCAGCATGAGTAATATAAAAGTTAACGCAGCATAAGTAATATAAAAAAAAAAACAAAAAGAATTTTGTTAGAAAAGAACTGAATACAGGTGAAAAACTTGATAGGAAGGTATTTGATGGAATTCTTCATATTCAACTTCAGTTTTTAATAACCTTATCCAAAAATTCAAAAGTCTATCAAAGTTAAACGTCACTGTTTGAGGTTAAAGTTTTATTTACATCATTTTTCAAGTAAATTTGTGATTAAAGATGTTTTTTAAGGACTAAATTAATTTAATCTTAATTGTCATTACTAAGATGTCAACATCTTCTAAAATAAGAGCATTTTTTCTAAGTAGTGTTGTGTTGTTTGGTGTGATAGATCTCTCGTTAATTAAAAAACACTGTATCTACTTTTTTGGTACTTATTTTTCCATAAACTACAAAATTATATTGTGTAACTTCGAGAAAGGTTAATATAATATTATTAATGAATTATGAACGTATATGTATAGACCTCTATTTTCTATGTGAATGATTCTTAGAGGTTCTATACCTTTCTGTGTTCTGTTATCTGTATTGTTTTTTGATAATGTAATTAGCACTTGCTTTTATTTACAACTAGCCGGGCTCGCAGCTCCGCTCGCGTGGACTTGAGTCACTACTATCCTCACTGCTTATTCCTTATGTTACCCAACGTAATAAAATATCTCCCATTATTTCCCCTTATCTCCCAATATTTCTCCTTATCTCTACATAATTTCCATTATCTAGGCTTATCTCTGTTCATCTCCCATTATTTCTCCTTATCTCCCATTATTTCTCCTTATCTCCCATTATCTCACCTCATTTCCCATTATCTAGGCTTATCTCGACTTATCGCGCAATATTTCTCCTTGTCTCCCATTATTTCTCCTTATCTCCCATTATCTCACCATAACTCCCATTATCTAGATTTATTTCTGCTTATCTCCCATTATTTCTCATTATCTCCTATTATTTATACTTATCTCTCATAACTCACCTTACCTCCCATTATCGAGGCTTATCTCGACTTATCTCCCATTATTTCTCCTTATCTCCCATTATCTCATCTTATCTCCCATTATCTAGGCTTATATCGAATTATATAGAACATATGTATAAATTTATAAAAACACGTAAATCGGATAAGTGGTTCTCGAGTGATAAGCGCACTAACGGACAGACAGACAGAGAGACGTTGCATTTTATATATATTATATTCCTTGCTACATGATATTGTTCCATATTTAATGCTTTAGGCAGTGTATTGCAAGAGAACGCGTTAGCGGCAAACTTTTCTCCGACTTGATTCACTGTTATCGTCACTGCTTATTCCTTATGTCACCTAACGTAATAAAATATATCCTATAACCTGGCCAGAGAACATACGTATGTTTAAAAAAAAAGCACGTAAATCGGATAAGTGGTTCTCCAGTGATAAGCGCAAAAACGGACAAACAGACAGGGAGACGTTGCATTTTATATATATTATAGATATCCTTTGCTACATGATATTGTTCCATACTTAGTGGTTTAGGCAGTGTATTGCAAGAGAACGCGCTAGCGGCAAACTTTTTTCCGATTTGATTCACTATTATCGTCACTGCTTATTCCTCATGTTACCTAACGTAATAAAATATAGTCTATAACCTGGCCAGAGAACATATGTATATTTAAAAAAAAAGCACGTAAATCGGATAAGTGGTTCTCCAGTCATAAGCGCACTAACGGACGAACAGACAGACAGACAGAAGGAAAGACGTTGCATTTGCATATAACCTGGCCAAAAAATACATGTATGAATTTAAAAAAAGACACGTAAATCGGATAAGTGGTTCTCGCATGATAAACGCACTAATGGACAGAGAGACAGACAGAGAGACATTGCATTTTATATATATTATAGATTATATATATTCTCTGCTACATAATATGGTTCCATATTTAATGGTTTAGATTGTGTATTGCAAGAGAACGCGCTAGTGGCAAACTTTTTTCCGACTTCATTCACTATTATCGTCACTGCTCATTCTTTATGCTACCTATCGTAATAAAATATAGCCTATAACCTGGCCGGAGTACATATGTATGTTTTAAAAAATAAAGTACGAAAATCGGATGAGTGGTTCTCCAGTGATAAACGCACTAACGGACATACAGACAGACAGTACAGACAGATAGACAGAGATACGTTGCATTTTATATATATTATAGATGTAATAAAATGTATATCTATAACCTGGTCAGAGAACATATGTATGTATGAATTTAAAAAATCACGTAAATCGGAGAAGTGGTTCTCGAGGGATAAACGCACTAACGGACAGACAGACAGACAGAGAAACGTTGCATTTTATATATATTGTAGATTATAGATTATAGATATTCTCTGCTACATAATATTGTTCCATAATTAATGGTTTAGGCTGTGTACTGCAAAGGAACGCGCTAGCGGCAAACTTTTTTCCGACTTTACTCACTATTTTACGTCACTGCTCATTTCTTATGCTACCTATCGTAATAAAATATAGCCTATAACCTGGCCAGAGAACATATGTATGTTTAAAAAAAAAAAGTACGTAAATCGGATAAGTGGTTCTCCAGTGATAAGGTCACTAACGGACAGACAGACAGACAGAGAGACGTTGCATTTTATATATATTATAGATGAATTAATATTTAGATCAAAGAGTCAATACAGTAATTTCCTAATTATAGTTACATACAGTACTTAGTTATGACCAAGCTGACTTGTCGATTACAACTATATTGGGAATGTGGAATCTTTGGCACAATGAAACTACGCAGTATATATCACCACTACACCAAACATTTTATTTGTGCACTCGACGCGCGTTTCGCTAACCATATTAGCTTCATTAGGAGAAATGATTGACTCATATATACCGAGTATTGTCAATTACAGTTTAAAAGGAAAATAACTATATTTAATTTATAGTATAGGTATACAACAATAGAAATAAGTTCTTATAGGAGGTTATAGGAGGAATATTAATAACAGGTAACTAAATCTTCAAAATTTTAATAGTAACCATAATTACCATCAAAATGGACTTCGATTAGGTGTACTGTCCATTTAACGAACTTATTTTCAGAATATTTTACCCTCCGACACACATCGTCTGACAAAATCATATTACAAAAATTTCTTTGGAATCACATTAAAATTTTTCTTATTTTAATAGCATATTTGATTCAATAATCCATTTATATCAGTTATTTCAATAATCCCATTCCCCAGTGGTTTTGTGATCTCAACACGACACTTAATATTTAAACTTTCAAACCCAGCTTATAAGAAAATAAAATATACTGTCTAAAATTTGAAAATAATAAATATGTTGTTATAGGTTCTGTATTCCTTACAATATATTCACAGAAATTTTTGAAAGATTGGCATGAAAAAGGAGCAATGTAATTTATAGAGAAAAATAGAAAAAAAAGTCACTTTCAGAGTATTAATTGTACTTGCAATTAAACGGTGTTAAATTTATCAGGTTTATTATTAGAAAAGGTGTGCCAAACAATTCAGATGAAGTTATTGAAAACTAGAAACCTCTTGAGAATACACCTTTTAGAAAAAAATAATATGTTTTTATTTATAATTTATCAAATATAAATAGTTTTAAATAACTGAATACTAGTTTACACAAAAATAAATCTTTTTAAAAATCAGAATTTGGAGGATTATTTATTAATCATAAAAAAATTACACAGGCACACAAAAAAAGTTTTTCACTACCGAACAGATCGCTATACCTATATGTATTTTTGGGCGCTGAAACCGAATCCGAGGTCAGAATTGAGCAATCACGTCAGGATATTTAAATAACCAGCCGAACTAAGTTTAGAAATAAATTTCAAGCTTTAATGACCAAATCACTCTACCAATACGAACGTTTTATTAAATCAATCAAGGTTCCCTGGAAGGCCGTCTCTTGAGCAAATACGCCTAAACAAAATGTACATTAGTAATGATAATATTGTTTCATGCATCAGGTAGTTTTCCTCTACTTCCTTGTGTATTTAAAGCTCCCAAATTCATAATACGTTTTCTGTGAATTTGTCGTTTTCCGTTTGGTGTATTCCTATTGCCGAGGCTAGCATTTGGTTTTTTTGTATTGTACATTTTTTCCACGATATGAGGAACAAGCTCATATCGAAACCCCCAACCTGGGGGGCCAGGAAATTTCCTGTTGGAGTCCTCTTCTCCTAGCCGAGTTGTCCCAGTTAATTATATAGCTCTGGAGAGTCGCTAATCACCCTTTCTCGTTTGCAGGATACGTATATCCATTGCACACCTGCTTCCAGTGCTCACGAGACATTTTAGTCCTCGAGAACGTGAGAGTAGGATTTGCTGGCAGAGCTGAATCGATCTCTCGAATCTGTGACCCATTCATCATCAATCAGTGCATGCAATCAGTATTTTTTCAAAAATGCATTTAAGATAGTGAAAAGTTGTCTTGTGAAAGCAAGCAATAGAGATTTATTAAAATAATCAACAACTCCAACAACTTTAATCGCATACCATGATTTCTATGAAATCATAGTTTGAAGTAAAAAACAGAGGAACTGCAAAAAAAAATCATTAAGGCAACAACTTAAACTTTGACGGATAATACTGTTGATGATTACATGTGATGTAAATAAAGCATAATTAAATTTAGTTATGATTTAGAATAATAGTCTTAGCACGCCCTCAAGATATAAAATCAAGAATTGAAAAAGCAAGCATTCATTTAAATGTCTAAATTATTCAAAACACATAATTTAAGTTTAAAACTGAGACTCCTCCGATGCTACATATTCGCCATCTTGTTATACGGAGTGAAATCTTGGACGCTGACTGAGGCGACAACAAAAAAACTAGAAGCATTCGAGATGTGGACTTATAGAAGAATCCTCAAAATATCATGGATGGACAAAGTATCAAACACTCAAGTACTACAAAGACTCAATAAGGAAAAGGAGATTATGTGTACAGTGAAACGTAGAAAATTGGAATATCTGGGGCACATTATGAGGAATGAAACAAAATATAGATTACTGAAATGCATTCTGCAAGGAAAGGTTCAAGGCAAAAGAAGCATCACAGAAGACGAATATCCTGGCTAAAGAACTTAAGAACTTGGTTCAAAACATCCACCACAGGATTATTCAGAGCAGCAACAAACAAAATTATCATTGCTAGAATGATTGCCAACATTCGGTAACGGATGGGCACTGGAAGAAGAAGAAGTTACTTTTTATTAAAGCAAAGTTAAAAAGTAACAATCACTTGAAAATGCCTTTCTAAGGATTAAAATTTGTAAATTTCTTAATTCTTATTCATAGAAAATGGCTTTATTAACAATATTAATATTTCAGTAAAAGAAATGGTGAAGCAAGGGAAACCAAAAACATGGAAAGAGTTCGGGGAGAAAGTGATAGACATGGAAACCAAAAGTTGTTCTATAAAATACTCAAAACAATGAGGAAAGAAAATAAAACATGACCTTATGAAAAATAAAAACGGAAAAATAATACATGATGAAGAAGAGGTTAGAAAGAGATGGAAGGAATATTTCGAAGAAAGTCTTAATACAAACCAAACATGTCAAGCTGTAGAGAAGTGTGAAGAAGTTGAAATAAATCAAAAGCAAACGCCAGAAAAAATGAAGAAATAACATTAGAGGAAACCATAGAATCGATTAATACACTAAAGAGAGGCAAAGCAGCGGGACACGACAACATAACTGCAGAGATGATAAAGAACATTGGCGATATAAAACGAAAAATCTTAAGGAAACTATTTAATGAAATAATGATAAACGGAAAGATACCAGAAGAATGGGAAGTGGAAATAATATACTACTATATAAATAAGGAGGCAACAAGGATTGTTCAAACTTCCGATAAATTTCAATACTTATTACAGTAACCAAAATGTATGAGCAAATCTTGGAAAGAAGAGTCCAAAAAAATGATAGAACCTTAATTAGAGGAATCCCAAAGTGCATTCAAGAAGAGAAGAAAAGTACAGGATAATATCTTTACGTTTAAGAATTTAATAGAAAAAAGTAAGAATAACAGAATATTCGTTGCCTTTCTAGATCTTGAAAAAGCCTTTGATAGTATCCCAAAGAAACTTATATGGAACAGCTTAATAGCAAGAGAAATAAACACACAGCTATGCAGAGCCATTCAAAGTCTATACCAGGTCACAAGATGTTATGTAAGAACGGGAAATTATGTGTCCGAGGAGTTCATAACAAAAGAGGGACTTAGACAAGGGGGAGTTTTAAGCCCAACCTTGTTCAGCGTAATAATGGACGATGTAATAAAAGAAGTAAAAACAAAAGTTAAAAAATTCATGGTCGGCTATAGAAACATGATACTGACAGAAATATCTGAAAGTACCTATGCAGATGATCTAGTAATTTACGCCATGAACGGCAGAGAGTTACAGTAAATATAAAAGTATGGAATGTCGCACTGCACAAAAGAAATCTAAGAATAAATATAGACAAGACCAAGACAATAATAATAGGCAGAGACAAAAAAAAACGATAAAAATTGACGGCAGAGAGATAGAACAAGTAGAATCTTTCAAATATCTAGGAACGAAAATACATAAAACAGGAATGAACGATGCGGAAATAAACGATAGAATAGAAAATGCACTAAAAGTATTCTTCAGTCTCAATAATACATTCATACGTAAAAAAGAGGTCTCCATAAATACAAAAATGATGGTCTACAAAACTATATTTAGACCTATCCTAATATATGGCAGCGAGAGCTGGGTACTGACAAAAAGAACGAGCAGTAAACTTCAAGCAATTAAGATGAAGTATCTTAGAGCAGTAATAGGCGTAACAAGAAGAGATAAAATTAGAAACACCGAGGTGGAAAAACAATTGCAAATAGAACCGCTAACGACAACGATAAGAAGGAATCAGCTGAGATGGTTTGGCCACTTAGTGAGAATGAAAGAGAGTCAATAAGCAAAAGTAATAAGGGAAACCCGAATAATACAGAAAAGACTAAGGGGTAGACCAGCCAAAACTTGTGAAACTGAAGTAGCTGAAAACCCGAAAGAACGGAAAACGACCAGAAAGGAAGGAAAGGAAAGGGCAAAAAACAAGAGGGAATGGGCAAAATTTGTGTAAAATGTTTAGATAAAATGTATTTAACATGAGCCTGCTTTCCTTGCCCTTGGAAGGATATCCGTAGAATAGCATACCAGATTGCTATCTGGTATGCCATGCTGAACGATTTCAAATTCAACACAATTTCAACAAGGAAACAAACATGGCAGGAAAGCAGTGGTTGCAAATGTTTTTAGAGACAAATAAGAATTTCAGCGTCAGGCAAGCATAAGGAATGTCAAGAGTACGAGCATTAGGCTTCAGTAGAGCAGAAATAAAGGAATTTTTTGACTTATACCGTAAAGCTTTTGACGAGAATGAGCTTTTTGATAACTCTGACAGGGTATTCAACATGGATGAGAGTGGAGTACAAATAAACAATAAACCGGAAAAAGTCGTGGCAACAAAAAGAAGCAAATTTGTTCATCAGATCACATCAGTCGAAAAGGGGGGGAAACTGTGTCAATTGTGGCTTGCAATAACGCAGAAGGTACATATTTGCCTCCTGTCCTTATTTTTAAAGGCGCTAATAAAAAGACTGAATTCGTAGAGGGTTTGCCACCAGGGTCCAATATTTATATGAACAAAAAATCAACGTATATAAACTCAGACTTATTTTTGAAGTGGTTCACTGATAATTTTATTCCAAGAAATCCAGAAGGAAAGGTGATTCTTTTACTAGACGGGCATTCTTCTCATACATCTAATGTTGAAACACTAGAGACAGCGGCTATATATGGGATAATACTGTTAGATTTGCCGAGTCATTCAATACATGGTTTGCAATCTTTGGACAGGTCTTTTTTCAAACCATTGAAAACTTACTTCTTCAATGAAGTACGAAATTTGGTTTTAGCAAACAAAGAAAGAAAAGTGACTAGATATCAAGCTTATAAACTAATTGATGCTGCTTGGGGACGTGCCACTATTACTGCTAATGCCATAAACGGTTTTAGAGCTTGCGGAATATACCCCTTTAATCTTGAAATTATTCCTGATGAATTTTTTGAAGTATCCGATATATTTACTAACACTACACAAAATGAAAACGAATGTTTGAATATAAAAATGGCTATCGATGTATTGACAACATCCTTTATAGTAGGGGTCGGCAACCTTTTAACTAAGGGGTGCCAGTTTTCATCCATACAACATTTTGCGTGCCGACATAGGTACTTACTACAACTAAAATTAACAACAATTAACTTAAATTAACTTAAAATATTGCTTGTAGAAGGTATAATTACAAAAAAATTTAAACATTTAACAAATAATTTTATTATACTAGTCCTAGTACCTAAGGTGAACCCTGTGCTTGAAGTTCTTTAGAGAGTTTTCTTATATCCGGTTCATGTCTGGTTATTTTCAGTGTCACACATGCTTCCGAGTTGTCTGTTGTCAGCCTGCTTCGGTACAGGTTTAAAATCACTCTCATATGGGAAAAAAGTTGTTCACAGATATAGGATGATCGGAAAGCTGTAAGCATGGCAAACGCTACTTTCTTAAGACAAATAAGGCAGTCACCTTCTAATACCCTTCTTAATTCTACAAATTTCGTGTTCCATAACTTGGAGCTTTTAAATTCAATGTACTGAAGATCAAAATCATTAATGTCCATCCAAGAGCAAAGAGATATGTCAAAGCAACTGCTGGAAAAATCCACTAAATCTGGTTTGATTAAAAAAGTGAACATAGGACCATGTTTATCAAAATCCTGACCCCTCTCGATAAACTTCTCTTTTAAATTAGTCATATATTTAAGAATTTCGTCTATTAGTGCACCATCGTCGACACTGGATATATAAGTTTTTAAATTTGGAAAATATTTATATGTGTTTGTAGTAATATCGCTGATAAATAAATCTATTTTTAATTTGAATGATTTCCAGGATTCGTATAAATCCAGAACCGTTTTGCCTGAACCTTGTAACTTTAAGTTGAGTTCACTGAGATGGTTTGTATTATCAGTAAGAAACATTAACATACAGATCCAGTTCTTATCTTCTAGTTCAGGATAAGCATCCACTTGATTTTTTTCCAACAAGAACGATTTAATTTCGCCCCAGACATTGCACAAATCTAGAGAGCACTTTACCACGGCTGAGCCAGCGCACATTATTGTGCAATGGTATATCTGAATATGCACTTTCTAATTCCGGCAGAAACGCCTTAAATTTTCTATGGATCAGTGAAGAACGACCGACGATGTAGTTAACTATTTTAACCACCCTATCCATCACGGATTTTAAACTTCCAGCGGAGATTTTAGCGCATAAACTCTCTTGGTGAATTATGCAATGAAAATTCAAAACTGATCGACCCATGCGTTCAATAAGAAGGGAAACAAATCCTTTATGTCTCCCAATCCTAGCAGGAGCGCCATCTGTCGTTGCGCAAAAAATTTTATTTAAATCAATGTTCCGCTTTTCAAAATGTTTAACAAATTCTGAAAATATATCCTCTCCTCTTGTAGTTCCCTGCAATGAGAGCAGACAAAGCAGCTCTTCATACACACTGCCATCATCGAAACATCGCGCAACGATTGCCAGACGGACAATGTCATTAATATCGACACTTTCGTCCAATGCTACACTAAATACAAAACTCCGTTTGATAGCGTCTCTCTCCTGTTTTTGGACATTTTGTGTCGTTTCGGTAATTCGTCTCTCGATGGTCCGCGCTGATGCCGGTATATCCCTAATCCTGGCCAATATTGTATCCTTATTGAGCAAGTCGTCGAATAAAATCTCGCCAGTACTCAAAAACATTTGCTTCATAAATTCTCCGTCAGTGAACGGCCTATCCTTTTGGGCCAACGATTGTGCAATTTTGAAACTGTATTCAGTTACCTGATTTTTTCCTTGGAAAACTTTGCTAAAGAATGTTGACTGTTTCTCGTATTGTTTACTTGCTCTTTGTATTGCCTCCCTTTTATCAGCGTTATCTTTAAATGACGATTCATGTTTTATCTGGAAATGTCGTTGAACACTAGATGTCCGGAAAACTACGCTTTCCCGACATAGGACACAAATGGCCCAATCGTTTTGCTGTACAAAACCGTAATCTGTTGTCCATGAAGTTTGAAATGATCGAACGTCTACCTTGCCATAACGCAACGTAATTTTAATTTTTAAACTTTTCGACGACTATTGACTGGAACGGATGTTACTTCTATACTAAATGATCCAAACGTGTAGCCGCTTGCTATATATAGAAAAATAATGTTTCCAAAAAATTCCAATAATTACGTTTATTAAATTTCTTAAAACAAAAATTATTATCTACAACGCGCCCATTGCAATCAAAGGGCCGCCTAGAAGTTAAATCTAACAAAAAAGTTTGGCAATATAAAAAGAGTTGCAGCGCGCGTCGGAACGATTGAAGTCAAATCAAACAAAAGCCGCCTTATAGCGGCTCTTTTGATCTGAATTGAGGAC
The DNA here is from genome assembly GCA_019049505.1 of Pachyrhynchus sulphureomaculatus. Classification (NCBI taxonomy): domain Eukaryota; kingdom Metazoa; phylum Arthropoda; class Insecta; order Coleoptera; family Curculionidae; genus Pachyrhynchus; species Pachyrhynchus sulphureomaculatus. The sequence continues at coordinate 32,532,395 of CM032456.1, read as the reverse complement.
GTTTATTTGTGTTTTTGCCTAGGCTTATATTTTGAGGCTTGCCGTCTTTAATACTTGCCGAAAATAAAGCCAAACCAATGCATTCAGTAAAATTATAAATTACAAAATATATATTTTGTAGTTTTTGGTAATAATACCTAGTGACCTATATAATATATCGTTTTTGTTTGTATCGTTAAAGTAATATTGTCTTCGATTATTTACTTAATTTCGAAACATGTCACAGATTACAGAATTAATGTGTAAACTTTGAATAGGTACGAGTGCCATTCAAAATTGCTTGGCGTGCCAGAGATGGCACGCGTGCCATAGGTTGCCGATCCCTGCTTTATAGCAAACCAAACACTAGCCACTAATGTATCGCCCCCAAAAGAAGTAACTCCTACAGCAAAGGAAACAATAACCAATGATATAGAAACCATCCCCGCAGCCGTAACAATTGACCCAGATATAACTTCATCAAAATTTTTGGTTAGAATTTCTCCTATCCCTGTAGTTGCTGAGGCAAAAAGCAAACGACAGAAAAGATCTCGGCTAAAATTTTAAACACTAGCAAAGAAATTGTGGATTTGAGAAATAAGAAACTTGAAAAACTAAGAAAAAACCAAGAAAAAGAGAACAGAAAAAGGAAACAAGAAGAAAGATCGACTGGTATAGAAAAAGCAAAAAGAAGGATTTTATGAAAGCGTACAAGTACCATTTCCTCTGATTCATTCAGTGGCAAAGAAAATGATGATAGCTGCATTGAATGTAAAGAATCATACTCGAAAACTACTTCTTCTATTGACTGGATCCAGTGCATATCTTGTAGGAAATGGCTCCATGAAGATTGTACGAACTGCGGGGATTATTGCAATGCATGTGGTGTAGACGAAGACTAAAGTTTGATAATTTAATACGTTGATTTATTCCAAATAATATAACTTAAATTGTCTTTGATTGGGTTAGCCGATACTTGTTGGAAATTCATAATAAAATTATATAAAAACAACACTATGTTTTAATTTCCAATATATTTAAAGTAACTTCACAATTGTTTCACCATACAATGGCTTCTTCAGAAGTAAATAAGAAAGAAAAATATTTGGTAGTAATCCTGGTTATATAGTGCTTAAAACTATCCTTAATTACCTAAGATTTTGCTAATCATCTTATTATATTATTTACAGACAGAATTATTTTAAGAATGCAAATCTGTGGTACTATTTCAGAGAACTAATAAAGATTAAGTAAAGGTGTTTGTTTAATAATAGATTGGAGTTTTTTCGTTTGTTATTTTCAAAACATTCAAGCAAATTTAATTTTTTAGATTTATTTTCTACATGTAGGATTTTTATCGTATCGTCAAAATTATGGGATTCGTTTATTATATGGGTTGCGTAATGTGAATTGTTCTTATTTTTTAAATAACTATGTTTATGTTCTTTAATGCGAGTTTCAAAACATCTACCAGTTTGTCCTACGTAGGTTTTAGTACAAGATCCACAATTTAATAAATAAACTCCTGATTTTGAGGATTTCTTAAATTTGGTTTTGTTATTCAAAATTATATTCCCTAAAGTATTACTGGTTTTGAATGCTATTTTATTATTCTTTTTTATTAAATGTTTGGAAATTGTTCTAGTTATTTTCCCTGTGTATGTGAGTGTACAAAATTTTCCTTTTTTGTCATTAATTGTGGGATAAATTAGAGAGATTGCTTGTTTAAAGGATTTTTTATTCAAGATATTATCTATCATGTTTGAGTCATGTCCATTATTAATTGCTATTTGTTTGTTTATGTTGAATTCTTTGTTAAAATTAGTTTTAGTAATAGGGATACGTAACAATCTATGTATGAAAGAGTTAAGAGCTGCCATTTTGTGAGTATAAGGGTGGGATGAACTATTGTGTATGACTGTGTCAGTGAAGGTTTGTGAAATATCAAGAAATCGTGTTTATTGTTCACTTTTAATATAGATATCACTAAGAAATTTAGAGTTATTGGTTTCTAATTCTAAGGTGAATTTAATATTAGGATGCAAATTATTTAGGAAGTTAAGGAGGATTGTTAGTTGTCTATCTGTTCCCGTGAAACAGGAAATGATATCGTCAACATATCTATACCAGTAAACAATATTTTTGCTTACCGCGTTTTGATGAATTTTTAGTTCTAAATGATCCATGAAAATTTCCGCTAGTAAAGGGCTTAAAGGATTACCCATTATTAGACCTTCTTTAGATGGTTATCGTTGAATTCAAAATAGTTTTGATCCAAGCACGTCGTAAGTAAATCTAAGATATCTCGTTTTATAATTTCGTTTACTTTATTCTTGATTAAGAGCTTATCTACTAATTCTATGACTTCATATGGTGGGATGCTAGGAAATAAGTTTTGTACATCAAATGAGATAATTCTAGAATTTTCCGGTAAGTTAATGTTTTTAATTTTATCTATTAGTTCAGACGTGTTGGATATACTATATTTCGGTTTAAATTTGCAATGTTGTAGTAAGGGGATGAGTCTTTGTGATAATTTGATTGATGGTGCCGTAAGAAACGATACAACTGGTCTAATAGGAGATCCTTTTTATGTAATTAAAAAATTAAAAATCCTACATGTAGAAAAAAATCTAAAAAATTAAATTTGCTTGAATGTCTTGAAATTAACAAACGAAAAAAACTCCAATCTATTATTAAAAAAACAGGTGGACTTAAACCATTCACCCTTACTTAATCTTTATTAGTTCTGTGAAATAGTGCCACAGATTTGCATTCTTAAAATAATTCTGTCTGTAAATAATATATTAAAATGATTAGCATAATTAAGGATAGTTTTAAGCACTATATAACCAGGATTACTACCAAATATTTTTCTTTCTTATTTACTTCTGAAGAAGCCATTGTATGGTGAAACAATTGTCAAGTTACTCTAAATATATTGGAAATTAAAACATAGTGTTGTTTTTATATAATTTTAACTTAAATTGATTTTTTTCCAAATTTTGGTACTAAAAATTTCTCATTATTATTTATTGATGTAAAAATTGATTATTAAAATGATTCTTTAATGACAAAAACGTTTTTTTATTGATTCACTAAACATAAAATATTATATTCTTAAGTGAGATATTAATATTTTCTATTGGGCATCTATCCGTTCATACAGGAGCGTCTTCCCTATATAAGTCATATATAGCACTTGCAGTTGTCCTTAGACTATCAATAAAGCTTCGTTACAATTGAACGCCCTAAAGAATCCCAAAGAATACCAAAATTGTTATTAATTATCCTATTATATCATATTGACATCATAAGGTAATATTAACCAGACATAATTTTGAAAAGTACCAAGTATTTTCTCATTCTCTAAATTTACGATCAATTTGATGCATTTTTCGGAAACATGGTGTACATTCAGGTTACAAATAGTACAATTATTAACAAAGCTACTTAAGAAAAACTAAATAAAAGTATAACTTTGACACCCTGTATCTCAAAAATTACGAATTTTTGACTAGGGTAAATTTATTTATTTATTTATTTATTTTAACGGACAAGTCAATTACAATAGTAATATAAAAACAAAATTACAATAGTAATATAAAAACAAAATAATGTTAAAACACAATGCACATATACAATTCATAACGTGAAAAAGGAGAAAAAAAAACAAGCATTAGAAACAGTTTAACAACTCAGATCCCGATCGCGCTTACAAGCGTTTTAAATTCACTAACACTATAATCGGCACATTCTCGTGAGAGAACTGTAATAGCCATAATTAACACTGTGAAATGGAATACTGAGCAGTATACTGCCACGAGTCCTATGAACAGTATTAAGTTGGACGCTCTCCAAAAGTGGTGGATAGGAAATAAAGCCATTCAGGAGTTTATATAGGAATAAAATATCTGCAAGATCCCTACGCTTCTCCAAAGTAGCCACACCAAAAGCGTTCATAATCACCCCATAGTCGTCAATATGAAAATTTGCATCCTTATAAATATTTATTCCAGCTTTAAAAGCTAAAGTTCGTAGAAATCTACGCTGCACTGACTCAATCTCAGCAATATGGCACTGGTAAGATGGTGACCACACTACCGAAGCATACTCCAAACCAGAGCGGACCATTGAAAAATACAACACTCTAAACGTGCTAGCAGACAATTGCTTACTATATCTGGTAACAAAACCAAGATTTCTGAGCTCCAGTCTCAGAATATTATTAATATGGCCACGAAAATTAAGTTGACTGTCCAAAAGCACACACAAGTCACGAATCTCCGACACCGACTCAAGCAGGGCGCCGTTCAAACTATACCAATGACGCTCAATATTCCGCTTCTTACCAAAGGAGATGCAGAAACACTTTTTAACATTTAGACTTAAGCCATTTCTTTCTGACCAATGATAGAGTCGATTCAGATCTTCCTGCAGACGCGTAACATCATTTATACTTTCTATTCCTCTGTACAATTTGAGGTCATCCGCAAATAAAAGATATTCAGAATGGTTGAACATCTCACCAATATCATTAATAAACAAATTAAAAAGGAGACGCCCACAGTGTGAACCCTGCGGGACACTTGAACATACCGATATGTTTCTTGAAACATGATTTAATATACGTGTACACTGGCTAAGTTCAGTCAAAAAACTCGTGATCTACCTAGTCATGCTCGTGCCGAATCCCAGGGCTCGAAGCTTTCCCACCATGATTAACCCTGTCAAACGCCTTCGAGAAATTGGGTTAAATGGTCATATTTTCATCCCAGAAGTCCACAGTAACTCTATGTACTCGGAATACTGGGACACCCGTATACACGAGTCGGATTTTGTGACATTTTAAATGTCTAATGTATCATTAAAACTAATTGCAGATTATTTGCCACTAAGTTTTTTTTTTAAATTGTAGGAAATATATGTTTTTATTTTTATTACTCTATTGAGCACCTTCTATATACGGTGTCTAATTAAAAGTCTGTTATTTGGAAACTTACTCTATCTAGGGTTCTGAACAATATTCAATCTTATCAAAAATTGATATATAGAAAAAACCTACTTTTAACATGGAAAAATTTTAATTAGGGTAGAATATAAGAAGTTACGGAACAAAACATGATGTAAATTCGTACTTTGGAAATGCTTGCTAATAGCTGAAAATTAAAAACTATTGATTACAAAAAAAGAATCTTATTCAGTTTGTGTTATGTCATTGTAACTCTCTATTTTGGTAATATTAAATACATCTAGGCTATCAATCAGCATCTTCTAAAATACTCGTATCTAGAAGAATTCAATATTATCATCGACCATCAAAATTTAACTGTGTAACACATATTTGGAACAAGGTAATGGAACATTTAGTAGTGGCTACACCTTACGCTAATACATTATATCCATATGAGGTTCAACTTGTTACTTCTCATACAATCCTTTTCAAGCAGTCGTTTATATGGAGAACCTCATCCTTTTGGGATAAATTGCGCAGGACTGTGTCCCATCTAGTAAAATTTACAGCGACTTAAGACGAACGTGAATCGCTTTTTCCGCAAACGCGTCCGTCCTGTGGTGTTTAGGGATTTCCCTGCAAAACGCATTAAAAAAATGTGTTTATAACTGAATTAACTAGAAGGATCTAATAGTTAACTTCTGTTTAAGACAATATAATGTCATAAACAAAGACCTGAAACATAAACGCCAGGTACTCGACGGGAACTAAAAATTTTTAGAAGACGTAAAAACTGCAAATGCGCCTGTTTCATTATCACATCTGTTGCCGAATTCTATATACTATATATTACATCATGTCCGCATCCCCTTTATTGCTGCTGTCTACCCCGGGATGCTTTTGCTTCCTATGCTGCCCATTAGGTTGGTTGTCTAAAATTGACTTTCGAGTTTCATAATCTTATTTCATATTGTAATTACCCAATGAACGTTCTCACAACAAAATTTTATGAACAAAAGGGTACGAAGGTTTAGAATTAATAGGAAATATAACAGCCTTAACATGCTGGCTAACTACTTAGAAAAAGAACAACTCTACGCACTGAACACCTTTTTTAAAAAAAGACCGAACAAAAAGTAGATCTGGATGAGCCCAGATGGTAAAATTAAGAATGAGATAGACTACGTGCTAACATACCACAAGCACATAGTCCAAGATGTCGATGTCCTTAGTTCCTTTACAACTGGCAGTAATCACAGACTAGTAAGTAAAATTCTTATAAATGGAAAACTAGAAAGAGCTAGGAGATTTAGTAACAAACAACAACTATTAGATGCTAGCTCACTGAAGAAGCACAAAGAAGACTATAAGAGACAACTAACACAACAATTAACAAAGGGATCATCACAGCTTCATGAGAGTGTAGATGAAATGAATGGAAGACTGACAAAAATGATAAAAGAAACGACAGCAAACCACATGACATTAAAGGAACAAACAAAGGATAAATTGACACAAAAAACAAAACAACTACTGGAGAAACGGAGAGCACTAATAAGGTCGAATAAAAGAAATACGATCGAATATGTCGAAATCAACAGAACTGCAAGAAGAATGGCAAAACAGGATACCAGGATAGAAGAACTGATACAACAGAATAGGGGTTTGAGCATATTCAGAAACTAAAACTCACATAGAAGGGAGATTAACAAACTAATAGACAAAAATGAAAACGATATAGACGAAAGACCACAAATACTTAAAGTGACAGAAACATTTTATGCAAATCTATACGGGTCGAAAGCCGATGAAAAAACTCTGAGAAGACCAAAAGAGGACAACCGAAGGATACTTAATAACGGTTCCGAAGATCAGACATCGAAGCTGAAGAAATTCAAAAAAGCCAATAACCAAATTAAAAATGGAAAAGCAGCAGGAGAAGACGACGTCTTGCCGGAAATGCTAAAAAAGGAAGGACCTGAGTTTAAAAAACTCTTCAATACATGTCTAATCGAATTAGTGATACCAGAAGATTGGGAAACTGCCATTGTTATATTGATATACAAAAAAGGAGATCCTAGCAATTTGGAGAACTATAGGCCAATAAGTCTTCTATCGCCAAGATACAAACTATTCATAAGAATAATCACAAACCGATTAGACAAGAAGTTTGAAAATTACCAACCCATAGAACAAGCAGGCTTCTGAAAAAGATTTAGCACAATTGAACATCTACACATGGTCAGACAACTTATAGAAAAGGTAACTGAACACAATATCACAACCTGGAAGCCACTTATCGACTTCCGAAAAGCCTTTGACACAGTGGAATACTGGGCAATTGAGAAAGCGATGAAAAAGGCAAGAGTCGATCAAAAGTATTAACATACTGACACGAGGATACCAAAAAACTAAAAATAAAGAGAAGTGTTAGACAGGGGGTCATCATATATCATCCAAAATATTCACCCTGGTACTAGAAGATGTCTTCAAGAGTCGTCACTGGGAAAACAGGGGACTTAATATATCCGGAAAGAGACTCAACAACTTTTGCTGATGGCATCGCAATTTTTGCCGAAAATGAAATTTAATTGGAAGAAATGCTCCAAGAATTACAAACTGAGGCAAAAAAGGTCAGTTTAGAGACGAACATCACAAAAACCTAATTCATGATAAATGAACAAACAACCGTTAATGACGTAATATCAATACACGGACAATAAGTGAAAAGGGTGGATTCATATATATATATATATATATATATATATATATATATATATATATATATATATATATATATATATATATATATATATATGTATATATATATATATATATATATATATATATATATATATATATATATATATATATATATATAGAAATTATCAAACTTTATTGGGGATGCGGTCTCAATGGAGGCCTAGGAGGTAGAAATTAAACTCTTGGTGTTCACCATCATGCTTTCGATAATGTTTATTATCTTCTTCAAAGACACGTTTCTGGAAGCAATGGTGTGTGTTAGAAAACTCATTTTCAGTACAATTGCATATTAAATATTAACGTTAAGACTATGCCATATAATTACATTATGAAAAATTAAGCTAAAAAACTTACTAATTAAAAACTACTTACAACACATGAGTCCTAAACTAAAGAACACTGCATTTTCATCGGAATATTTCATTCAATAACTACTACTATTTTGCATTTTTGAGCTAACCTTTTTAAACAAAATATAAATTCCTTGACCCTCAGTGACGTCACAACGAACATAACCTACCTTTAGTTTGTACTTTTCCTGCCACTTTCGTTACGACGTGCATCCTATGAAAATGTAAATCGGTAATCATCCATGGTAATTTGCTGATTTTTCCGGCGATTCCGCGTTATAAGTTTTTTAGCTTAATTTCTCATAATGTAATTATATGGCATAGTCTTAATGTTAATATTTAATATGCAATTGTACTGAAAATGAGTTTTCTAACACACACCATTGCTTCCAGAAACGTGTCTTTGAAGAAGATAATAAACATTATCGAAAGCTTGACAGTGAACACCAAGAGTTTAATTTCTACCTCCTAAGCCTCCATTGAGACGCATCCTCAATAAAGTTTGATAATTTCTCTTTCACAAATCGGTCAAGATTAATCTCCTGTATATATATATATATATATATATATATATATATATATATATATATATATATATATATATATATATATATATATTTCGGACAGGAAGTTACACTCGGAAAAGTCATCATGAACTGGAAGTCAGTCGAAGAATACGCCTGGGATGGGCGGCTTACAATAAAATGAAGCAAGTCTTTCAGTCCAAACTGCCTTTAAAACCTAAAAGTAAAGTAACGAATGCGTTCTACCAATAATAACTATGTTAGCGAAACTTTGGTTTTGACACGGAAAATTCAGAGAGCAATTGAAAGGAAAGTCCTAGGTGTATCACAGGAAAAAACAGGGGTTCATGACATAATTGAAAGGATCTCTTCCCTCATGTGGAACTGGGCTGGCCATGTGGCCAGAAATACTGACACCTAGAGCGCAAAAGTGACCAGGTGGACACCATGAGGGGGCGAAAGAAGTACTGGCAGACCCCAACAGCGTTGGTATGACGATATTAAAAGATCAGCGGGGTTCAATTGGTATCAAATTGCTCAAAACAAGGACATATGGAAGCACCTGAGAGAGCCCTATATCCAAAGGATAGAGAATGGCTAGAAGAAGAATAATAATAACAGCCTTGAGAACTTTAACATATTATTTCATTCTTAATGGTTCAGTAATACATAGAGTATAATTTTTTGATCTTATACTAAACAGTCTTATAACTTCAGGTAAGCTAATGGTCGATTCTCTTGACAATTTAACCATCTAATTTCTAAATTAGATCAACTTCAAAGCTAGACTTTCTTAGTATAGTTAATGATCTTTATTAATACAAAGGTACCCTTATTTCGATCAAATGTACAAAGCAAAGTTAATAATTCATAATAAGGTAAAAGTATTTCCCATCTAACTTACAAGTATCAATATTTTGCTATTAAAAGAAGAGGTGAAAAGATCAAGCACACCTTAATTTTCATTTAATGATACCTTCCATACTTACTAGCACTTATTTCAGCTATATAAAAATTTTGTAGTGCCACTGTAGTGTGCTGTCTACCTGCAAATCCGAATTGCTGCGTGCGATCTACTTGCAATAGATACATTTCTAAGCGAAGCAATAAATAGGGTAAGTTTCTTTATTAATGACGATTACAAGTTACTAATACGTATATTGCAAAATAAGCCATGGTTTTGCGAGATTTTTATATTAATATCACTTTTAACGAAGATACAGCCGTGAGTTGTTTGCAACAACATAATCTTCTTATGCAGAATGACGAAAATAACGTCTGTTATAGGTGTGGTGCGGAAATGCAAAGAAAAAGGAAACGCGTTCGTGAAGAAGCGTTGCGTCCAGTTCTAGAAAAGGCTGCCAAACAACAAAATCGTTTAGAAGCAGAAATGAATTCTTCCACTATACAAATTACAGTGTAATTTAAACTTGGGTCATATTTTGGAATTGGTATTTATGTTCGTGTACGACATTCCGAGTACAACATGTGAAAAACTGACTGGGGGGGGGGGGTCATCACATACCATAAGTGATTGGAATAACATGTACCGCAAAGTGTGCTCCTCAATTGTGCCATTCGATCTCAGAGGACAATCAATCAGTAGCAACGACGATTGATGAAGCGCGATTTGCGGGTCGCCAAAAAATATAACAGGGAAAAATCAGGTGATCAACAATCTGAATCTGAAGCTAACGATGCACCAGTGCCAAACAATCGAAACCATGGTAGACGAATAGATGGACACTGACTTTTTGGTTTGAAAAAAAAACGAGAAGTATGATATTTTATTGTGGAAAGGAGAGATGAAAACATATTAATGCTAGATATAGAAATGGAGGTTAAATTTCAATCTGATATTCATTCAGACGAGTGGCCAGCGTACAGGAATCTTGGTAGGCGAAGCTTCGACCATCAAATCGTTAATCACTAGCAAAACTACGTTGATCCGCTCACAGGAGCTCATACACAAGGTATTGAATGGTGGTGGCTAGATGCCAAAATTTAGATATTAAAAAAAATAAAGGGAGTATCATTAAACCATATTTAATCACCTCTGGACCATTTATCCTGAGAGATATTAAGGAAGAATGAAAACGACCCAATTTGTCAGCTTTTTAAAGGATTTTGCCTCTGTTTATAGATGTTAGTTGTAAATATATTCATAATAAAATCATTCTTCTTCTAAGGACGTTGGCGACCACATTTGCTCATCTGATTTTATCTATTGCCACTATAACCAGTTCAGTAGATGTCATGTTTGTCCACTGTCGTAAGTTTTTCAACCAGGAGTTGCGGCGCCTTCCTAATCCTCGCTTACCGATTATTTTTCCTTCAATTATTAGTTGCAGGAGATCATACTTTTAGCTTCTCATAATATGGCCAAAGTAAGTGCTTTTTCTTTCTTTCACAGCTGGAATCAACTCTCGTTCTTTTCCCATTCGATCAGGTATTTCCACGTTTGTGGTATGCAGCTTCTATGGCATATAACATGACCGAGAACATGTAGCATCTTAGCACTCTTCTTCTTGTTTTTAAGTTTAGTTGGCAGTTACAGAGTATGCTGCGCATTTTATGCTTACGTGCAGTCCAGGGCATTATGCTTAAGTGCAGTCCAGGTTCAGGTATGGTTTGATTTTTTGGGGAAATTCTCCCCAAGTAGACAAAATTTTTATATTACAAAAAAAATGTATCAGAGCTACTTTTAAGATGCATTATCGTGAAAGCTGTAGGAATGTCTTTGTCAGTAAATCCCTTTTAACTTTAACTAGTATGTATATATTGGACTCCTTTATGTTTGTTCGTATTAACAAGGATCTCTTTGAAAATGCCCAAAACAGACATAATTATGAAACTAGATACAAAACAGATCTTGTAATTGAGAAGTGTAATTTTAGTTATATCCAAAGAGGTGTACAATATTCTTCCGTTAAAATATTTAATAGTTTCCAGAGAGCATTCGAAGATTACCGCAAGTAAAACCCAAAACAAAGATACGGAAGTTTGTATTATCAAAAGCTTAACACATGGGCTGAAAAGAAAACACGGTTTTTTTGGTTCAAAGTTAGCTTTATTCATCAACGTAATCTCCATCAAGAGCAACGCAATCATTCCAGCGCCGCTCTAACATTTCAATACCACTTTTGTAGAACGATTTATCTTTTGCCTCAAAATAGGCCTCAGTTTCAGCGATAACCTCTTCATTCGTGCGAAATTTCTTACCGGCGAGCATTTTTTTCAGGTCTGCGAACAGCCAGTAGTCGCTGGGAGCCAAATCTGGCGAATACGGTGGATGTGGGAGCAATTCGAAGTTCAATTCATGTAATTTTGCCATTGTTTTGATTGACTTGTGACACGGTGCGTTGTCTTGATGAAACAAAATTTTTTTCTTTGCCATATGCGGTCGTTTCTTTGCAATTTCGGTCTTCAAACGCTCCAATAACGCTATATAATATTCACTGTTGATGGTATTTCGTTTCTCAAGATAGTCGATGAATATTACATCACGCACATCCCAAAATACCGAGGCCATAACCTTTCCAGCCGATTGTTGTGCTTTCGGGCGCTTTGGACGAGGTTCACCAGTTGCTGTCCACTCAGATGACGATCGTTTTGATTCCGGAGTGAAGTGATGGATCCATGTTTCATCCATTGTCACATATCGACGCAAAAATTCCGGTTTGTTACGTTTAAACATGGCCAAACACTGCTCAGAATCATCAACACGTTCTTGTTTTTGATCAACAGTGAGCAAACGCGGCATCCACTTTGAACAGAGCTTTCTCATAGTCAAATGCTCATGCAATATAAAGCCAACACGTTCTTTTGATATCTTTACGATGTCAGCTAACTCACGCAACTTCACTTTTCGATCATTCAAAACGATTTTATGGATTTTTTTTATGTTTTCTGGTGTTACCGCCTCATTTGGACGTCCACTGCGTTCTGCATCATCGGTGTCTCTACGACCACGTTTGAAGTCAGCAAACCAACGTTTTATTGTTGGTTCTGATGGAGCGGAGTCCCCATAACACTTTTCAAGCCATTGCTTCGCTTTAATGGTATTTTTTCCCATCAAGAAGCAGTGTAAAATTAAAACACGAAATTGTTTTTGATCCATTGTTTTGAAAATAACAAAAGTAGCGTCACTCTTAGCACAATAACTCACAAACTAATGAATAGAATATCATGAAATTTTAACAGCTCTCTTTTGAAGGTTAGTATTAACTGAAAAAAAGGTGACTGCAATAAAACTAGCGCCATCTATGTGTTAGGCCCGGGACTTTTCAGCCCATGTGTTATTATACTACAGACAGTTTCATTAGTGATTCAGACAGACTTAACTTATGAATAAAAATGTTAATTTTATTGCTACTTGTTAAGGATGCTTTTCATCTTACGTTGACTGTCTTTAATGATGTCTTCTGAGTCTTTTGTTTTTGTCATAAACATATGTATGTGTTTTGTAAATGTCCTTTTATCTTTTTGTTCTTTGTACAATGTTCCATACCATTTTATGTTTATAACTATTGTTATTCTTGGAACTAATAAATGATTATTATTATTATTACTATTATTTTATTAAAGGAGCTTAGTGCTTTTTCAATCCTTGAGCGTATTCAATAGTGGTCCCAATCTTCATTAATTACGCTTCCTAAGTACGTTATTTTTGGTACCTTTTCAAGTGTTTGTTGATGTGCTTTAATACTTATGTTTGTATAAGGATTCTTACTGACCACCATTGTTTTTGTTTTGCTCGTATTCAGTTTCATTCCAAATTCCTCACATGCATCAACAATTACATTCATGAGTCTTTGTAGGCCTTCTTCACTGTTCGCTAGAATGACAGTATCATCAGCGCAGCGGAAGTTATATTCACACACACAATTAATTGTAGTTCCTCTTTTTTATCAGAAAGTGCTTTATTGAAGATTTCCTCTAAATAGACATTGAATAACAGGGGTTACAAAATATTACCCTTACGTACGCCTTTCTTTATTTTTATTTCTTTGGACATGCGATTTCAACTTTTATTTTGGCAGTCTGGGTCCAGAATAAACTTTCGTAAGTCTTTGTCATCAGTGTTACACGATTGTAGTATTTCCATCATTTTCTCATGATTCACCATATCAAAGGCTTTATGGAAATTTATGAAGCACAAATAAACAATCAGAGTTGACATCCCTACATCATGGAGAATAGTGCGTCCCTCGTTCCTAGGCCGTTCCTAAAGCCGAATGTATATGTCTAGTTTGTTCATCTAATTTTTTGAATACTCTTTCTTTAAGGAGGAGTTTCAAGATGTGGTTCATTAGACTTATATTCCGATATTCCACGCACTTTCTAGGGTTATTCTTTTTTTTGCAATGGTATAAAAAATTGATATAAACCAATCATGAGGGACATCATCTGTGTTGTATACGCTATTGAAGAGGCTCTGTATAATGTCCATATGTTTTTCAAAAAATATTTTAATTATTTCTGTAGGTATATTATCTTCACCTACTGCTGCTGCTAATATTTCGTCTTTATTTATTGAGGGGCCCGTTATATTTAGCTTATTTGTATTATATTGTCTAGTTGTGTCACTATACATTTTCCCTATATATTCTTCCCATAAAATCATTATTAACAACAGTTGTTCGTCTTATCAATTATTATTGTATAGCAATATTATAGCATGGTAGATCTTGAATTTTTTGGTAGACTGCACACTACAGCCGCACAAATTTTGTAGTATCTATTTTATAAACCTCTTCTAATCCGGTTTATCCCTTTTCAGTTATTTTCAACCTATAAAGAATAAAGCTTGGCTTTCATGTAAACACCTTTATCAAGCAAGATTTCAATTACTGGAGTCATAAAAAACTTTATGACACCGTGTATCATATGTTTTTTTTTAGAGAAAATATAATTTACATGAAGTCTATCAATACTATAACTAGAGATTGTTTGTAAAGCAAAAAAATCAGGTGGAAGATACAACTAAACTAATGATATGTTCAGAAACATATCAACGGTGAATAAATTAACCACAATTTTTATAATGGTCATAAAAACTAATATTTTTAAAACGGTTTGCTCTTCTAGTGATAAGAATTAATTTAATAAGTGGGAATAATGTGTGCAACACCCTTGAAGCATATTTTGACAACATGAACGAAAATCCAAATTGTTGGTTTGATAGTGACATAACAGCAACCCCTGTAAGTTATTTTTTTTCATCAATTGTATTCACTATGAATTTATATGGGGTAGAGCGCAACTAATAAAAAATATAATTATTTGTCTGATTTATTTCGTGAAAACATAATCATACGAGATTTTTTGTAGCTCCTTGCGTTTAAATGTATCGCGATAAATATATTTTTTAATTTCCGTCAGCCTGTGGGTGCGTCTCTCTGGCTGACTATTTGTATATAGGCATGATAATTCTCGAGTGAAATGAGACATTAATTTTAGAAGTAATGCTTGAAGTCAAAAAGGAAACTATAGTTTTTAAGAGGTATTTCTTTAGGGGAAAGGGTTGAAAGAGTTTGGTGGTTAAATTTTGAATAGTTTTAATGTCTTTATCCAAATTCTTCTTTATTTTTTTTCCATAAAGATAGAGGGTTAGAGGGGTTGCTTCTAATATATCGTGTTATAAGTTCCTTTCAAGGTTCTTGGAATCGTATGTAAAGGAAAATGTTTGTAATTTTAGATTAGAAAAAATGATATTTTTTCTGCACTGTATTCCCCATATAAGTCATATTAGCACTTGCAGCACTTTACATTATCAATAAATCTCCGTTTCAATTCAACGCCCTAAAGAACTCCAAGGAACACCAAAATTGTTATTAATTTTTCTATTATATCAAATTAAAATTACATAGGGGAACAGCTGTTTTGGTGTCGAGGTTTTTTGAGCTGATTCTATATCAATTTGATGTCCTGAATTCAAATAACGTATTCATTTGTACCTAGGAGCTCAAATTTTTAAGATATACAATTTTAGAGAAATAGAAGTTACATTATTGTAACTCAAATCCGTAAGTGTAGTAAACAAAAGTAGATACGAAATTTTTATTTTAGTTATACAAAAGACAATATTATGTCGTACTTACAAACAAAAAAAAACATTGAAGAAATGAAATAGTCACTCAACACTTGGAAAGCTTCTTTTCCGCGACATTCTTGAATGTTTTTTTAAACAGTCCCTTTTTAAACTCCAGCAGTAATCTGCCATCATGTGCATGTCCCATCTTCATTGGTAGCGGTCCTCCATAACTTTAATATCTTGGTGAAATCTTTCACCTTGTTCCTCACTCATGTCTCCTAAATTTTCTGGAAAACGGTCTAAGTGGCTGTGTAAATAGTGTATTTTAATACTCATATTGCACCCTAAGGATTTGAAACTATTAAGCATCTTGTTAACCATTTCAACATAGTTTTGAGCTTTATGTTTGCCTAGAAAATTTTCTACAACTGCAACAAATGATGTCCAAGCTTCTCGTTCAACTTGATTCATTGAATTTATGAAGGCAGGATCCTTAATTAATTGTCTTATTTGTGGGCCGTCAAATATCCCTGCTTTGAGTTTTTCTGTGCTCAACTGATGCATTTTTACCCCTATATATGCAAAACAAGACCCATTCTTATCAAGAGCCTTTACAAATTGCTTCATTAAGCCCAACTTTATATGTAACGGAGGAAGTATGATTTTTTCTCTTTCAACCAAAGCGTCGTTAATGACATTCTTTTCCCCAACGTCCATGTTTTCTCTCTGAGGCCAATCTTTTCTAACCCAGTGGTGTGTTTTGTCCCTACTATCCCAGAGGCACAAGAAACACGGATATTTCGTGTAACCACTTTGCTGCCCAAGAAGAAAGTTTACCATTTTTAAGTCTACACAAATCATCCATTGATGTTCGTAATACTTTATCTTCTGCAAGACCAAAGCTATGGTATTATATTCTTCTTTCAGTTTCGTTGAGTGAGCTAGTGGTATTGAACCATATTCATTCCCATTATGTAGAAGGACACATTTTAAACTTCGCTTTGAACTGTCAATAAATAGGCGCCAATCATCTGGAATATATTCAGAAAGTCCCATTTCTTTCATGAGTCCCCTAATTTCGTGACAAAATACAAGATTGTCTTCTTGAGAAAAGAATGGTAGCAGATCTTTTTCTCTTGTACGGTAAAAGGTAATTTTGGTTCCTTGTTCCAGTAAATTTTTGTCGTTCAACCTAGAAGCCAGTACTTCAGAAGCTTTTTTTCGATAAATTGAGATCCCTGGTGAGATCATTTAATTCATTTTAATTGAAGCGTTGAGGAACTGATGACGTCCCCTCATAGTCACTGTTAGTTTTATTAGCATCAGAACTTTTATTAGCATCAGAAGAGCGATCAGAGGGAAAATATTCGTCATCAGAGATATGTGGTAGCTGATGAAATGTTGGAATCGGTATTTCATCTGAGTGCGGGATAGGGCGTATTGCCGAGTCTAAATTGGGATAAGTCCACTTACTGCGGTTATTTCGATTGATTCCATTAGTATTTACTAAACAGAAATAACAATCATTGAAGTGGTTTTTTGGTTCTCTCCAAACCATTGGTACGCCGAATTTTAGACATTTTCTTTTCCCGGTAGTCCACTGCCGTAAATGCTCTGTACAAGTTTTACATACGAGATGCGGGGCCCCCGTTTTGTCCTGATCACCAAGCTTAACTCTAAAGTATCCAAGATACGCTCGCTTTACAAAGTCAGTAATAGTTTGTCTGTTTTGCTGAAACATGTATTCTCCGCATATATAGCAAAACACATCAGGTTGATTTACACAACTTCTTCTTGAACTGGAACCTGAACTCATTTTAATTCTGTTCAATAACACAAAAACACTCTTTTCTTAACATAAAATAACACGCCGAATTCGATCTACTCTCATTAGTAAGAACGCGCAAACTGACGAGACTTACCCGAGTTAGGTGATTAAAAGGGTCAGTTCAGGTACCTGATAGGCAATGGTTCCACTATTTATAGATTTACCTGGAATTTACTCAATTACAGACTGACAATAAAACCATTGTACCTACATTAATGAATATATAATAATTTTAGAACTCTCATAAATGAATATACTGAATAAAAACCACATTGGTAGATAAGTTGATGTATCTAAAAAAGTAGAGCTGATAGAGAAAAACGGATTGCATGTATAGATTTAGCGTCCCAAATATAGTTAAAATCAGCTCTAAAATCCCAGGCACCAAAACAAAAATATTTTTTTGTTGCCCTGTGTTATCAGGTAATATTAACCAGCCATAATTTTGGAAAATACCAAGTATTTTCCCATGCTCCAAGTTTACGATAAATTGTGCATTTTTCGGAAACATGTACAATCAAGTTAACATAAGTTTTATGTTCATTTCTTAGTAATAAAATTTTTTTTGCTAAATATATATATATATATATATATATATATATATATATATATATATATATATATATATATATATATATATATGTATATATATATATATATATATATATATATATATATATATATATATATATATATATATATATATATGTATGTATATATATGTATATATATATATATATATATATATATATATATATATATATATATATATATATATATATATATATATGTATATATATATGTATATATATATATATATATATATATATATACCTATATATATATAATATATATATATATATATATATATATATATATATATATATATATATATATATATATATATATATATATATATATATATATATATATATATATAATATATATATATATATATATATATATATATATATATACATATATATATATATATATATATATATATATATATATATATATATATATATATATATATATATATATATACATACATATATATATATATATATATATATATATATATATATATACATACATATATATATATATATATATATATATATATATATATATATATATAAGGGTCTGTTACAGCTGACGCTGTCTCCCTTCTCTCAACCTCGCGTTCCATTCTCTTCGAACTTCCCAATCTCCTTCCCGTAACCCTCTGTTTTTCATTGCATCATCGACGTCATCCCGCCACGAGCGCCTAGGTCTTCCCTCTTTCTTCTTCCAATTGGACTCCATTCTATGATTTTCTTAATCCACCTTCTGCCGTCGCTTCTCCTTACGTGATCGTTTTTCTTCTATGGCATGTACTGCGTCTTTTGTTATTCCCATTCGCGCTCTTATTTCCTCGTTCCTAATCCTATCAGTCCGGATCACCCTACAACACCTTCTCCAACATTCCATCTCTACTGCGTTTATTTTTGATTTATATTTCTTGTTAATAGTCCATGTTTCTGACCCGTATGTCATGATTCTTTCAATGATTGTTCTGTATATTCTAACTTTGTTTGCTTTCGTTATGTGCTTATCCTATAATATGGGGTTTAACTGTCTGATGCAGGTTCTCGTTTGTCCCAGTCTCGATTTCATTTCTTCTTCGGATGTTGCTTCTCTTGTTAATATGGTGCCCAGGTATTTAAATTTTCCAGTTCCTTTAATTGTTACGTTCTCTTCAGTTTCTAGATCTTCTATTTCTCCTTTTTTAGTTGTTAGGTATTCCGTCTTACTAAAGTTTATGTCTAGCCCAGCTTTGTCATACTCTTCCTTCAGTTTCCTCACCATATAGCTGAGATCTTCTTCGTCCTGTGCCATGACGACTTGGTCATCTGCGAAACTCAAGGTGTATCAGTAGTCGTCTCTTACTGGGACTCCCATACCTTGACATTTATTCTTCCAGTTTTTTTAAAGTCTGTTCCAGGTAGATTTTAAACAGTGTCGGAGAGGTTGTACACCCTTCTAATAGTCCTTTCGTTGTTTTAATTTTGGCTCCTAACTTATTACCAATTTTTACTCAGTTAATATTATTTCTATATATCGCTTTTACTGCTTTTATTAATACTTTGTCGGCTAATATATATATATATATATATATATATATATATATATATATATATATATATATATATATATATATATAAGATTTTAGCGAAACGTCGTGCAAATTCATTGTTAAACGAACATCTTTGTTCATACCCGGAACAGATGCAAGGGAATTATCGACGAAACCAAGGAGGCACACAATCAACGAATTAGAAACAAACTTCTTGCTTGTCCCAACAATTCCAGGTCCTTTTGGGCAGTCGCTAAGGCAGTTAGTCAAAATTTTACCAAATCCACCATACCACCACTCACACGGCCAGATAATTCCATTGCAACCACACCTGTTGAGAGAGCGAACTTGTTGGCTGAACTCTTTGCTTCACATTCTACTGTCGATTTCCAAGGAAAAACACCACCTACTATTCCCATATTGCAGTCAAGGATGCCCGATGTTGTCTTCAGACAGCGCATCATAAAGCGTATTTTAATGAAGCTAGACACCAAGAAGGCTTCTGGCGCTGACGGAATACCTGCCATAGTTCTCAAAAACTGTGCAAGGGAACTAACACCAGTTTTCTGTAGACTTTTTAACCTATCCTACAGAAAGGGAATATTTCCGTCCTGCTGGAAATGTGCCACGGTTCAGCCGATACCTAAAAAAGGTAAGAAGAACTTGCCAAATAACTACCGACCAGTTGCACTGCTTTCAATAATATCGAAAGTCATGGAAAAGGTTATCAATGAGCATCTTCTAAAATATCTTGAACGATTCAATATTATTAGCGATCACCAATATGGTTTTCGTAAACATAGATCAACAGGAGATCTTCTGACTTATGTAACACATGTTTAGAACAACGCAATTGAACACTTTGGAGAATCTCGAGCGGTTGCTCTTGACATATCCAAGGCATTCGACCGTGTTTGGCACGATGGACTGTTGGCTAAGTTACGTTCTTATGGTATGTCTGAAAGGTTCTGTTTGTGGCTCTCATGTTTCCTCAGAGAACGTTCTTTACGAGTGGCGGTCGACGGATTTCTTTCTAACACCCTCACTATCAACGCCGGTGTGCCCCAGGGCTCCATGCTGTCTCCTACTCTCTTTCTCATTTACATTAACGATCTCCTGGAAAAGACCGGGAATCTAATCTATAGCTTTGCAGATGACAGTACGCTTGTCTCTTCATTCACCTTGAACGCTCGGACATCGGCTGCTCAGGCGAATATCCGCAGACAGCAGGAGGTCGTTCAACTTAACAAAGACCTGGAAGAAATTCTATCTTGGGGTGACAGTAACCAAGTGGAATTTAACGCTACAAAAAACCCAAGCAGCAGTTTTTTCTAAAAAAGTTAACGTTGCTGAACCCGACATAGTTGTGTCGGGGCACTCCATTCCCCTAGCATCGTCGCTCAATTTGTTGGGCGTTAGTTTGGGAGCAAATATGTCTTGGCATGAACATGTTGCAGGCATAGCAAGGAGAGCTTCTCAAAAGTTGGGAATATTATTTAGAACCAGAAAGCTTTACACCCCACAGCAACTGTTAATTCTTTACAAAGCCCAAATTCGACCAACTATGGAATACTGCTCCCACGTTTGGGGCTCCGCTCCCAAACATACACTGCATTTGTTGGATTCTGTTCAGAGAAGAGCGGTCCGTCTGATTGGGGACCCGGAATTGACCGGCGGCCTTGATTCGCTGGAACATCGAAGAACGGTTGGCGATTTGAGTCTGTTCTACAAGTTATTTTCATGGAAAGTGTTCGAAGGATGTAGCCCGCTTAATTCCTCCCAAAGCGGTGCATGTTAGAAATACACGTCGCGCTGGTGCTTCGCATCCGTATGAGGTTCAGCTTGTTACTCCGCGTACAACGCTTTTCAAGCAATCTTTTATATGGAGAACGTCATCCCTTTGGAATAATTTGCCCAGCGCTGTGTTTCCCACCGAGTGCAATTTACAGCGATTCAAGAACAACGTGAATCGGTTTTTTTTCCGCACTCGTGCCGCTCCTGGAGCGCTTTAGGGACTTCCCTGCAGCACGTGTGCTAGACCCATAAAAATATATATATATATATATATATATATATATATGTATATATATATATATATATATATACATACATATTTATATATATACCAGGTGTACAAGTATGAAATGCGGATTTCAGACAATAGATGGTGCACCAATGCGGTTTGTGCTATAAAGATTTGACACTGCGCTATTTTGTTGTGTCAACAACAAGTGTCAGATGCGCACGAGTGGTAAATTGGAAAAGTGTGTGCATAGTGTTGTGTTGTTGTGTTCAATATGTCGAAATTTATACCGAACAAAGAGCATTCGCGGACAGCATTAATTTTTTGTTTTCATTTGAAGAAAACTGCTCTTGAATCATACCGATTACTTCGAGAAGCTTATGGTGAACATGCTCCATCGTAAGATACATATGAACGATGGTTTCGGCGTTTCAAAAGTGGTGACTTCGATGTTGCAGACAAGGAACATGGAAAACCGCCAAAAAAATACGAAGATGTGGAATTGCAAGCATTGTTGGACGAAGATGATTCGCAAACACAAAAACATCTCTCCGAGCAATTGGGCGTTAGTCAACAAGCTGTTTTCAATCGGCTACGAGAGATGGGAAAGATTCAGAAGCCGGTAGATGGGTACCACATAAGTTGAACGACAGGAAAATGGAAAAAAAAAACGCAAAAACACGTGTGACATTTTGCTCGCTCGGTACAAGAGGAAGTCGTTTTTGCATTGTATAGTTACAGGCGCACCATCCACATCGACCGCAAGACCGAATTGTTTTGGCAGAAAGACGATGCTCTGTGTTTGGTGGGACCAGAGGGGCGTGGTCTATTATGAGCTGTTAAAACCAGGGGAAACGGTTAATACTATACGTTACCAACAACAATTGGCCGATTTGAACCATTCGCAGGCCAGAATACCGAAAGAGGCAACACAAAGTCATTTTTCTTCATGACAATGCTCCATCATAGACGGCAAAACCAGTTCGCGATACGTTGGAAGCACTCAGCTGGGAAGTTCTACCCCATGCGGCTTACTCATCAGACTTGGCTCCTTCCGATTACCACTTGTTTGCATCGATGGGTCACGCACTTGCTGAGCAGCGCTTTGGTTCGTACGAAGATGTGAAAAAATGGCTCGATGCATGGTTCGCAGCAAAAGGGGAAGATTTTTACTGGCGTGGTATTCACAAATTGCCCTAAAGATGGGAAAAATGTATAACAAGCGATGGAGCATACTTTGAATAAAGCACTTTTTATCGTTCTTCAGAATTTAACATGTTTTTTTTTAGAAAAAAAAATCCGCATTTCATACTTGTACACCTGGTATATATATATATATATATATATATATATATATATATATATATATATATATATATATATATATATATATATATATATACATATATATATATATATATATATATATATATATATATATATATATATATATATATATATATATATATATATATATATATGTATATATATATATATATATATATATATATATATATATATATATATATATATATATATATATATATATATATATACATATATATACATATATATATATATATATATATATATATATATATATATATATATATATACACATATATATACATATATACATATATACATATATATATATATATATATATATATATATATATATATATATATATATATATATACATATATATACCTATATATATATATATATATATATATATATATATATATACATATATATACCTATATATATATATATATATATATATATATATATATATATATATATATATATATATTGGCAACAATATAGCCCTTGGTTTAGTCAATATCCATTCCGAAATGTCAGGTCACATAGGATATGCGAGTTTATCCAGGGAGACATGGAAGTTTGACCCCATTAAGATTCGTTTCAAGAAGTGCAATATAAATATGGTTAGCGCAAAATCTGAAACTTATTTCTTAAACCTAAAAGTTTATAAGAAAATAATATATTTTAATTAGCATAATATGGCATTAGTAGAATTTCTCAAAGGTACAACGTAACCAGTGAATTTTTGTGAGTTTAAAAGTAAATTACCTGTTCTCAACTATAGATTTACTCATATTTGAAAAGTATAGTCAACAAAATAATAAATGATGCTTGTTTTTTACTGATCACATATATTTTAATATAATCATTTTATTGCCCAAAGCAACGTTTTCAGCATATTAAAAAGTTGTCACAGTGATATTTAAAAATAACCGTTGGACTTGCGTAATTAGTGTTCCGTACGTTGATTGCTTTTAAAATAAAAATTTTCGTTGCGGAAGTATAAAATGATCAGTAACTTCACAAAACACATCCAAAATGAGTTTTTTTCCGATCTTTAGTCAAAACTGATCACCTTGAAATCTTTGTTTTTTTATATACCAGATAAATTATTTTCGAGATAAGGTGGGGGGGGACAGCGATTTTTTCGCACTTTTTTAAAAATAATACAGAGAGAATTGTACGCAAGTATTACATTATATATATTTTTGAACTCGTCGAATTTTTTGATCAGTACTTTTCGAGATAAGGGGAGACAGCGATTTTTCGCGATTTTCTAAAAATAATACAAAGAAAAGTGTGCACAAGTATTGCATTATATATAGTTTTGAACTTATGTTTTTACAAGCTTCATTTGACACCCCACTCGATTACCTGGTAAAAAAAATTTTTTTCACTGCCGATTTCACTCCCCAAAACTAACCCCTAAGTCAGAATTTAACTTTCAAAACTAGACGGCTCTGATGAAGCCATCAATTCCTATATTAGTTCCAAATTTCAACTTTCTATGTCAAATGGTTTCGGAGAAAATCGGGTGTGAGAGACAGACGAACAGATGGACATCGATGTGATCTAATAAGTGTTCCGTACGGATCACTAAAATTATCATTTAACAGGTTGACTGCCGATCTATATTTTTGAGTTTGTGGTTGACGCCGGTAAGATTTTTCCAAATATTTTTATTTTATTGTGGTAAATATGAATTAAAATGAGTCTTGGATGTGTTTTTTTTATGTGTCATTCAAAATATTAGAAAAAAAAAATTTCACTCCGATCGGAGTGTTCGGCATCTAGTAAAAATTTTCACTTGCAATGCCGATTACTCCGATCGGAGTGAAATTTTTTTTTTCTAATATTTTGAATGGCACATAAAAAAAACACATCCAAGACTCATTTTAATTCATATTTACCACAATAAAATAAAAATATTTGGAAAAATCTTACCGGCGTCAACCACAAACTCAAAAATATAGATCGGCAGTCAACCTGTTAATTAGACTAGATGTTTCATATTTATTTTACAAATAACTGTATGTCACTGTAATCGCTCTAATATAGATCAGGAAGAAAATGCAGTTCCTAAACGAGCAGAGTAAAATAGTATTTGTTCAAATACAAGGAGAAATCTCCACTTACGAGGGTTGTATGATAAGTGCCTGGCCTTGACAAGAAAAAAACATTTTTATGTGTAAAATTTATTTTATTTTTCAGCATAGTCTCCTTTTAGCTCGATACACTTAGTCCAACGTTTTTCTATCCTTCGCACAGTGTGTCGACTAGTACAAGTTAGCTGGACAAAATTATTTTTTCACTTATTTCAATTGTTTAAGTATATTCTAGGCATATTAAGTTATTTTAAGAAAAAATTCATCGCGTTGGTTTTTTTTTATGGGCGTGGCTAATTTTTTCCCCTAAATTAGTCAGCTACGCAGACATATTTAACGATAACTCGGGAACAACTTGTCAGATTTTTATAAATAAAACATTAAAAAATGCATAACAAAATTTTATTAAAGTTGATTGAATATTATTTTATTCTATCTTTTATCGTTTTGGAGTTATTTAGAAATTAATGGAGAGAAAAAAAAAATTTTTTCGTGTAAAATTCATTATTTTTTTCGGTAAAAAAGCGCAATAACAAAAGAAAAACAAAATATTATTTTTGTTTTTGTTTATGTTTTATGTTTATGTTTTATTTATTAAGGCTTGCAAATTTATTTCAGCACGACTTTCTGTTATAGCAATGTGCTCCTCTGCGGGGTAACAGGCCTGTTTGGACTTTTTTAAACTAAAATATGACGGAAACACATTATGCCCCGCCTTCATGGACCACTTCCTAGTTTGTTTGTAAGAATGCGTTGCTGACTTAGAATCTATATAGTAAGCTAAGGCTTCGTCACTACTTAATTGCCTAGGATTAACGGAACTGGTATTTTTAGACTTAATAATATTATCTGGGCTCTCACTAATGTCTCTAATCACATTGGCAATTTTCCTTTGTCCTGCTGAACGCACAGCAATTTCGGCAGCAGTCACCAATTCACTGACACTTCGGGATTCTACGAGATCCACGACGCGAAGTTTCTTCGTCTTAAACGACGATTCCTCGAAATCTTTGCGAGGTCTTCCTGCAGGAGTCACATTCTCACTTGATGTTGAAGGTTGTGGCGCAAAAGAACTCGCAGTAAAACTGTATGTCTGCTTCATCCAACCAATTCTTATTTTTAATTAAAAAACGCTCCTTCGACTTTCCTGAAGCCAACCATTTGGCACCAAACTTATTAGACAAGTTGGATATCTTCAACTTTATTTCTTTTTGGCTGCTTTCAGTAATGTTACCAAAGTGAAATTTTGAAGAAAGAAAGTCATATACACGCGAGTTTTTTTCATTCTTCGTGTGTTTCAACCACTCCTCAAAAAAGGCTACCCTTGAAATAGAGTAAACGTGTTCTGGAAAAAAAAAAAAAAAAAAAAACATGTTGTACTGAAGTGTGCTAAACAATATGT
This sequence comes from Pachyrhynchus sulphureomaculatus, assembly GCA_019049505.1. Classification (NCBI taxonomy): domain Eukaryota; kingdom Metazoa; phylum Arthropoda; class Insecta; order Coleoptera; family Curculionidae; genus Pachyrhynchus; species Pachyrhynchus sulphureomaculatus. The sequence goes on along the minus strand of CM032456.1, from coordinate 32,505,982 downwards.
GTATTTTTACGAAGAATAAAGTTATTTCTGTGTAATATCTAAAAACTAGCCCGGATAGAGGTGAATGTCTGTATATTCTGAACTTTCAAAGTTTTTTTTTTAAAAAAAACACGCTAAAATATATAGGCTATTTAAAAAAAATACTAATAATTCAAATTAATAGATTCTGATTAAAAAAATACAATAAAAAATAGTACTTACTTACCCTCAGTATTAATATTCATCACAAAAAACTTTCACAATATTACAATATGTCACTATAAGATGTGCACGAAAGTGTCGCTAAATTGCAACTGACTGATTGAAAGAGCTGCATTAAACTCATTACCTGACTTCTGACGCTTATGACTCGCCACTTGCAAATTTGATAAACAACCTTTTCTCGGAATTCGGGGTTTGGTGGTGTTGTTTACGTTTTGCAAATAAGATTTCCTGGAAATCATAACATGAATTTTGTCCACCTAGCATGTTCTACGCGACACACTGTGCTTCGTATCCTATTTAAAAAACATAATTTCTCCAACCCTTCAAAATAGGAGTTTATTTCAGAAATCACGTCATCGTTTGAGCAAAATCTTTTTCTGCCGAGCCATTTTTTCCATTTTCGAAAATAGGAAATAATCGCTGTGGGCTAAATCTGTCGAATATGGTGGATGCGAAAGTGTGCACGCGTGCATTAAAAAAAATTTCACTCCGATCGGAGTAATCGGCATTGCAAGTGAAAATTTTTACTAGATGCCGAACACTCCGATCGGAGTGTCCAATTAAATAAGTAAAGAAATAATAAATCGAACTCATGAACTCAAAACATTTATTTCTAAATCATTTTTGTACATTTTTTATGGTAATCCTCAAAGCAATTAAGGCAAAAACCTGGTTGTCCAGGGCACATTTTACATTCATACACTGTTTGCGTTTATCATGCTCATTTGCAGCACATGCATGAATAACTTTTTGTACCACCGAATGGTTTTACGGCGGCAAGGATAATATGCCATCATTTGATCCTGTCTATCTATACCGGACATAAAAGCATTATATCCAATGATTGCGGAAGGTTTTTCGGATTCTTGATTTCTTTTGTTTTTAAAAATGCCCATTTCGCTTCCAAATTCTGTTGAAATGTATTGAATATTGCGTTTATCGCGCCATTTTCCGACATGCACTCCATTGCAAAACAGATTTATTCTCGCCACGTTTTAAGTTTGCACTCATTACCTCTTTCGGATTATCTTTTCTCTCAGCTCTCAGCGTACCAGTGCAGTATGTATTTTGTTGAAGTAATTTCCTAGCTAAATTAACACTATTGTAAAAATTGTCTAGATAAACAGCATGTCCCACACCCAATTTTTCCTCCAATAAATGTAAAACAATCTTTTCAGTATGTCCGCTTCCACCATAAACATCTGTCGCACCTTCGTAGACACGAAATTTCAAAATAAGTCCATTAGGCTCTGTCAGCATGTATAACTTCATACCATACTTATGACGCTTATTCTTGATATACTGTTTAAACTGGAGACGACCCCGATAAAGTACCATAGCTTCATCCAAAGACAACTCTCTTCCAGGATAGTAAATTTCTCCCATCTTGTTGTTAAAAAAATCTGCCACAAATCTAATCTTTCCTAACCGATCTGCCGGATCCATATCTGGAGATGTAAAATGCAAACACCTCAAGATAAGCAAAAATCTATTCCTTGATATATATGTTCTAAAAACAGGTAGATTAAATAGCGGATCAGTTTTCCAATAATCGTTAAGACGGCTCAAGGATATTGTGCCAGTGTGAAGTAACAGGGCCAAAAAAATTCGTCAAGAGTAAGATCTTTAAAATTAGTAATACGTGATTTTGTACTTGTTTCTGGGCGCAGCAAAACCTCGACTGCGTAAGAGTTCGTTCGTTCTACAATAGTTTGTAAAAAATCATCATCAATGATCATTTCGAAAAAATCGATAGGTGCACCCTGTCCTGGAATTTGCACCAATAATTCCTGGGTTTTCTGGAACAAAATTTGTTTTAACGCACCTCTGTCGTTCCATTTTATCTCATCAAGGCTAGGAAGTGTTTGATGTGGCCGAATAGGGTTTATAAAATTCTCTTCTTCGGACTCGGAGCTTGAATTTACATCACTATCGTCTGTGTCTGGTACGTAATGTTCGTCACTACTACCTCCGCTTTCTTCCAATAGCTGCAATAATTCAGTGTCAGTTAGCTTCTTTTTCTTATCATATACCTTTTTTTCATCACTACAATGTCTTTTTTTAATACCAGAAGGCCCAGGTTGATTATCCATATTGTACGGTAGATTACAACCAAACCAAAAGAAAATCCGCGGAACCACTTAAGCACCTGTTAGAACTTGCGTTTTTAAGCAACGCCACCACTAGAAACACGTTTCATATACAACGCCGATGGAATACTAAAACGTTTCGTAAGAACGCATGTCGAACTCCGATCGGAGTAGACGGCGTTGGCGAAGAGACCCGACGCACTCCGATCGGAGTGGTCGGCAGTCAACCTGTTAATGGTTGTTACCGACAATTTTTTCATAGCATACCTTTTTACACACACCTTTTAATAACTTGCCAATATGTTTGTGTCCTTTGTGTCTGTTCTTTGTTGTCATATCCTATTCAGTACTCACGTCGAAGAAACTGCATGAGCCACAATTTTTTTTTAGAATTCTGATTTGGTGATATTGAATTGACACGAGAATTTGGGTTGGCAAAGAAGTTGTACCCAATTCGTTAGACTCAAAATGTCGGTACGTAGTGAGTACGCGCCGGCGCCGAGCTGATTTGATTCAATATAACTTGTTTGCCAACTTATTTAAACATCTGGATTTCTTTTTAGAATATATACTGAATTTCAAAAATTCGTTTCATTATATTTGTATGTTTAGGAGCAACTTGCCGCAAATTATGGATTTTCATTGGAAAAGCATGATGTAAGAACGCAAGATAGATATATTTTAACAATATTTCGGCTAAAAAGTAGGAAAAATTTAAATGAAAAAACGACCGTTTTTATACAACACGGATTAAGTACAGATGCAGTAAGTTTTATGATTAATGGAAACAAGTCGTTACGTAAGTATTTATGTAAAGTGGCGTAACCTAACTTTAAGGAGCCTAAAGTGTATTTGTTTGGAGTTGCTAGCAGAATTCTCTCATTGTAGATGCAAATACATGTTGGGGTGCGACCAAAAAAAAGAGATTTCTTATTAATTTTATTAGATTTTGCTACCTGTTTTTAATTATTTTTAAGGGTTCACCCCATTTTAGGCAGAAAACCTATGCTATACAATAGAGTCATAAAATGTAAATGAGAGTTCATCGGTAGCATAGCCGTCCGAGAGTAGAGTGCTTTTATTGTTTAATAAATAAAATTATTTTAAAAATAAAGTTATAGAAATATAAAATTTATTACCAAAAATTTACGATATAAGTACGACTTCTCTTAAATTGATAATTAAGGGTTCTATTTCCACAGTTTCGTTGATGTATTCGTCAAGTTTCCACATTTTATTGTTCTCCTTCTATATCATGTCGAATGGCATTTTTTAAATTATTCTCTTTGATACATAAAAATAACTCACCAATTCGTCTGATAGTTTCATACATAACAGCGCCAGCTTTTTCTTTATCAAATAAATTGATTGAGGTATTGACAAAATATTGTAAACTCACACTTAAATATAGTATTAAAAAAATGAATTGATAGCAAAAATTAATCCATTAATTATACCAAGTAACTCCAGATTTATATCGTTTGATGTACAAAATCTTTTTCCTAGTATACCACCATCAGACGCTATAAATTTGGTCCAAAGATTACTCAATAAAAATAATGTTAACCCAATAATTAAACAAGAAATATTAGATATTAGATGTCTTAACATTGTGCTTCGACCAGAATTATTTCGAATTTAACGATAACATTTATATAAGTAAGAAAGGTTTAATAATGAGAAACCCTCTTAGTCTAATTTTATCTGAAATTTTCATGGACCATTTAGAAGAACAAATCAGTAATTCTCATCTTTTTAAAAATTTCTATTATTAGTACCGGTATCTAGATGATATACTGACTTGCTTTACAGGCACAGATCGACAATTAAAACTTTTTCTAGATTATATTAACCAACTTCATAATAATATTTCTTTTACAACAGAAATAGAAACAAATAAATCGATTAATTTCCTAGCTTTAAAAATATAAAATAAAATGAATAAACACGATTTTGAAATCTTCCAAAAACCAACATACTCAGATATAACTATACACGCTAATTCTAACCACCCGTTCTCACATAAAATCTCGGCTTATAATAATTTCATTCATAGACTAATAAATACACCATTAACGGAAGAAAATTTTCAGAAAGAATTAAATATTATAAAACAAATTAGTATAAACAATGGATACAGGAGCGATTTCGTAGATAATATTTTAATGAAAAAACAATTTAAAAAAGCAATAGGACTGGTGTACCCGTACAATCAACTAAACAAAGAAAAATTTCATATACTCACTTATACCGGAAAATCGACTAATAAAATTCAAATTTTTTTCCATAGAAATCATGTTAATAACGCTTTCCGTACAAATAACACATTATCTCGACATATTAAAAATAACAAAAGTAAAACAAAAAAAGAAAATAAATCGAGGGTTTACCAATTATGCTGTGGCACTTGCAATAAAACGTATATAGGACAAACAGGCAGACCTTTTATAAAAAGAAATAAACGAACATAAACAAAGCTTTAGAATGAAAAATAACAAATCTCATTACGGTAAACATTTAACAGAGGAAAACATACATTCAATGAAGATTTCAAAATTTTGCATTGTAACCTTTGCACTTGCCCGATTTTTGAGGCGTCATTTTGTACCCTGTGAAAATTGTTTTTTCCCACGCTTGGGCGTAATTTTCTTGCAACCTCTTTTTAATTTCTGAGAATGAATTGAGTGAATAATGATTTTAAAAGAACTAAAGAAATTAAACGAACACTAGCTCAGTTTTCCTTGGTAGAGAAATATGGGTAAGAGATAATTGTTATACGTCTTTTTGGAATTATTTTCTATTTTTAAAAAGCTTCAGTTGTACAAATTTTGGGCACCATTCATTTTAAAATAAAAAGGATCTAACTTCAGTTAAAAAAATGAAAAAATACTGAAGTGTTTTACCGTTATTACTAAAAAGGATTATTCTAGTACAACTTTTCTTATCCTGAAAAGAAAAATAGGTATCCAGTGAGACACTAGCTTTAATCAACAAAAAAAAAAGAAAATTTATTCATGATTTAAAATAAAAGTTCCAACCTTTGCAGTTTTAAGGAATACAAAAAAATTCTAGCCTAAAAGTAGTTTTTATAAATTAGAGTCCCTAAATCAGAGATTTTACTTCTAAATCTTGACTACACCCGAAATCGAAGAGTCGTGATTTTCACTTCGCGATTTTTCAGTTCAAATTGCTGTTAAAACACTTATTTGCGGGGAATATATTTATTGATGTATGTTCTGGTAACTTACGGTCTTCCTATGGGCTTCTAGACCTTCAATGCAACACAAAACCGGTTTCACACTTTTGAGAAGAGCCTACTTTAACTACTCCATTTAGAAAACACACAAAACCCACTACGGCTTTATGATAAAAAAACTCGTGCTTAACTTGGCTCTCGTAGATATTGTCGTAAGCCTCTACTGCGGCTCGGTGGAAATTAGCCTGGCTGCGGCTTGATGTTACTAAGCCTGGCGGCGGCTCGATGGTACTCAGCCTCTCTGCGGCTTGATGGTACTAAGCCTGGCTGCGGCTCGATGGTACTAAGCCCAGATTCGCGTCCTCCGGACCCTTAAATAAGCCGTGGGCACTCTGTCTGTAATATGGCGACGCCGGAACCAAAACTCCGGATACAAACATTTGACCAATCCCGGCGTATCGATAGATTCAGTCGCAAACCCGCACAGCACACTATATAACGAGCGGCTAGGAATTTCTGATTAATATTCCGCTCGATACAAAAATGAAAAGAAGTACATTATTAAGAGAAAAATCAGTAACATTATATGGTCTTAAAATCTAGGAAAAAATGAATGTTACATTACCCCCTTCCAAAAAGAAATAGACTACACTAGTCTATTAAACTAAGGCTACTTATGAAAAGGTACAAAGTGGTACACTATCACTTAATACTAAGGTCAGAACTTAAAACAAAATTACAAACTTCGGACCTTACTACTAGACTTAATTCAATTAAGCACTAATATTAAGTACAATGAAAACCAAATGAAAATCTTTGCATGTACACAAGAATCTTATAACTAGACTTAACTTAATTAAGCACTAAGGTTAGGTACATCAAAAAGTAAATAAAAATCCTTGCATGAACATAAGAAATACCTGTTCAAAGTAACAGTCGCGGTCTTCTTATATAAAAGAATCAGCTCTGTTATTGTTACCAAAACAAAAAAAAATATAACTTTGTCTAGACTCTTGTCTAAATCAAAAAAAAATGAACTGAAACAAAGTATGAACACCCCCCTTAAAATATTTTAAGGATTGTCTGAAAATTTTCTATTTCAGCAAAAGAAATTTATAAAAATTCTTAAATAAAGAAAAACAAAAAAATAAGTGATTCTAGTGCAAACACTAACACTAAAAAAAAAAGTCTTGTCAGACCATTTAGCACAAGGCCAAAAAAAAAAATATCTGGATAAATATCCAGACAAACGCTCGGGAAAAATCGCTATCAATGCTCTAGCTCATCGCTAAGAGAACATTCCAAATCTAGTATCACTACTAGTCGCACTCCGAAAATAATCGCACTCTATCGCGCAATGTCGACGTCCTAAGACATCTAGACATGCTAAAATCGCCAGGGAAAACGCTCTGGTTGATCGCCAGAGAACACGTCAGCTCATCGCCAACTAAACACTCTGGTATATCGCCAGAAAAAACCTCGGCTCCTCGCCAAGAAAACATTCTGGTACATCGCCAGAAAAAACTCGGCTCCTCGCCAAGAAAACACTCTGGTATATCGCCAGAAAAAACCTTGGCTCCTCGCCAAGAAAACACTCTGGTATATCGCCAGAAAAAACCTCGGCTCCTCGCCAAGAAAACATTCTGGTACATCGCCAGAAAAAAGCCTCGGCTCCTCGCCAAGAAAACACTCTGTAAATAGTCCTCGACTACACAAAGTCTGCGTTCTAAAAGAACAATCTCGCCATTAACATAGTGAGCAGCTATAAAAGCTAACAATATCACTATAGGCACAGTGAATAGCTACAAAAGCTAAAATTCACTCTAAACACAGTGAATAGCTATAAAAGCTAAAATTCACCAAACTGAATGATCCTGCTTCAAAAAGCAATGTTCACAAAGAACAGAATGATTAGTCCACGCGCAACTAACATTCAAGGAAACATTCCTAGCATAACTATGTGAGACAGCTAGTCTCTAAATAGGACCTCCCCAAAGTCATAATCCTATATATAGGAGTCCATAAACAAAACGACTCAAAATCACACATTTTGAGCACATGCCCTCAGGCAACCAACATACACTGAAATATATACAGAAATATATACAGAAATATATACAGAAATATATACAGAAATACATACAGGAGTTCAAATCCCAAACTCTTGGTTATGATAACTCCATACTGAGCTTGGTGAAAGCTCTTAGCAAAAGCTAATCAAATCTTCAGCACATCGCACCAAAGTGACAAATCTGCCTAGAAACATGAGCCAGAAAAAACGCCCTCCGTCATTCTTCAGGGTGGCTACACTGAGATATAAAATTTAACCAGCATTGCGCTTCTTCAAGTTGCATGAAGAACCCTCGTGTACTGGTCTCGCCCTAGAACAACAACGAAAAACATTCAATCCATCCCACATAACAGGAGACAAACACCTCACCACGATATACTGAAAGGTGGAGACAATAGAATACGGAAATGGTGACCCTGGAGTCCACCAACAAAAGGAAGTAGATTATAGCATCCACTAAACTAAAACGGTGTCTACCACACCACCATAAGTCAAAAAAAAATTAATCAATCAACACACTACTGCCAACAGCCTGTCACCACTAATAGGCTAATTGGAGCTGAGGTCGACTACAGTAGCTAGGCTCTCCTTTGGCTCAAATAGTAATAACCATTGAGTAACAAAACCTTTAAAGGTCCCAAAGGTCAAACGTTCGCCCTCCATAGACTACCCTTCCAATCAGTCTGTTCCTCAGGAAGACTAACTCCCTGCCAAACGTCGTAACGGCATCTGTTAGCACCCGGTGCATCACAGCCTGTAAAAACAAATAACTCATGGGATACAACCTAAAAGGTTTACAAGGTTAGCTTAACCAAGCTTCTAACGGAAATTTCCAAAAAACGAAAATGAGCTTAAAAAGCTACATGAAGCAAAAATTTCTCTATTTTTCGGTGGCAACGCAACAAAACTGTTGAAGACGACAAGAGCTTTTCCAGCTTAATCAGAGACAAGAAGAAAACATCGTTGACAGCTAGAATATTCGATCATGGTGTTAATCGTCTTCCTAGACAATAGCCTCTAGAAGAAACTGCTACAGGTATCAGGCATAACCGTTTTCTGTCAGCCCAAACTTCTAGATTATCTGGTGAAAATCTAAAAATTCGGTTAGGAATCTTCCTTCACTGCGCTTAGCCTCTCTTGACAAGGTTCTCATCTCGGTATCAGATTTTGATCATTTCTTCGTGAAACGACTGTCTTACTCTGCTCTCATCTCTTGTAAATGATCAGCCTTTAGTTCTCCTGCAGGACTTCAATTTCCTATCAATCTGATAGTAGACCGAAAAAACTCATCAGACGCCTATGAGTCTATGCAAAAGAAATTTTAAAAAGTTTGTGACTCAAAGGTAACGTTTAAACGGCCCTGAGAAGAATAGAAGATACCCTCAGTTTGTCAATTCAGAAGAAGATCTAAATCAAAATAATCCAAGTCTTAGACTTACTGGATAAACCAAAATCAATTTACTCTTAATTGCACCGAAAATATACCACTAAGGTAATAGAAATACACCCACTCGGGTAACAAACTTTGAAATTGCTCATAAAAATTTTGACTCTACATCACACTACACGAGCTACATCTTGCGCTTGTCCTAACTCAAGATCACCTTGGATTGCCTCTAATCAAAATTTCGCTTCCAAGTGTCAAGAACTGGATATTATTTGGGGTCTTAAGCAAATCAAATCCCGCGACCACCGACATACCAGTCTTATGATATATCCTGAGTGTGACTCAGCTCGCTAAAACTGAGTCGATGCTAAACATCAACCACAATCAACCTAAGTTTGGGATATGGCCAATACCCAAAACCTTAGCATTAAACAATAAAAGTAAGCTATTCTCTGCTCAACTTTTATAACAGTCAAAAAAAACGAGGTCGTCACCTCTACAGAGCAACATCAAAAAAATAAAGTAAAGCAATTAAGATAATGTAAATATAAATTATTCTTCTTCTGACAAACTTTCATTAGGGTTAGGTCCATTGAATGGTTTTAAGTCTTTAATATGCCATCGTCCTATTTTAGTCCCATCTAAATTAACTAAACCATAAACTAAGTCTGAAATCTTTTCTCTTATCACGCAATGCATATACTTAGGTACCAACTTAGATGTGAATTTATCTGCTGCACTGGAAAGAATTTTTTTTTTTTCGCCAAACGTGATCACCTATATTAAAGGCAAAATCCCTTTTTCTGAGGTTGTAAGACTTACTGTTCCGTTCATAAGCCTTATGTATCCTACTACGCACGTCAGTGAAAATATCTTTTAAACCCTTTAAATTTTCGGCATACGCACCCCTGTTACCCGGAATTATTTCGCTGTCAACATTGACATCCAAATCCAAATTTTTATAATACGATCCAGATAGAGGTATATGTCTGCCGTAAACTAAGAAAGACGGTGTGAACCCTGTTACTTCGTGTCTTGCGGTATTTATTGCTTGTTGAATTTTGGAAATATTGCCATCCCAAGTGTCATGTGAATCAACGTAACTTCTTAAAGCGGTCCCGACTGTTCGGTTATTACGTTCAACAAAATTACATTGTGGAGAGTACACAGGATTAAAACGGATGTTAAAACCATAAGTTTCACTTAAGCTCTTAAAACTCTTAGAGGTAAACTGAGTACCGTTATCGCATATTAAGAGCGACGGAACACCGTGGATTAGAAAGACATCATTTTCCAAAATTCTCTCTATATATCCAGCTTTAGAGCTTTTCAAAGGAAATAGCATGGTATACTTTGTAAACCAGCAAGAAACCACGAGAAGCCATTTATTTCCCCTTTTTGAACGTGGGAATGGGCCTACTAGATCAGCTGCTATGACTTGAAAAGGGTAATTAACCGTTTTCTCTTTTCCCATCAGTCCCATAGGTAGTGTATTTGGAGATTTCTGCGCTCCACATACTTCACAAGTCCTCACAAACTTTAAGATATCAAAACGCATTTTTGGCCAATAATACTGTTCCTGAACCCTGTGAAGAGTTTTTTATAAAAACCAAAATGACCAGAAGTAGGAGGAGTGTGACACATGTCTATAATTTCCTCTCTCTGTGGTTTAGGAACTAGTATTTTCCACTCGGGTACATTAACTTTTAAAGGCAACTGGTTTGGGATAAACTTGTACACGAAATCATTTTCCACCTTCCACTGCGGAAAATTTTGAGGAAATTCTTTAATTTGCTGCCGTGTAAATTATCGTACCATGGATCAATGCGATCTATATCAACTGTATCAATTCTTACGCCAATTTGTGCATTAAGACTGTTTTCGTCCACTGTATGATCTGGGATTCTTGACAAAGCGTCAGGAATAACATTGTGGACCCTTTTCTATGAATTAAATTAAACGTATGTTGTCTCAACCTAATCGCCCAACGCGCTAGTTTGCCACTAGGGTTTTTAATAGAATTAAGCCACAATAAACTATAATGATCTGTTATGACCGTGAAAGGAACACCTTCTATGTAAGGTCGAAACTTTTCGATGTTAAAGAGTACTGCTAAACATTCTTTTTCAACAACCGAATAGTTACGTTCAGCCTTTGATAAAGTTCTACTGGCATACGCTATCACTCTTTCCTCACCACTGATTTTCTGTGTTAGGACACCCCCTAAACCGGTATTAGAAGCATCACTAGAAATATAAAACTGTTGGGAAAAATCTGGTTGGGATAAAATGGGAGCTGAAACCAATAGCTCTTTAATCTTTATAAAAGATTCTTCGGCTGCCTTTGTCCAATCTATCGATTGTCCTTTTTTTCGTCCTTTCAAAAGATCATTAATAGGCGACAACAGGGTAGAAAAATTCTCAATAAAACGTCTGTACCATGAACACATTCCTACGAAGCGCTTAACTTCCGTAGTATTAGTAGGTCTCGCATAATTAACCATGCTTGCTACTTTATCCGGATCGGTACGCAAGGAATTTGAGCCTACAATATAGCCTAAAAACTTTAGAGAAGTTTTGAAAAAAATCACATTTGCTCAAATTTATCGTCAGTCCGGCCTCTTTCAATTTATTTTTTACTCCTTTAAGTAAGCGTATATGCGATTCGAAGTCTTCCGATGTTACTAAAATATCATCGAGATAGGTAAAAATATGTGGCTCATATTTCGGACCAAATATAGCGTCCACTAAACGTTGCTGAGTTTGAGCAGCGTTCTTTAGACCAAACGGCATAGTGACGAACTGAAATAGACCTCGGCCTACTACTGCAAAAGCGGTCTTTTCCTTAGAGGATTTGTCCAAAGGAATTTGCCAGAATGCCTTTCTAAGATCTATCGAGGATACATACTTAGCATTCCTGAGTGATGTCAAAATTCTATCGATGTTCGGTAATGGATAGTTATCAAATTTGCTGACCTCGTTGAGCTTTCTTCCGTCAAAGCATAGACGATACTGTCCATCGGCCTTTTTCACCAATAAGATTGGAGAACACCAAGGACTGTTTGATTCTTCAATCACTCCGAGTTTCAACATTTCGTCTAACTCTTTATTTAATACTTTTGACATATACGGAGACATGGCGAAGGGCCTTGTCTTTACAGGACTGGCATCAGCCGTATCTATAGACATGGTGATCTTATTCGTTCGGCCTAACCTATCTTTACTACTTATTTCTTTGAAAGAGCTTATTACGTTTTCTGCGTTTAAGCGTTCCGTCCGCGAGAGATCATCTAGGGTACATAGACGCGAGAAAAGGCTTTCTAAAGAACTTTCTGAATAACAATCTTTAAAACTTGTTTGAGAATTGACTTCTAGGGACTGTGGATACCACGAATTATTTTTAAAATTTACTAAAATTCCGAATTTTTGTGCAAAATCACATCCTAAAACCAAAGTATGTGATAGAGAAGGTACTACTAGAGCAGAGATTACTAAACAATGACCATTGCAGACTAGCGGCAACTCAACCGTACCTGAAACTTTTAGACGGCTGCCATCTGCAGTGGTAACACTTCTATTTTTGACATGGCATATTTTTATACTTAAACGACTTAAAATTTTAATACCATTCTGACCTACAACGGAGGCATTTGCACCAGAGTCAAATAAAGCCGAGAAATGGGCACCTAATAGATCTATCTTTATATGCGGTCTGTTATCTAAATATTTATGCACGAATAAAGGAGACATGTGACCATTTGGAGAAGCAGGAGTTTTAACTTGAGAAGGAGAATTTTTATTAGACTTTAAAAAATCAGAAACTTTTTGTAACCATTTAGTCCAATCTGATCTACTGGAATATTTTTGTCCATCCGTGTTTCTAGAACGTTTTGGATTAGGGGCTATACTGCTAGCGTGAGCTTGTGACTTAGCCGAATGTTTAGAGGCTTTTTTGTTGGACTTAGTATATCCGCCTCGGTAATATACCGTCCTTACTCGTTTTTTGTACATTTGGGGCATGATGCTAGTCTCACACCAGTTGTTCCACATTTGAAACAAAATACCCTCTTCGGTGCTGTACAACTTTGGTAAGTGTGATTCTGACCTTTGCAATTCCAACACGTGAAAATTGCCTTAGGTGAAACCGACTTGTCATTCACTTTGGCTGCAGTGTTGCTAATTTTAGAATCACTATCTTTTCTTTTACCCGTTTTCCGGTTACTCTTAGAGTTCCGATTTACATTCCCAACTTTATTTGTCGAGACTCCACTTCGGCCATTTGGATTATACTCTACTTGATGTATATTAGTTTCGCCCTTTGGTCTGCTCTTTTCCAACAAATAATCAGACTCTTCAAGTTTTCTACATAACCCGGCGAGTTCGGCTACCGAATTAATATCTAGTAGAGCTAACCGATTGACGAAGCTAGGCAGAATATTCCTACGTATAAATTTAACTTTGGTACTTTCCAAAGGCTTGGTGGATAACCTACCAAATAAAGATTCCATGTGGGCAATAAAAATCACAGTGGACTCATTCTTCTTTTGTAGCCTCCTCTTTATTTCCGACCACAATTCTTCATCTTCATCACAGTGCAAGAAATCTTTCTTTAGCCTATCTACCAAGGAATGCCAGTCGTTGACACTTGATTTTATGCTTCTGAACCAAATGAAGGCATCGCCAGTGAAGAATTCAACAGCAGAGCTGAAAAGTTCATCTTCCGATACTTTCCTAGCTTGAGCTATTTCAGTCAGCTTTCTCCAAAAAAGGATAGAGTCTCTTTGAGTCTCCATTAAATTTCAATTGCCATTCGCTGACAGGAATATTTCTGGCTGCGCAATTCACGATTGGAGCTGGTACATTTATGACTGGGGTTGTAATAGGCAACTGTGGTAACTCATGACCAGGAGCTATCTTTTCTGCAAGATTTGCTTCCATGAGTACACATGTAGCTATTGTTTCTTGAACATATTTGGAAAACTTCGACGCTTCCTCTTCGTCATCCGGCATGGGAACTCTTTGTACGCGACCCGCTACATGCGATAAACGTGACTTAACCCGGTGTACAAGTGAATCATTTGGATCGCCGTCATAACTATCGATTAAGTTTTGGATAGAATTTAAACTCTTTTCGATACCAGCCGTTTCTTCTTTAATAGACAGAGTGTCATCCCCTATCTTTATCGTTTTTCCGGGCTCATTAATTTCTTTACTTAAGATCCTCGTTAGAATCTTTCTTTTATCCGCGACCGGACGTTCTGAGAAAGTACGACGGATTTTCAGTTCATAGTCTAACTCATATTTCTAGTAGGTGATTGACTTTAAAATTGAAGGCTTCCATGATAAATGAATACAATTTAAAAGAATTGTTTAAAAAGTCGTGAAAATATTTCTCCTGTGCTCCCAATAGTCAAAAATAAAAAATATGTAAAGGCACTTAAAATATGTAAACTTCTTTACAAAACATTTAAACAAACTTCAACAATTTCAAAAAAATTTCTAAGTATTGCCTTGTATTAAAATTCTTTTACCAATTATGTTAAGAATTTTCAACAAAAAATCTCCAAATACCGTTTCGTATCAGCAAAGTATTTTTAATATTCATGCAAAACATCGATGAGAAAGAAAAGTACAGTTTTTTCTTCGGTTTACCGCAAAATAAATCTAACACTGCAAAAATTAAAGTAAACCAGCACATCTGCTAATCTGAACTATAAAAGTAGCTTTTAAGAAAAAAGTAGGAATCTCTTATCTTAGAGTCGATTAACAAAATTCAAATATCTATACCACCATCAGATAAATTGAAATAAATAATTCTACAAATTTCCTGCTTTTGTCTTATTGCTATAGTGTAGCTTCGTTTAATTAAATATTATGAAATAAAAATATCTGAAAAGTTAGAGCTTTTACTTTGTTCTACAGCTAGTACACTGAACCCTTTAAAAAATAAAATTCCAAAAGCCCCGCGTTGACAGCGCTATTTTGTAACCTTTGCACTTGCCCGATTTTTGAGGCGTCATTTTGTACCCTGTGAAAATTGTTTTTTTCCCACGCTTGGGCGTAATTTTCTTGCAACCTCTTTTTAATTTCTGAGAATGAATTGAGTGAATAATGATTTTAAAAGAACTAAAGAAATTAAACGAACACTAGCTCAGTTTTCCTTGGTAGAGAAATATGGGTAAGAGATAATTGTTATACGTCTTTTTGGAATTATTTTCTATTTTTAAAAAGCTTCAGTTGTACAAATTTTGGGCACCATTCATTTTAAAATAGAAAGGATCTAACTTCAGTTAAAAAAATGAAAAAATACTGAAGTGTTTTACGGTTATTACTAAAAAGGATTATTCTAGTACAACTTTTCTTATCCTGAAAAGAAAAATAGGTATTCAGTGAGACACTAGCTTTAATCAACAAAAAAAAGAAAATTTATTCATGATTTAAAATAAAAGTTCCAACCTTTGCAGTTTTAAGGAATACAAAAAAATTCTAGCCTAAAAGTAGTTTTTATAAATTAGAGTCCCTAAATCAGAGATTTTACTTCTAAATCTTGACTACACCCGAAATCGAAGAGTCGTGATTTTCACTTCGCGATTTTTCAGTTCAAATTGCTGTTTAAAACACTTATTTGCGGGGAATATATTTATTGATGTATGTTCTGGTAACTTACGGTCTTCCTATGGGCTTCTAGGCCTTCAATGCAACACAAAACCGATTTCACACTTTTGAGAAGAGCCTACTTTAACTACTCCATTTAGAAAACACACAAAACCCACTACGGCTTTATGATAAAAAAACTCGTGCTTAACTTGGCTCTCGTAGATATTGTCGTAAGCCTCTACTGCGGCTCGGTGGAAATTAGCCTGGCTGCGGCTTGATGTTACTAAGCCTGGCGGCGGCTCGATGGTACTCAGCCTCTCTGCGGCTTGATGGTACTAAGCCTGGCTGCGGCTCGATGGTACTAAGCCCAGATTCGCGTCCTCCGAACCCTTAAATAAGCCGTGGGCACTCTGTCTGTAATATGGCGACGCCGGAACCAAAACTCCGGATACAAACATTTGACCAATCCCGGCGTATCGATAGATTCAGTCGCAAACCCGCACAGCACACTATATAACGAGCGGCTAGGAATTTCTGATTAATATTCCGCTCGATACAAAAATGAAAAGAAGTACATTATTAAGAGAAAAATCAGTAACATTATATGGTCTTAAAATCTAGGAAAAAATGAATGTTACAGCATAACGGAAAGAAAGAAAAATTACTGAATTGTTTAGAACAGGTAGAAATTAATCAGAAAAAATCCTCAGGTCTATTACTCAACGATCAATTAGATGGGGGAGGGTCTCCTTTATTGAACTGGTTCTAGGTATTAAGGTAAATATTGTAAATGAATTTAGTACTTGTAATTAGGTAAATTATATATTCTGAAATATACTTTGTTAGTTAAGAGACCTTCTGACCCCATATCCGACGAAGACGATGGCCCTCCCCCACCCCCATGAAGATTGTAACCTAGATTAACTTTAGAATTAAGTTCTAGATTAGTTTAGAATTAAGCTCTAGTTAAGTTAGATTAGTCAACAAATGTATTTTAAATTCCAATGTCCTAGGTTAAGTTAATTAGGATTACTGTATAGAACCTAGGTTAAGTAGTATAGGAATATAATCTGTCATAAATATAAGTAAGAGGCATAGCCTAACTTAAATTCAATAAAGAAAACCGAAAATGTTAGTTAATTTACATCGTGCTCCAGAGGAAGACACAATGTGTCGAAACAATTGTCAGCAATAATAAACATAAGTGGTGATCTTAAACATTTGTTTAAATTTTTATTCCTAGTCTTTGATCCTCTTTATCCCGGCCAGTAATAATTGCCTTACGTCTTGAAGTTTGAACATGGTGTTTTCCCTTGCAACGAAACCTTTCATTTGTGCCCAAATTAGCTCTATGGGATTCAATTAGCATTGATATGGAGGTAATCTAAGCACTGTGATATTCCGTTCCTTTGACATCTCATCGACTGCGTATTTCTTGAGCTGTACCTTATTTTGTTTCGCAATTTTGAGAAGTTCCGCTTTTAATATACCATCTTTATGTTTTAAGATTTTTGTCTCTTATCCACTGAAGAATATTCGCTTTCTTCTATGAATTTGTCGGGAATCGTCCTAATAATATGTGCTATAATGAGCCTGCGACCTTTTCCTGAAGAGGGTTGTAATTCAGTTGACCAACCTTCCATAAAAGCTTGTTTGGCACTCTTAATGTTTCTGTCAATCCAGAATTTTTTCACTGTGTGTCCCTCATTAACCCAAGTCTGATCTAAATAGAAAATATTTCTTTCTTTGGTTTGAAATTTTCTGATTGCTCGTAGATATTCTCTTCTCTAACAAATTATTTCTGTTTTGTCGATAAGAACTGATTTTCTATTGTGTTTTTTCCAACGAAAATTCAGGTTATGAAGGATTTTCCATAATTTTTATATCTGGTAAATCCTGGTCTTCTCTGATTTCTTGCAAAACTTTATATAGTGTAGGTATTTCTTTCTTAATAAAAAAAAAATTATGTACTTTTCTTCTTATTGCGTTTTTAAAGTCTTCATCGACCTCTAAGGCTTCTTTCCTTTGTTATCCTGAGGTTCGTTGCAAGGACCGCGTTTTCTTTCTTTTAGAAATCTATAAATAGTTGCTCATCCAACTCCCGTCATGTTGGCACAGGTTTCCACAATTTCACGGATTTAGCTTGTTGGCTGTTGATGCACTAGGGTATCGTGGACGTTAAGTATCCTTGTTTTTTCTCGCAGGGAAAATGCAGATTTACAGACTCCGCGAAGTTTGACCGGAGCAAAACTGAAACTTGAAGCCGTTGCTGTTCTGATTTGAACTAAGCATATTATATGTTTTTGCTTTATTTTTATGCTTACACAGAATATTTTTATTGCATACTTAGGTACTTAGGCACCTACCTACCGATAAGTACTTTGGGTAATTATATTCCAATAACTGCTAAAATCCCAAATATTTTATTGTACCTATTACCATTAAGCTTTATAACACTGTAAATTTCTCGGCGTTAGTAAATTTCACACCAAGACTACCTGCGCCCTTAATACAACAGGTAAGTTCCACACTAACCGTATAAGGGTGCTAAAATTAATTTCCACACCAAGCAAATATAATTATGCTTTATTCATCGAAATAAAATTGGACGGATTTCTTTTAAATCAGTTTTTATTGAAAATTTGAGATATTTTCAAAAATATATGTTTTTATTTCATAGTAGAATAATATTGATAAAACAAGTTTTTGCTAAATACATAAAACACAATTGGACAAATTTCCTTACATATACTAGATAATGCTACAAACCTATATATATCTATTTATATATATTTACAAAACAGGTTGAGAAAAATAGGAGACACATTTTAAAACATGGAAACGATTAATATTTCCTAATTGTCTTTGTTCATAAAGATTTTTTAAATGTTTTAATTTTTGATTATTATGATTAATACTTATTTTAGACTCGTCGACACTTTGTATTTTTATATATATGTTAATCTGAAATTCTTTCAGCCTATCGATAAAAGTAAACAGAGACGGATGTATAGAATAAAAAGAATTATTTAGATGGGAATGGAAGGACTCACAACAGTTAGTCGTTCGAGTTAAAGATGGACTCGATTCTGCCCATATTTTAACTGGAAAATCGGCTCCTTCCTCTATATACGTTTGTAGTAGGTAATCACAAAATTTATTTAAACGTTCATCATCAGGTTTTATAGAATATAAATCGTATGCAAAACTGTCACCTAATTCTTCGGGTGCTAAATAGGACAAGCCGAAACAATACTTTAACCAACGACCAATTTCAGAATTTTTGTCGCAATATTCTTTAGCTAGACCTAAATTCTGTACTTGCGAAACCAAGATTGGTGTAAATGAAATCTACATCCTAACACTTTAGCATTTGGCCAAACTTCAGATACTGCCTTATGAATAGATTTTTCGAAGTCAATAGTAATTTTCTCTGGATTGAAATACAGTGTATCTGTTGAATAAATCTTACATTTTAATAATGTGAAGAGGTTTTTGTATGTTTCAATTCTCTTATCACGCAATAAGCAAAATAATAATGGAATGTAATGACCGTTTACAAAACCATGCACTGTAAATAACTGTGTAAAATATTTAGTGCAGTATGAAAAGGTGCCGCCCATATATATATTGGATATTTTACACACATCTTTTTCTGTTACTGTTTCAGGCAGCGTGTTTTGTAGTTCTTGTCGGATAATTTTAGATGGCCTTTCACTCATATGCTCTCCGGCTTTTCTTTTCCAGGAATTACTAATTATTTGCCGATTCAGCTTCTTGGTGTCGGCTTCGTGTGTATGGAGTCCTTCACTTCTGGTAACTAAATTCTCGGGCCCAACGGTGAAGACTATTGATTTGCAATCTTTTTTTGAACATCTCCAAAATGTTTCTCCACATTTTAGCACCTTTTGTCAAAAATAAGTGTAGTAATTCACACATAACATGTCCTTTCCTCGATTACTTTTTATTAACTTTGCTTCCATATTAGCAACACTTTAAAAAATATACGCACAACCAAGTAATAATCATAAATTAATAATATGTACTAAACTGATATGTAGAAGGGTTTGAGAATGATTTAATTGAACAGGCCAGTGCGTACCACCACCCATTTATCAACCCTCATCCTGTATCTGAAAGTGCTCGGTGTAGAATTTACTTCTGCAATTACAATCCCTTAAATATGTCTAGGTCATAAACGAATTAGTGGTGTGGAAATTACCTGCGCCCAAATTTCTAGTTCTTAAGAATTGTTAATAGTACTCGTTTTATCACAAGAGCATAACCCCGAGATTTTTAGTTTCATCATTTACTCATTAAAATAAACTTTGAAATGTGTTGTATGCCGTTATATACAGTCCCTGGCCAAATTATTAGACGCACTGCAAGATTTCATGTAAAATATTAATTACCGAGTGATATTGTACCGTTTTATTATTTTAAATTGATTTGTTTTTTATTTTTATATTATCCAATCAATTACCTATTTATTTGACATAAATAAAACAGCATTAATTTAGAAAAGCATAAGTTTATTAAGTTTTAAAGAAAAGTGAAATTAATCTTAGTAAAAGTCAATATTTAGTTGAGCCACCTTTAGCCGCTATCAAAGCTTTAATTATGCGCGACATGCTATCAATGCAAGATTGTACTGTCTCCTGCATTTGAGGATGATGATTCCACACATGAATAATCTTTTCTAGGAGCTGGGTTTTGTTGGTAATCACATCTTTAGCCACTTCTCTTTTCATCAGCTCCCACACATTTTCAATGGGGTTCATATCAGGGCCAATCCAACAGAGGGATATTTTTTTCTGCCAAAAAAGCTTTAACAGACCGAGCAGTGTGGCAGGGAGCTCCATCTTGCATGAAAGTGAATGGTTCCCCATTTGGAAACCATTCTCTGAGCTGCGGAATCAACCGATTTTGTAATACTTCTTTGTACTGATCTTGCCTCATTATTCCTTTGACGACGTACAGACGTCCAGTGCCCTTGCCGCTGATAATTGACGAAATCATCACTTTGGTGGGATGTTTAACCGTCGGGACGACACAATCAGGATGAAACTTTTCTCCATGACGACGACGCACATATTGAGCTTTATTCTGCAAAATTTCGAATGTGCTTTCGTCACTGAAGCAGACCTGTCAAAAATAGGAAAGATATATAAACTTCCATGTTTATTTGCTTTATTTAACTGAAAATGATAATAATGTATCAATTATTGATTAAATTGCTGTATCTTACCGATCTCCAGAAGTCCACATCTTTGTCTTGCCATTGTTTGGCCCACTTCAGGCGCTTTGCTTTCATTGCAGCTGTTAACTTGGGCTTCCTGGCGGGGCGACAGGCCTTAAAATCTAATTCTTTCAATTTTCTTCGAACAGTGCGCTCAGAAGCATTTACGCTAGCATCCTGGAGTTGTGATTTTATTACCTTTGTGGTAGCAAATCTGTTTTCTACACAAATTTTCTTCAAACATCTCTCTGACCGTGGAGTGAAAATTGGTTTTCTACCGCATCTTTTCTTTCTTTCCGGGCTTAATTCCTTCCCTGACTCAATTTTCTTTTTTATGCGTCGTACACTAGCTTCAGAAAACCTCCAATCTTCGTGATATTTCTCGGTTTGTAAATGTTTTCGCAATCACAAGGGCCTTCACTTCAGCTTTTTTACGTGGTGAAAGATCGCCTTTTCTACCCATAATGAAAATAGTCCAATTACTTTTTTAAAACACTGCATACAAAATAAACTAATAACTGAGTAGTATAAAACTGTTAAACAAACAATCACAGTCCATAAAGCCACAGAAAAACACGTCCGTACCTGACTCGATTCCGATCGCGACTGATACAGGTTTGTACTTATTTACGTTCATGTATCACTTTGTCAACACAGTGTTGCCATATGTTAAAAATAAATACAAATATGTAGTCTACAACAATTCTTTTAAATAAAAATCAATAATATTGTAGTTTAAATATACCATTATTGCATAAAAACTCTTAAGAAACATAAAATTACTAAAAAAATACAGTGCGTCTAATAATTTGGCCAGGGACTGTAGAGATAGAAAATAAAGCCGATTAAAACTAAAAATGCGAATATTTGGTAGAAAAATTTCGGACGTTTATGGTTTATGACATTTTAATGTTTATAACCCATGTTGTGCGCTATCAACTCCAAACAAACGGACTTTAAGAAAGGCCAATATATAGGACGAAATTTATGATTTTGGCAAGCATGTTAGATTTTAAATTGTTAGGCTACTAGACTATTTAGTGAAAATTATTTTAATATTTTTCTGTGTTTGTTAGCAATCATTGATTTACATTTCTTTTTTTGGCTAGAAAAATTAGAAAAAAGCTTTTACAGTAATAGTATTTTTCAATAACTCGCCGCTCTGTTACAATTTCTGAAGTCGACTATCAACTTTTTTTCTATGGATGCTGTTATTTCAATTAAATTTTTAGCATTTTTTCTTGTAAATCAAGGTTTTGACGTTTGGCTCGGAAATTATAGGGGCAGCGAGTTTTGCCAGCATGAAGTTTTGTCCAGAAATGATTCAAAATTTTGGGACTACTGGTATGTACAATATCTTAAACTATAACTTGAACTACAATATATTTCAGTACCGATTCAGAAAAATATTTGAAAAAAGGTTACATTTTAAATTTCCTCTATCTTGTTAAGATAGATAGAAAGATTATTTTTACATTAAATAAACTTCCAACGTTAGACTACTAACTTTATCTATATTTGAACAGAAACTATCAGATTGTATAAGTAAAGAAGGGTAAAAATACTTTTGATATTTATCATGATATTAACACAAGCCCGATAATAGTTTACACCTCCTAAAACGACAACGACGCAACTGCTAAGGTGGTATTCCTAATACATAGTTTTTTGCGTTTTTCCTAGTAGATTGTGGCCTAATTTGTATTGCAACAATCAAAGTTGATGTTAGGTAAGGTGATAGAGGTAATACTCACTATATATCACCACTACACCAAACACTTTATTTTTGCACTCGACGCGCGTTTCGCTAACCATGTTAGCTTCATCAGGAGCGATGATTGACTAAAGCTAAAACAACAAATCTACCCTATTTATACTTAGCCTAACCCTTGAATTACTCAAGCGGAACTATTGACATAGGCAAGGCCCTCAGTTCCGGTCAAGTACCCAGTAGAGGGGACTATAAGGAATAGGCCCTCTGTCTTTATTTAAACTACTTTTACATTTTATGATTTCCATACTTTCGTATGCGTTCAACAATCTCCTATCAGATACATTTTTTATTAATCTTAGATTATCTAATGTTACAGTATGATCAGCTTCAAGAGCATGTTCGGCAATGCTAGACTTTTCTGTTCTATTGTATCTTAAGTGTGCTAAATGTTCTTTAAATCGTGTTTTAATTGACCTTTTAGTTTGCCCAACATACTGTTTGTCACAATCATTACAACTAATTTCATAAATTCCACTTTTCTCACAATTAGGAATCTTATCTTTGGGATTTCCTAAGATATTCCTCAGATTGTCTGATGACTTATAGACTAAGGTGAGGCCTACCTTATTAAATACCTTATTGAGTTCCTTGCTATATTTCGGATTATATGGTATGGAGACATATTTGGTGTTATTTTTTTCGCGTGTAAAAAAGGTGGAATTCTGAATATTAAACCTAAATTTATGTCTATTTATTAGCTTATTTACTAAGTCATCGTCGTAACCATTAACTCTAGTTATATTTCTAATATGATTCCTTTCTTTATTGAAGTTTACTCTGTTCAGAGGGAAAGTGACCAAACGATGAACTAAAAAATGTAATGAGGCTAATTTATGTTGTTTGCAATGAAATGAATCATTAGGAATATATCTATCTGTTACTGTATCCTTCCTATAGATATCAAATTCTAATCTATTATTATTTTTAATAATTAAAATATCTAGAAAAGGCAATTGTCCTTTGTTCTCAACTTCGTAAGTGAATTTAATGGAATCATACCGGCTATTTAATTTAGAAACAAAATCATTAATATTTGCTCTCTTTGTATCAAAAATCGCGAAAATATCATCCACATACCTATACCATACCCTTGGAAAATATTCGAATTCTTGACTGGCTGGATTTTTGATACAAAGAGAGCAAATATTAATGATTTTGTTTCTAAATTAAATAGCCGGTATGATTCCATTAAATTCACTTACGAAGTTGAGAACAAAGGACAATTGCCGTTTCTAGATATTTTAATTATTAAAAATAATAAAAGATTAGAATTTGATATCTATAGGAAGGATACAGTAACAGATAGATATATTCCTAATGATTCATTTCATTGCAAACAACATAAATTAGCCTCATTACATTTTTTAGTTCATCGTTTGGTCACTTTCCCTCTGAACAGAGTAAACTTCAATAAAGAAAGGAATCGTATTAGAAATATAACTAGAGTTAATGGTTACGGCGATGACTTAGTAAATAAGCTAATAAATAGACATAAATTTAGGTTTAATATTCAGAATTCCACCTTTTTTACACGCGAAAAAAAATAACACCAAATATGTCTCCATACCATATAATCCGAAATATAGCAAGGGACTCAATAAGGTATTTAATAAGGTAGGCCTCACCTTAGTCTATAAGTCATCAGACAATCTGAGGAATATCTTAGGAAATCCTAAAGATAAGATTCCTAATTGTGAGAAAAGTGGAATTTATGAAATTAGTTGTAATGATTGTGACAAAAAGTATGTTGGGCAAACTAAAAGGTCAATTAAAACACGATTTAAAGAACATTTAGCACACTTAAGATACAATAGAACAGAAAAGTCTAGCATTGCCGAACATGCTCTTGAAGCTGATCATACTGTAACATTAGATAATCTAAGATTAATAAAAAATGGATCTGATAGGAGATTGTTGAACGCATACGAAAGTATGGAAATCATAAAATGTAAAAGTAGTTTAAATAAAGACAGAGGGCCTATTCCTTATAGTCCCCTCTACTGGGTACTTGACCGGAACTGAGGGCCTTGCCTATGTCAATAGTTCCGCTTGAGTAATTCAAGGGTAAGGCTAAGTATAAATAGGGTAGATTTGTTGTTTTAGCTTTAGTCAATCATCGCTCCTGATGAAGCTAACATGGTTAGCGAAACGCGCGTCGAGTGCAAAAATAAAGTGTTTGGTGTAGTGGTGATATATAGTGAGTAGTATCATTGTGCCAAAGATTCCACATTCCCAACTAAGATGATAGAGGTAAGTCCAAGATGATTCAGAAAATTCAAAATAAAAATAGATAGAGATAGAAATTCGACTCTATTTTAATTTATATTTAACACTCACTCGAACAGTATCAGTGAAGGAGGTTTTGTGGTGATCTAACAGAGGCTTGTAAAGTTCTTCATGGATATTATTCTGTCTATTTGAATATTTTTACTTTTGCTGGTAATGAAAGACTACGGGGATATAATTGGAAGTCAGTTCGCGAACGTTTTTACAAGCTATGCAGATAGCATTACCTTTTGAATAGAATATATCGTGCATGGAACTCAGTTCTATATTCATGCCTCTTCAGTGAACACATTCAGAAATACTTATGATAGGTATTGTGCTCAAGTGCTATAATATTGTCCTCGTTAACCACATCCTTGTTTCTTCTTGTTTTGAATAAATTATTTTTTAGAACTAGTACTAGACTTTTTATGTGTGAACTATTACTATTTACTTAATCTTTCAAAAAATCGTAACTCATGCTGTTTCATTCTAAGGTTAGAACAAATCAAAAATAATATATGTTTACTATAATCAGTTGGGGTTTTGAAAAAAAAAATTCTCATAAATCGAAAGATCATATATAAGTTTTATAACCAAAATATATATTTTTTTCGTTTTGATTAGAAAATATAAAATTGAAAATAAATTTTTAAACTTAGTACCGATGACGCGCCGACAGTTCCCAAAAAAGCCGAGCGCCTGTGACGTCAGCCTCAATCCCGTTATTAGTTCTCCAAACGCTGGCGTGGAGCGCGGTCCAAAGAGTTGTAGGTAAAGGAGCACTATCATCGATGTAGTTTTCAACTATGTAGTCAGCAAACAATGTTACTTGTGGGTGGACTGGCTGATTTTCTAATAATAGGACGAAAAAATCTCCCACGTAACAGGCAGGGAGTTAGCCCGAACATGTGGTGAAGCAAGAATTTTTATCTTCGTATTCTCTAGTTAATCCTAGATTCTGAATTTTTCTCCACCAGGATTGTCCTAAATAGAATCTGCATCCCACAAGCATTGTCAATGGAAATTCGGTTGAAACCGCACCGTGAATAGCGCGTTTAAAATCTGTCACGACCTTTGTAGGCGAGAAGACACATCTTAATTGCTGGCATACTTTTACAGGAAAATATCACACCAACCTGGACATCATTAAACATCAGAAAATCTTTATGCCTGGCGGTTTCTACCGAGATTGTACTTCCTCTCGGGACTTTGGAAACTTTGGATAGCACTGCAGTCTGACTCGGTTCAAATTCTTCTCCGTTCTTGTCATATCGAAGGTGGTGAAAGTGTTCAGCACATTCGGATTTGCAGCCACCTTCCACCGAATCATTTTTCTTGGTTTGTCGTGAAAATATGTCGTCTGGTCCAAAGGTATAAACTTTGGCAGTGTAGTTCTTGTTTGTGCAGACCCAACACACCTCCTCTGTCGATTTTAAACGGTGATATTGTTGAAATTTGTAATTTTTCAATAGGATCAAAGGTTTGCCTTTCTCGCTCAACATCCTCTGGAATAAGACCATGTTGACTTGAAAAAGTTTAAACTTAAACTAGTAAATTTCAAAAATGCCCTTACGTTTAAATTCTATTATATAATTTAGGTTAACCCTAATTTAATGTAATAATATTTAAGAATTAATAATTTAACTCTACCTATCTGCCGATTTGTCGATTACCGCAACTCAGATGAAAGGCGGGTCAAAAGATTTACAACTTTCGAAAGGCCACTAGGCGGACCGCAACTCGGTATCTACGGATCAGAGTATATCATCTGCGAACCTTAAGTCATTTAATCGTTCACCGCCCAATAGTATTCCCTTATTTTCCCACTTTAACGATTTGAACTTGTCCTCTAGATTCAAAGTGAACAGCTTTGAGGATATCGAGCCGCCTTGTCTAATTCCTCTTTTAATTTTGATTTTATTTGTTTTTTCTTCAAACATTATTTGTGATGTGGCATTTTTACATATGTATTCTAGAAGAGTTGTATACCTTTTATCGACTCTGCTGTTACTTATGTCGTTAAGGACTACCTATATCTCTACCGAATCAAATGCTTTTTCATAGTCATTCATTGCTGTCCACAAGGTGACCTTATATTCATTTGCTTTTTCCACTAATAATCTAATTGTTTGAAGATGGTCCAAAGTGCTGTATCCCCGTCTGAATCCCACTTATTGACGTGATTAACTATCTAATTTGACCGTTAATCTATATGTTATGATTCTAGTGAGGATTTTGTATAGTAACGATAACAGGCTGATGAGCCTGTAATTCTCCAATTTAAATTTGTTCCCATTTTTAAACATAAGCACCATTAAGGCGTTTACCCAAGATGTTGGTATTTTACTTTCTATGAGGTACCTGTTAAATAGGGCTTAAAAAGATTGTATTATCGATGCCTCTCCATACTTTATCATTTCTATAGTTATTTCATCGTCCCCTGGTTCTTTGTTGTTGTGCATATGTTGTAGGACGTTCATTATTTCATCCGTTGTTACATCGGGAATTTCTTCAGATCCCACATTTCTTGCTATCACTCTATTTGCTTCTTCTTTTCGGGGCGGTAGCGGTATTTTCATGTCATATAGTGTTCGATAATATTTCTCTGTAGCTTCCTTATATATACGGAGGTGCCACAGGGATCCAATCTTGGTCCCCTACTATTTTTGCTATATATTAATGACCTCTGTGATACTCTGAATTGTGACAGACTGCTTTTCGCTGATGATCTCAAGCTGTATGCGCCCGTCTCATGTATTCAGGACTGTAAAGTGCTTCAAACTGAGCTTTGCGTGCTTGAGGATTGGTGTAAGCACAATAAATTAGACTTGAATATTTCCAAATGTAAAATTATGTCGGTGACGAGGAAAAACCATATAATAACATATGAATATTCACTAGGAACGTCAACTCTCGGGTGCACCCACAGTGTAAGGGACTTTGGAGTAGTATTCGATAACAAAATGAATTTTTCTAATCACATAATAACGTAACGCTGGAAGCCAATCGTCTATATGGTTTTATAGTGCGCAACTGTAGAAGCTTTAATAGTGAACGATCTTTAATACCGCTATATGAGTCTTATGTCAGATCCAAACTAGAGTATACCTCTCTTATTTGGAGCCCATATTATTTATGCTACAAACTAATGTTAGAACGAGTTCAAAGAAGATTTCTAAAATATTTATCATATAAGGTAGATGGTGTCTATCCAATGAGAGGTATAGAGTACTCTTTGTTATTAATTTTCAATCACTTGAGGCTCCTCCTGGGTGGTGGGTCTTGTTGTGTTCGACCAGGTGGTTGTGTGTGTGAGGCTGGTTCGGTATCTGCTTTATTGTTTCTATTGTTTGGTTGGCCTGTGTTCAGTTCAACAGCCACTGTGTCCTTGATGGTTTGCAATTCGAGAGGTGTGAGACAACTGTTCTTGGTAATAACTCTTTTTTGGTCTATTACTCTCTGTTCTGAAACAAGTAATTGCAGATGTGGATATTCAGTCAAGAAAAGTCTGTGCAGTTCCGGTCTGTAGCCCGATGTTATTGTTTCGAGTTTGGTGGCGGTGTAGTAACAGCGCATCATCGTCCTGTTCATCTCATCCGTCCACTTTAACCGCTGTCTTGGTTTTCCAGCCTTGGTAGTTGCGTGTTGTTCTTGCAAGACATACGGGCCCTGGCCTGACTTTGGTGGTTGTGTTTGTCCCGCATCTACGTCGGTTGAGCTTGGGACTGATGTTGGTGGGTCCAAGCGGCGAGTGATTCTCTTCTCAGTGATTTCTTTGTCAGATTTTGTGTTTTCATTACAGCAACGCATGGCGTGTTCGTTGATTCCTGTGGTGCAACTCATGCGCTGCTGTGATTTTCCTGCCTTAGTGGGTGTCGGCTTAGTCGCCAACACAACACTTTTGGCAGGTCCATTTTCGGTTGCCTGGTCTTCATCATTTTGGTCGAGCTGCCATTTCCCCGACGTCCTCGACCGTTACGTCGCTCGCCCGATGCTTCTTTTATTGGTCTGCTGTTCTCTGGAATGTTTTCAATGTTTTGTGGTGTCAGAAGCTCGAAGTGTCCCGACATTGGGTTGCCTGTTAGTATAAGGTAAATGGTTTTGTTGTATTTTCCCGTGCTTATTATTGTTGGTCTGTCCGTAAAAGTTATTTTTGTATGTCTTGTTCTTCGTTGTTTTGAGAAGATATGAAAGTTGCTATTTTGTGTTTCCGAGAGGGCAAGTATCTCTAGGCTCGTTCCATAGGTGCCATTTTTCCTCATATAATTATAATAGTTATTGATTATTATTATTATTTTATTATACAAAAAAGTTCTTCTTTCTCACATTTAGTCAATGTGGATCCATCTTTGGCTGACGGGCCCAAGCCAAGTCAGCACAAACGCTATTACCATTATGTATTAAGGAATGACCTGACAATGTTACATGTTTTCAAAATCACTGACTTCTGAATGTTTTTGTGTATGTTTGTGTTGAGTCCTAATTGTACTAAGTGTGGTGTGAATGTTATTGGTGTAAGGCCTGTGACTGATATAATGAGGGGGACAATGATGACTTTTACTTGTTTCCATAGCCTTTTTATTTCCGTTGCAAGGTCTGTGTATTTGGAAATTTTTTCTGTGTATTCCGTTTGTATGTTTGTGTCATTGGGGACCGCTATGTCAATTAGATAGGTAACTTTTCCTTTTTTGCACTGAAGAGTAACGTCGGATCTATTGGCGGAGACTGTTTTGTCTGTATGGATAATAATGTCCCAGTAGAGTTCGTAATCTTTATTTTCAAGTACGGATGTTGGTGTGTATTTGTAGTAGGGATCTGTGTTTTCTATGAGCTTATATGTTGTGGCTAGTGCTTGGTGAACTACTTTTTACCGCTGAGTCATGTCTGGCTGTGTATTCCGTTCCGGCTAATATTTTACATCCGCTTGTTATGTGTTCGATCGTTTATTTCTGCTGGCGGCATTTCCTGCATCTGTCTTCTGTAATAGTTGGGTATTTGATGATATGCTTTTATTATTATATACAACAATACTCAGACAGAATTAATTTGAGTTAAGACTATTTTTTTCCTTCAATTTATAACAGTGATACTTAAATGAAAGTTTGTCACAAAATCAGAAATATCATTCTATGATGCTAATATATCTGGATAATTGTGGAAAATTTTAAAACTAAAAAAAGAAGCTGGTACCAGGAATTTTAGAAAATACTTAAAAATAAACGAATACATAAATACTAAAATACTACTAAAATGTATATATATTTTAAGTTTGGATGAACATGGACAATATGACTTGCCAGCCAGTATTAAATATGTTAGTAATAAAACTAAGAGAAAAATAACTTATATCGGGCATTCGATGGGTGGTACTGGCTTTGGAATTTATGCATCAATAAGGCCTAAAGAAGCTCAAGGCTACATAAGACATGCTATTTTACTTGCTCCACCATACAATTTTAAATATACACAAGGATTGCTTGGCATTAACTACATTAATAACTTATACAGCCTTTTGGTGAGTATATTATATAAATACCGTTAGAATAATATCTTGATTTAAATTAAATTATTTTAGATATCAAAATGAAATTGCTTATACTAATATAGTTAAAATACGTACAAGCAATAACGTGCCTGCTCATTTTCTTGAAAAAATGTGTTGCGAGAACACTTTTTGTCGTCGATGTTTTCTTTGGCGAACTAACAACGGCGCAATTACTTTAGTTGTCCAATAGCATCCTGCATCAATAACACAGGCCGGCATAATATTTAGTGTTTAAAATGTTGTTAACTTTTTCTACTAATTCGGTGACATTGATTACGAATTCACCACTCGTTTTATCGTATCACATCAGGTTTTAAAGAAAATCCATAGAGTGGTATTTTTCACTTTTTTCATAAAAATAATTCAAACTATTAAGTTTCGGAGCTCTTTCCACGAATTATGCGATCTCTCGTGAGGAAGCGTGTTAGTTACGACAACAACACTCATTCGCAATACTTATCAAAATTTGGAATTATTACTCGATAAAATTCAGTATCAAAATCACGGTTGACAGCTTTGTGGAGATCTTAAAATTATATCTATGTTATTAGATCAACAATCAGGATACAAAATATCCTTGTTTTTTATGTGAGTGGGATAGTAGAGTACGACAACTACACTAGGTAAAAATCAAAGGACTCCTGGGGATAATCTTGAACCTGGAACCAAAAATATATTACGAAAAAATTTAATCGATCCTAAAAAAGTTTTGTTACCTTCGCTTCGTATTAAATTAGGTTTAATCAAACAGTTCGTTAAAGCCCTAAAGAAAGAAAGTGGCTGTTTTAAGTACCTGTGTAAAAAATTTCCTACATGATCTGATACAAAAATAAAAGAAGGAATTTTTGTTGAACCACAAATCAGATCCTTGATGAATGCTAAGGAATTTGAAGAGATAATGATTATTACCGAATTATAAGCTTGGCTTGCGTTCAAAAATGTTGTAAATAATTTTTTGGATAATCACAAACATCCAGACTATAAAAATATTATCGCAACGTTGTTAGATAAATATCCAAAATTCGAATGCGATATGAGTATAAAACTCCACTTTCTAGATTCATATCTGGATTTTTTCCTTGAAAATCTTGGTAATTTTCGTGAAGAACAGGGAGAACGATTTTAACAAAACATCAAAATTATGGAAACAAGATACCAAGGTCGATGGAATGTGAATATGATGGCTGATTACTGTTGGTCAATAAAATGTGATATTCCAGATGCAGTTCATAAAAAAAAAACCGGTCAAGTGCAAGTTGAACTTGCACAATTAGTGTTCCGTACGTAGATTGTTTTTAAAATAAAATTTTTTGTTAGAGTAGTATAAAATGATCAGTGACTTCACAAAACACACCCCAAATGAGTTTTCAACAAAGTTTGTTTCCAATCTTTACTGAAAACTGGTGACCTTGAAATTTTGTTTTTTTTTATATACCAAATAAATTATTAAAGGTAATAACTCGTGATAATTTTCGTTTAATCTATACCCCGTGGAGAATATTCCAGAATTTTTTTTTAAAATTTTTTGATCAGTACTTTTCGAGATAAGGTAGGGGACAGCGATTTTTTAAAAGTAATACAAAGAAAAGTGTGCGCAAGTATTACATTATATATATATATATATATATATATATATATATATATATATATATATATATATATATTTTACTCGTGTTTTCACAAGCTTTCATTTGACACCACACTCGATGACCTAGTAAAAAAAAATTTTTTTCACTTCCGATTTCACCCCTCAAACGAACCCCTTAAGTCAAAATTTATGTTACGGTGGTATAAAATGATCAGTGACTTCATAAAAACACACCCCAAATGAGTTTTCAACAAAGTTTGTTTCCAATCTTTACTGAAATCTGATGACCTTGAAATTTTTGTTTTTTTTATGTACCATATAAATTATTAAAGGTAATGCACTCGTGATAATTTTCGTTCAATCTACACCCCGTGGAGAATATTCCAGAATTTTTTCGAAATTTTTTGATAAGTACTTTTCGAGATAAGGCCCGGGACAGCGATTTTTCGCGAATTTTTAAAAATAATACAAAGAAAAGTGCGCGCAAGTATAATATTATATATATATATATATATATATATATATATATATATATATATATATATATATATATATTTTACTCGTGTTTTCACAAGCTTTCATTTGACACCACACTTGATGACCTAGTAAAAAAAATTTTTTTTCACTTCCGACTTCACCCCCCAAAACTAACCCCTTAAGTCAAAATTTAATTCTCAAAACTACATGGCTCTGATGAGGCCATCAATTCCTATATTATTACCAAATTTCACCTTTCTATGTCAAATAGTTTCGGAGAAAATCGGGTGTGACAGACAGACAGACACCGAAGTGATCTTATAAGTGTTCCGTACGGAACACTAAAAAATCACTCCCAGGCGTAATTTTATGAAAAAATGCAAAAAGATATCACTCAGAATAATCGTAATATAACAACTGTAATTGATGTTTTCTTTGTAAATGTTTGAATAAATATATTTTTAACTTATTTTTTTATTTCTTATCTTAAAAAATTATAATAAAGGTTTTTTTAATTTTATAGAAAAACCAGATGTGATAGAAAGAAAATGCGGATACTTATGAATTCAGGACACGTGAAATAAAAAAAAAATAGCTATTAAAATGAAAACAATGCTCAAAAATTTTTCATATGTCGGCCTGTGTAATCGCCTGGTATCTTCGACGCATGCTGTCAACGAGATTTTCTGCATACTCCGCTAATTTTTCGAATCTCGCGAGACAACTAAATCAAAGTTCTCAGAGTCTTTCCTCTGAGCTTTCTCTTTACAAGAACTAAACGTTTTCATTAGGATTGGCGACCTGCGATTGTGAGGGCCAGTCTAGTATCTTATCGGGGGTCCAAACGAGCTGCTTCGCTACCTGGTTTTCGCCAGCAACAGATGTTGTCGAATGGTCTCATGGGATACATTCAAACCTGATTTTCTTAATTTTGCCACCCCAGATCTTATGTATACATAATAGTATGCAAAAATAACGACTAAATTTGAAAAAATTATTTTTTATATTGATAATTATAAAACAATATTAATTTACAATATTTTAATTTGCTATTTTTACAAATGTATACACGAGTTATAGGCCCAAGCCAACCCTGTTAGTTGTATATTATTTTAAAGAGAAAGTGTACCTTCTTAGGGATAATTAACCTATCCTTAAGTAAATATATTTAAGAACTTAATTAGATAAAAGTTTAGCTTTTAAGAATATTATGTTTTATAAATCATTCTCATTCTAATAACCAAACTAGTAACTTGTACTTTTTACAATAAACGTTTTTAAAAAGAGTTTTCCAGTCTTCATAATTATAATTGGCGCTGCGAACAGGATAATGTCACGGTTACGGTCGAATTTTAATTCGTTAAGACACTATCGAAAAGAACACGGGTCTCTATCGGTGTAAATTACTCTACAACCGTTGATCCAGAATTAATTTAGAAGACGGCTCACTTTAACGTTCAAGTTAAGAGCAAGAGGAAACTCGTCAAGAAAAGCCACCTACCTGAAAGAAACGGACGGCAAGTATTGGATCCAGCTGACAAAGACCTTTTGGTGTTACCTTTGCGGAAGAAGATCTTTATGGATTTTGCCTTGTATTTTCTAATGTAAGTAATAATCAAAATTGCCTTATGTCAGATATTTCAAAACGTTTAGTAAATAGTCTAAAGAAACACAGTACTGAATTAAAATTAAATCTCCCAAATTCCAAGAAATCTTTTAAAAATATTTCTAAAAAAAAAAAAATCAAATTTCAAACATGAATGTAGAATCCCACGCTAAAAAAAAAAATATTTGCACAAATTCAATCAGAAGAAGATAACGAGAATGTCAGAAAAGCCTTTTGTTTCCAAACTGAAAAAACCGCCATTATTACTCTAATCAGTAATTCACCAGGTATTTTAAAATCTTATCTATTAACTGTAAATCCCTTAACAATAGATGAAGCGGTTAAGCATATTAGTAATTATAACCTTATAGATTCGCAAGTAAATCTACGTAGTCAACTGAATCGACAACATAATAATAATGTGCAAAAATCTTTCACCACTCAAAACATTCGGAATAATGATTTTAAAAATAATTCTTCTTGTTAAAATAAATCTTACTATTTTAATCGATTCAGGTGCTAGTAACTCAATTATAAAGCCCGAAACTGCACAAATGTTACCAGAAATTATTTTTTACGAAACTTTTGAGATTACAGCTTGCAAACAAAAATTCCAAAAAAAAAGAGAAAAAAAAATAAAAAAGGAAAATGAACCAAAAAAAAAGCAAAATAAAATAAAACGAAAGTAAAGATGAAAGGAAAAATCGAAAAAAAAAACAGAAAGAAATAAAAAAATAAAAACAAAAAAAAAGAATACTGAATAATGGTTATTACACAGAAGAAATTAGTAATAGTTTAGTTCTACAAAGTTATCATACAACTTATGTTACCTTTAACTTAAGCGTCATTCATACGACTTTAACCCCTTTTATTTGCTAATCATTTATTTATAAAAAAAATCAACTAACGAAGTCCTTCTCTGAAAATTCTAACATTTCAATTGAATAATTCATATAATCAATTAAACAACGCTTTTAATGACTTAAATAAATTAAAGTATGGCGAATTTGATCAAAGGAGACGACGAGGTTTAATTAATCTATTAGGCTCTGCCATAAAATTCGTAACTGGAAATCTAGATCAAAATGACTTGAACAATATTGGTAAACATTTTGAAAACATCAAAACGAATCAAATAAAAACCATGCATAAACTAAGCCAATTAAGCTCTTTTGCTGGCCATATTACTGATAAATTTCAAAATGATATTTTAGCAGTCTATAACAATACAGAAACATTAAGAAAAGCGATGACTAATATTTCTAATCTTTTGGACTTAGTTATTCAAGTACAAGATCACTCTCTACAAATTCTTATAATTGATTCTTTTGTCAACAAACTTTTAAATACAATAACCTTTGCCATCACAAACACGTTAGGTATAGAATTATTTAATTTAGACGAACTTAAACAAATTTGGAACTTCTTAAAAACCCATTATCCTTCTTATCAACTGTGGCCTCTAGACCAAATACATGAATTAATTTCTGCTTGTAAAGTAGGATATATCCAAACAAACAATAAGGCAATTTTGGTCATTAAAATTCCATTATTTGTAAAAAATTTATGTAAACTGTATATTATTTATCCTCTGCCTACAAGGAATCAATTAGTATTGATACCACCCAGTAAATACTATTGCAATAACTGGTGGTTTGAAAAATGTACTAATGTTAACAATAAATGGTTTTGCATGACTAATTTAATAAACCAATGTAATATTAAGAACTGTACCTATGCAAAAGTAGTAAACAATTATAACATTGCTTTCCATACGCAGAAGAATCACTTTCTATATTGTAAGTAAGAAGCTACTGAAATAATTGAAAGTTGCAATACTATTTCAAAGCAAATTGTTTTTAATTGTAACTTAGTTTTAAGTCATTGTGATATAATTATAGGAACCGAAAAATTTTCGAATATTGCCTTTAATGTACTCGTATCTATTGATTTAGAAGAATTTGACCTTCACCCAATAGTTAATAAGACTATTAATTTAAGGCTGAATCATCTACAAGAACCCATTAGAATGGCTGATGATTTATCAGAACCACTTGAGTATAATAGTATTTTAACAGAAACAAAAGTGCATTATTCTGTAACTACAATTATTTTATGTATTGTTACAATTATCATTGCTGTTAACATAATATTTTATAGAAAAAGACTTAGAAATGCTATTCCTCGGAATTTGTTACAAAAAATAATCAGCGAGGACGTTGAAGTTTCTAAGGATGGAGGAGTTATAGGCCCAAGCCAACCCTGTTAGTTGTATATTATTTTAAAGAGAAAGTGTACCTTCTTAGGGATAATTAACCTATCCTTAAGTAAATATATTTAAGAACTTAATTAGATAAAAGTTTAGCTTTTAAGAATATTATGTTTAATAAATCATTCTCATTCTTGTAACCAAACTAGTAACTTGTACTTTTTACAATAAACGTTTTTTAAAAAGAGTTTTCCAGTCTTCATAATTATAATTCACGCGCAAAAGAGAAGTATGCACACGAAAATACAAAAATACTTATAACTTCGAAAAGTCTCAAAATGCAAATACTCAAGCAAATACACATGTACATTATATTAGTTAGCTCCGCATACATATGTGCGTATTCAGACAAATACAGACACACACACATACACCCACATGCAGACATATTTATGGTATCCAATGTACATTCAGTTTTTAAAACTATATATAAAATACACAGATTATACGTGTTCGACTATATATATATATATATATATATATATATATATATATATATATATATATATATATATATATATATATATATTTGGCCAAGGAGGTATATTTATATATATATATATATATATATATATATATATATATATATATATATATATATATATATATATATATATATATACAGTCCCTGGCCAAATTATTAGACGCACTGTACTTTTTTTAGTAATTTTATGTTTCTTAAGAGTTTTTATGCAATAATGGTATATTTAAACTACAATATTATTGATTTTTATTTAAAAGAATTGTTGTAGACTACATATTTGTATTTATTATATATATATATATATATATATATATACATATATATATATATATATATATATATATATATATATATTAAGGGATACATGAACGTAAATAAGTACAAACCTGTATCAGTCGCGATCGGAATCGAGTCAGGTACGGACGTGTTTCTGTGGCTTTATGGACTGTGATTGTTTGTTTAACAGTTTTATACTACTCAGTTATTAGTTTATTTTGTATGCAGTGTTTTAAAAAAGTAATTGGACTATTTTCATTATGGGTAGAAAAGGCGATCTTTCACCACGTAAAAAAGCTGAAGTGAAGGCCCTTGTAATTGCGAAAACATTTACAAACCGAGAAATATCACGAAGATTGGAGGTTTCTGAAGCTAGTGTACGACGCATAAAAAAGAAAATTGAGTCAGGGAAGGAATTAAGCCCGAAAAGAAAGAAAAGATGCGGTAGAAAACCAATTTTCACTCCACGGTCAGAGAGATGTTTGAAGAAAATTTGTGTAGAAAACAGATTTGCTACCACAAAGGTAATAAAATCACAACTCCAGGATGCTAGCGTAAATGCTTCTGAGCGCACTGTTCGAAGAAAATTGAAAGAATTAAATTTTAAGGCCTGTCGCCCCGCCAGGAAGCCCAAGTTAACAGCTGCAACGAAAGCAAAGCGCCTGAAGTGGGCCAAACAATGGCAAGACAAAGATGTGAACTTCTGGAGATCGGTAAGATACAGCAATTTAATCAATAATTGATACATTATTATCATTTTCAGTTAAATAAGGCAAATAAACATGGAAGTTTATATATTTTTCCTATTTTTGACAGGTCTTCTTCAGTGACGAAAGCACATTCGAAATTTTGCAGAATAAAGCTCAGTATGTGCGTCGTCGTCATGGAGAAAAGTTTCATCCTGATTGTGTCGTCCCGACGGTTAAACATCCCACCAAAGTGATGATTTGGTCAGTCATCAGCGGCAAGGGCACTGGACGTCTGTACGTCGTCAAAGGAATAATGAGGCAAGGTCAGTACAAAGAAGTATTACAAAATCGGTTGATTCCGCAGCTCAGAGAATGGTTTCCAAATGGGGAACCATTCACTTTCATGCAAGATGCCACACTGCTCGGTCTGTTAAAGCTTTTTTGGCAGAAAAAAATATCCCTCTGTTGGATTGGCCGGGTAATAGCCCAATTGAAATGTGTGGGAGCTGATGAAAAGAGAAGTGGCTAAAGATGTGATTACCAACAAAACTCAGCTCCTAGAAAAGATTATTCATGTGTGGAATCATCATCCTCAAATGCAGGAGACAGTACAATCTTGCATTGATAGCATGCCGCGCAGAATTAAAGCTTTGATAGCGGCTAAAGGTGGCTCAACTAAATATTGACTTTTACTAACATTAATTTCACTTTTCTTTAAAACTTAATAAACTTATGCTTTTCTAAATTAATGCTGTTTTATTTATGTCAAATAAATAGGTAATTGATTGGATAATATAAAAATAAAAAACAAATCAATTTAAAATAATAAAACGGTACAATATCACTCGGTAATTAATATTTTACATGAAATCTTGCAGTGCGTCTAATAATTTGGCCAGGGACTGTATATATATATAATATATATATATATATATATATATATATATATATATATATATATATATATATATATATATGTATGTATTTATATATATATATATATATATATATATATATATATATACGTATTCAAACATACATGCGAGAGTATTCGCGCATTAGAACGAGCGAGTATGCATCATATTTGTTCGCCCCTAACATTCTTATTGCTCCTTTAAATTTCTCAGTTTCATAAATTTTAAAAACAGCATATCTCACGTACAGAGGCAGATCCGATTTTCTTCACCGCGGGAAATTAAACTTTGAGCGATCACGAAAACTGCTGCGATGGTCGATTTTGTCGTAATTCTTGTCAAACCTAAAGGCTCTAGCGACTCACCGTGACCAGCTACCCATAACGATCGCCACAGATAGCAGGAAATTATACAAATTATCAAAAACCTAGAAGAAATTCTGTCTTGGAATGATAGTAATCAAGTAAAATCTATGGTTCAAAAATACTTACTACATTCCCTCAATTGAAAGATTATTCATCTGGAACCCGAAACTCACCAGTGGTGACTTGAATCATAAATACTTTGATAAAAAGAATTCGATTGATATAGCCCTTAGTACACACTAGAGCATTACATGCTAGGAATGCAAGCCTGCTAATAAATCCCAGGTACGAGGTTCACCTCGTCACTTCATGTACACCCTCTTCAAGATCATCTCCTGAACCTTTTGAAACGAACTGCTCGTGCTCATATTTTTGACCGGGTATAACCTACAGTAATTCAGCTCGTACGCCCCTCCTGTAGGGATTTAGAGATTTCTCTATAGTACATATGCTGAGCTCATAAAAATGTCCTTATGGAATGGCTTTTATAATTGGCAGATACTATCACATAATATGATGAGGTCAAACCAAATCAAATTAAACTAACTTCTATACGTTTCGTGTACGAGGCATCTTCAACTGTTAGGCGGCCTAATCTGGAAGAGTAAATATTCTTACAGATTGTAGGCGAAACGTCGTAAACTTCAGAATTTCTCATACGTCACATATTGTTGGACAAAAAGGCTCTTACACAATAATCAAAACATTTTTATTTTTAGGAAATGGGTCCGTTAATGAACATTAACGTTATTTTGGCTCCAAATAGTTTTGAAAAACAGGTTCTTGTAAATACTTGTTTTTCATCACTGGACAACGCCCGTTTCTGTTTGGACATTCTTGAAGAGACGTCAGGAAAATTTCTACCAAATACAATATCTTGGGTAGGTAAACGCATGTCGTATAAAACATAATGTATATTGCTAGAAGATTTGGCAAAGTTGAAATAATAGCAGATATAACACTTTTTAATGTATTTTTCTTTTATCATTTTGTTTTTGATCTTCTCAAACTTAGAAGTGCTCAATTTCTAAAGACTAATTAGGTTTTAAAATAATACTATCACGTGGCCACTGCTTAAATAAATATATTGTCAGATTCACTGTTAAATTTAAAATTATAATTTGTGACAAGCTTTTAATTGACATGAAAATAGGACACATTCCCGTTCAAGGTTCGACAGCTCTCGTACTATAACGCAGCACATGTTAATTACAACATACATGTAACACATTACTCACATTTTTACGCAATTACAGATTGCAGCAATCTTCAAAAATATCGATCTTTCGAAAACATCTTTAATGAGAGGTTTAATAGTCGATCATTTTTCATTAATATAATGAACTGATTTTGTCGAGAAACGTATTGATAATGACGATTAGTTTAAAGGTATAATAAAACATTTCAGATCGACTAGTGTCAATTTGGAATTTATCGATATTTATCAGTCGATTAGTTTTATTACTTTGCCGCAGAATGGTAACATTTATCTGTAAATTGAAATATGGTTGTTTATCGAAATTATTTAGTCGATTTATAGTATCGATATATTTAAACGATTCTAGATTAGGTAGGTAGAATATTACAGCTCTACGTTGCGGATGGCGAGTTATCTATTTTATGTGTTGGTAAGTACGTTTTTAAAGCAAAACAATTAAATTATGGCGCAAGCCTTCACACCGCGTCGAAAAGATCATCGTATTAAACCAAATTAAATGATTTCTTAGCTGGATCTTTTCGGCTCTTCAACTTCTCATTAGAGAGCTCTGCCTGAGTATGGATTTTACCCTTTTTCATATCCTGAGGATATCATCGACGGGGATCTCGTAATACCCGTCAACGTTATCCAAATGCCGAAATATACATTTTTGTATTTCACGGCAACTTTTAAACAACGCGGCAATGCTGCCATGGACTTGATTGCATTTCTGCACACAACTACTACCTATGTACGTGGCCAGGCCTTATATACTTAAATAAAAGTATACCGATCTGCCGAGATTATAACCCGAGACCTTCTGCACCGCAAGCAAATACTACGCCGCTGAGCCACGGACCGCCTCACTAAGCTAAAGGGATCATTACACTTTCTCGGGTCAGAAAAATCGACTTTTTAGAAAGTATCCGATTGGAAAGTATTATATTTCAATAATATTCTCTGAAAATTTCAGAGGAAAATTTCAAATACTTTCGAAGTTATAGACGATTATAGCGCCAAGTGTAAGGCAGGCCAAATCGACAGCACGGCGTGCCAACTTACCCTTCGGCCGTTTACAAAGGTTTTGTTCTACCTGCGTCGAACATCTGCTGCTACTTTTATAATTCTAAGAAAGATAGAAGCAGGTAAAAGGAGAACTTACTGGAATGGGTTTTTGTAATATCTTTTCAGTTTGAGGCAAAACTGAAGTTCCAAAGCAAACGGTACGCTGGCCTGTTTAGTTCGAAAATATCGCTCGCAGGGCTAACATCACTCAGTAAACGTCTCGGATGACATTGTGCAAAATGGATAAAAATACGGGAAATTTAGTTCGAAGCGAATGTGCAGACCACGTAAAAGAGAGTGGTAATCGATTATCAGATGATAGTATCGTACGGAGAGACGAAAAAACACTTGAGAAAGAGGCGTATGAGTAGTAGGAGGAATTTTGTATGCAGCATGCACGACTGATTGAACGTAAGTAGATTTTATATCTGAAAATTCGTTTGTCAATACTTTAAACGCATTTTTCTCAAGAAAACATTTTTGTAATTGCCGTGCACAATAACTTGAAAACTGTTTACCCGATCGGTCTGAAAATTTTAATATGATCTTCTACACAACAATAGCACCGGTATAGACTAGAATAAAAAAGATTGGTTTTTTCCTCAATTTTTAATGCTTTTTTTACCAAAAAAAATGCTATTTTTGAGATCACCAACTTTAGAGGTCCACCTTTTTGTGAATTTTTGCTCAAACGAAATAATCATAGTCTATACTCGGGATAGTCATACTTTTTCTAAGAAATATATATAAATATATATATATATATATATATATATATATATATATATATATATATATATATATATATATATATTTTCAGACGTTCGAATGAACCTCAGTCGTGCATCCCAGCAGATTAAAATTTTCAAAATGGTTTCTATGAGGCTGCAGAAAATTCTTTTAAAAAATTATGTAAAAATGTTTTTCTTATATTTGAAGGCTTAAAATAAATGTCAGAAAAATTACGGACTGAAAAAAATGTTTTTTTATTAATTTATCAGTCCCATAAAAATTATTAAAATTTTCGACCGAGAAAGTATAATGTTCCCTTAAGTGCTTGTATCCGGTTGCGAATTGTGAAATGGAAATTCCTGCAAAATAAAGAAAAGCGTAAGAAAATTTGATAGCAATACCTCTGAATCCAAGAAGAACAAAGAGATAAGAAAAGGGTATCCAAGAAAAAAATAACAGGAGAATGCCATTCATGGAGAACAGATAAAATAATTGAGGACAGTACCTCTGATATGGATATTGTAGAAAGAAAACAGAAAAATAGACACTCTAGCTATCACTATTATTTATTGTTATTAATACCAAAACATTTTACTGAATACGAATCATATCCAAATATCCGATACATTAGAATTCACCTTCAATGTAAAATTAGCTATTGTTTCAGGAAAAGTTGCCTCATCTTCTTGCAGTAGCCAGAAATATGGGCTTCAAAGATGTACTTCATTATTTGCAAAATATCAAGAATGGAAAATTTAGAATGTTTGATTATGGTTCTAAAAGGAATATGATAATATACAACTCTAGTATTCCTCCTACTTACGACTTATCAAAAATTATTATTCCCCTTACTTGGATATACTTTGAGAATGACAGACTGGTCCCTAAGGAAGTAAGTATCATATGTACTACAAAATTAAGCAGTTTTTTAACATAACATTATAAACTGGCATCCTATTATAATTTTAGTGAGCTTATTTTGAAAGAAATAGGTTTAATGACGTTTTATTGAATTAAATGACTTAAAACAAATGTACAATTAAAATAACGATAATTTAAATCCATCATATTCAACTTGAGACAGGTAAATTTACTAAGATATCATACATAATATTATTTTTTGCAATCCTACGAAAAAATCTAATGTTAAAAATCATCAAATTTTTATTTATTCATATAAATTAACTTTTAAAGGTTGTGACAAAAGCAAAACTATTTTTTTTGTAATTCCAACACTATGTCTAATAGCTATTATCCAAATTTCACAAATAAAAAATTACTTTCTTAAAAATAACTTCGAACAACTTCCGCTACGAAGTAGCTAAATTTAGAAATTCGTTGATGACACTATTCAACTAGTTTTTTTCGTCTAACTAATTCTGAGGAATTAATCAAATACCCAATAAATCAACTTTGAATTTGAAAATAGTTGATGCAATTATTTTGACTACACAATTATAAAACGTTAGAACCACATGTATTAGAAACGAAGAATCTATCGCAGACTATTTCTCATTGGATTGCCTGTGCCATTTCCGTAATCCTGTTGGATAGGCTCTTGTTAACTCCACATGTGGCTAAGTCTATTTTATTAATATCAAATTTGAAATAAAACAAGTTATCGT
Organism: Pachyrhynchus sulphureomaculatus; assembly: GCA_019049505.1. Taxonomy (NCBI): domain Eukaryota; kingdom Metazoa; phylum Arthropoda; class Insecta; order Coleoptera; family Curculionidae; genus Pachyrhynchus; species Pachyrhynchus sulphureomaculatus. Next base: position 32,462,324 of record CM032456.1, on the reverse strand, counting down.
AATAGAAAAATAATATAAATTGAAAAAAAAAAACAGAAATTTTCAAAATTTTTGGTTTTTCATATGTTAAGAAAATCTTTCCCAAAGTGTACCATTACAGAAAACCAATGAGGCTGAAAATCGAAAGCACGTTGTCATGTTGTGTATTGGTGCATTAAAATTACTAAACACATGAAAAATATAAAGTTGGTTGAAATGATTTATTAGGGCACATTAAATTACTACAGGGTGTCCCAGTATTCCGTTACTGTAGACTTCTGAGATGAAAATATGACCATTTAACCCAACTTACCTTAGTCCAAAAATTCGTAATTTTTGAGATACAGGATATCAAAGTTATACTTTTATTTTAGTTTTTCTTAAGTAGCTTTCCTAATAATTGTACTATTTGTACAAGATTCGATGCTAAGGGGTTTTCTGAGATGAGAAATCGAAATCAGCTTACAGTATTGTTGTAAATTGTAGGAGGCGCCACTTATTGCACTGTGTATATTTTTAAATTGTCATAACTTTTTTATACCATTCTGTATGATATTTTTTAATTAAATATTCGTATTTTCCGCCCTCCATTGTCTAAAAAAGCTAGCTTGGTAAATGTTGCTCCAAGCAACAGTTTCTGAGATAACGGGATGTTTGTTTCCATTTTTTAATTCCATTGTCAAATTCTCAAATGAATTCCTTTACACTTCATCCAGGTTTAGGATAGGTCCAAAAGCATAGTCTTTGAAATTTGGAGCATGCTTAAAGGCAAACAGGCTAATAGCAATAATAAATTTAAAGACCAACGGCCAACAGTAAGAATATAAAAACTAACTGGCTAAAGGCATAAAAGATTGATTCATTTCAAAAAAGTTTAATCGCTCAACTGAGAAGGTATTGGTGTCACAATAAATGTTCAATATGGCCGCCACCTTCGTTAATACATAAATTAATACGTCGTAGGAAATTTAAATGTACTCTTTTTAAAATGTATTCATCTCGTAAAGCGTTAGCAGCATTTTGAATCTACAATTGCGCAATGTTGTCGATTTAAACTTGATAGACTTTCGATTTCTATGCACCCCAAAGGAAAAAATCATGGATTTAAGTCTGGGGAACGAGGTGGCCAGTAAATAGGAGCATCTTCATCTGTTTCGATCCATTTATCTGGGTAACTTTGGTTCAAAAAAATTCTCACATTATGCGCAAAATGGGGTGGTGCACCATAGTGCATAAATAACATGTCGCGACGTAAATTAGTGGGTAAGTTTTCCAGTAATTCAGGAATAGTTTCACGGATGAAATTCAAGAAAATGTCACCATCAAGTCGATCTGGTAATCTAAACGGCTCGATCAAATAGTTCGCGATAAATCCCATCCACACATTAACAGGTTGACTGCCGATCTATATTTTTGAGTTTGTGGTTGACGCCGGTAAGATTTTTCCAAATATTTTTATTTTATTGTGGTAAATATGAATTAAAATGAGTCTTGGATGTGTTTTTTTTATGTGCCATTCAAAGTATTAGAAAAAAAAAAAAATTCACTCCTATCGGAGTAATCGACATTGCAAGTGAAAATTTTTACTAGATGCCGAACACTCCGATCGGAGTGTCCAATTAAATAAGTAAAGAAATAATAAATCGAACTCATGAACTCAAAACATTTATTTCTAAATCGTTTTTGTACATTTTTATGGTCATCCTCAAAGCAATCAAGGCAAAAACCTGGTTGTCCAGGGCACATTTTGCATTCATACACTGTTTGCTTTCTTATTTTATTTTTCCTGCATTCTTTGCATTCCTTTCTGCTTACCCGTTTTGTTTCTTTAGTTCCTTTTTTTTCACTAACAATTTTTTCTACTAATGCTGTGGACATTTATTTGGCCTGGAGGAATTTGCGGCAAATTAGTAATTGGTCGTCTGGCTAGTAAATTTCTTATGACATCCAATCGGAAGTCATATAATCGTAACTGGTCAGACCACGAATATTTATTGTACAAAAAATAGGCGTTTATCATGCTCATTTGCAGCACATGCATGAATAACTTTTTGTACCACCGAATGGTTTTACGGCTGCAAGGATGATCATTTGATCCTGTCTATCTATACCGGACATAAAAGCATTATATCCAATGATTGCGAAAGATTTTTCAGATTCTTGATTGAACATTGCGTTTATCTCGCCATTTTCCGACATGCACTCCATTGCAAAACATAGATTTATTCTCACCACGTTTTAAGTTTGCACTCATTACCTCTTTCGGATTATCTTTCCTCTCAGCTCTCAGCGTACCAGTGCAGTATGTATTTTGTTGAAGTAATTTCCTAGCTAAATTAACACTATTGTAAAAATTGTCTAGATAAACAGCATGTCCCACACCCAATTTTTCCTCCAATAAATGTAAAACAATCTTTTCAGTATGTCCGCTTCCACCACAAACATCTGTCGCACCTTCGTAGACACGAAATTTCAAAATAAGTCCATTAGGCTCTGTCAGCATGTATAACTTCATACCATACTTATGACGCTTATTCTTGATATACTGTTTAAACTGGAGACGACCCCGATAAAGTACCATAGCTTCATCCAAAGACAACTCTCTTCCAGGATAGTAAATTTCTCCCATCTTGTTGTTAAAAAAATCTGCCACAAATCTAATCTTTCCTAGCCGATCTGCCGGATCCATATCTGGAGATGTAAAATGCAAACACCTCAAGATAAGCAAAAATCTATTCCTTGACGTATATTTTCTAAAAACAGGTAGATTAAATAGCGGATCAGTTTTCCAATAATCGTTAAGATGGCTCAAGGATATTTTGCCAGTGTGAAGTAACAGGGCCAAAAAAATTTTTAGTTCGTCAAGAGTAAGATCTTTAAAATTAGTAATACGTGATTTTGTACTTGTTTCTGGGCCCAGCCAAACCTCGACTGCGTAAGAGTTCGTTCGTTCTACAATAGTTTGTAAAAAATCATCATCAATGATCATTTCGAAAAAAAATCGATAGGTGCACCCTGTCCTGGAATTTGCACCAATAATTCCTGGATTTTCCGGAACAAAATTTGTTTTAACGCACCTCTGTCGTTCCATTTTATCTCATCAAGGCTAGGAAGTGTTTGATGTGGCCGAATAGGGTCTATAAAATTCTCTTCTTAGGACTCGGAGCTTGAATTTACATCACTATCGTCTGTGTCTGGTACGTAATGTTCGTCACTACTACCTCCGCTTTCTTCCAATAGCTGCAATAATTCAGTGTCAGTTAGCTTCTTTTTTCTTATCATATACCTTTTTTTCATCACTACAATGTCTTTTTTTAATACCAGAAGGCCCAGGTTGATTGTCCATATTGTACGGCAGATTACAACCAAACCAAAAGCAAATCCGCGGAACCACTTAAGCACCTGTTAGAACTTGCGTTTTTAAGCAACGCCACCACTAGAAACACGTTTCATATACAACGCTGATGGAATACTAAAACGTTTCCTAAGAACGTATGTCGAACTCCGATCGGAGTAGACGGCGTTGGCGAAGAGACCCGACGCACTCCGATCGGAGTGGTCGGCAGTCAACCTGTTAATACTGAAATCGCATTGAAATTTTTTTAAACCACTCTGTATGATATTTTTAATCAAATATTATTATTCTCCGCCTTCTCCTATCTAAAAAAGCTCTCTTGGTAAATGCTGCTTCGAGCAAGAGTTTCTGAGATAGTGGAATGTTTCCTTTTTTTAATTCCAATGTCAAATTCGCAAATACGTTCTTTCGCAAGTTTCTTTACATTGTATAGTTATTTTTGCAAAGCTCAAAAATCACTCTGGCAATGATGTAAGATATATGTTCTATGACTTAACTGGCTTATAGTAATACTGACTGAAAGTAATTTTTGACAGACACCAAACAAGTTTTACGAGTATTAACGAGAATCAATCCCTTCTCAACCTCTACAATGTTTTAAATCTAGATTATTATGGAGTACACTTTTAGTGGGCAAACTGATATGATTTTAGAGTTTGGTTTTTGTAACGGTGACGGTCGCAAAAGTGCTCGCGTATATCACGAAAGATTTCCGTATCATCGGACTCCTAATCATCAGATTTTTGCTATTGAGAGGCGACTTCGAGAAATTGGACAATTTAAGCCAATCAGGAATAATGTTGGGGGCCTTCACAAGCTAGAACACCCGATGTTGAAGAGGAAATCCTTGAAATTGGAATATCAAAAACTACAACTAACCGGATCACTAGACAACAAATTATTCACCCCTTTTATATACAGTCCATCCAAGAACTCTTACCTCCCGTTTGCATTTTTCACAAATTATTCCAGCACGCATAGCGATCGTTCCGACTTTTCACACTAAAATCCTGTTTACAGACGAAGCATGCTTCACTCGACGTGGTATAACAAATATGCATAATAATCATGTTTACGCTAAAGAAAACTCACAAAGACAATTTCAATGCGATTTCAGTATTAATGTGTGGATGGGATTTATCGCGAACTATTTGATCGAGCCGTTTAGATTACCAGATCGACTTGATGGTGACATTTTCTTGAATTTCATCCGTGAAACTATTCCTGAATTACTGGAAAACTTACCCACTAATTTACGTCGCGACATGTTATTTATGCACTATGGTGCAACCACCACCCCATTTTGCGCATAATGTGAGAATTTTTTTGAACCAAAGTTACCCAGATAAATGGATCGAAACAGATGAAGATGCTCCTATTTACTGGCCACCTCGTTCCCCAGACTTAAACCCATGATTTTTTCCTTTGGGGTGCATAGAAATCGAAAGTTTATCAAGTTCAAATCGACAACATTGAGCAATTGTAGATTCAAAATGCTACTAACGCTTTACGAGATGAATACATTTTAAAAAGAGTACATTTTAAATTTCCTACGACGTATTGATTTATGTATTAACGAAGGTGGCGGCCATATTGAACATTTATTGTGACACCAATACCTTCTCAGTTTGAGCAATTAAACTTTTTTGAAATGAATCAATCTTTTATGCCTTTAGCCAGTTAGTTTTTATATTCTTACTGTTGGCCGTTGGTCTTTAAATTTATTATTGTTATTAGCCTGTTTGCCTTTAAGCATGCTCCAAATTTCAAAGACTATGCTTTTGGACCTGTCCTAAACCTGGATGAAGTGTAAAGAAATTCATTTGAGAATTCGACAATGGAATTAAAAAATGGAAACAAACATCCCGTTATCTCAGAAACTGTTGCTTGGAGCAACATTTACCAAGCTAGCTTTTTTAGACAATGGAAGGCGGTAAAATACGAATATTTAATTAAAAATATCGTACAGAATGGTATAAAAAAGTTATGACAATTTAAAAATATACACAGTGCAATAAGTGGCGCCCCTACAGTTTACAACAATACTGTAAGCTGATTTCGATTTCTCATCTCAGAAAGCCCCCTTAGCATCGAATCTTGTACAAATAGTACAATTATTAAGAAAGCTACTTAAGAAAAACTAAAATGAAAGTATAACTTTGACACCCTGTATCTCAAAAATTACGAATTTTTGGACTAAGGTAAGTTGGGTTAAATGGTCATATCTTCATCCTAGAAATCATGGAATACTGGGACAACCTGTATATTTAACTAAATGCATCATGCAAGCATTCTGAAATTAAGCTTCTCTAATAGATTTTAGTGGAAAAACTTTAGTTTCACGCAATAGTAAGTCATCTATTTTATAGTAAGTAGAAACTTTCGATTTTAAAAAATGATATCAAAGCTTAAATAAAACCTAACTACCTACCCGCGCTTGTAGAAATTGAAAATGTTCTTCATAGAAGTTCCTCACTACACTGTTGACAAATCGCGTAATGGAGATTGGTCAGTAGTTGAATACATTACGTAGTTATTAGTTTTTCTTAATTTTATAATAAAAATAACAGAAGATAAAATTAAAAGTAATTTAAATGGTTCCTAAATTATTGTTAGTGTTGTGTACGAAACACTTATGAGAAAACTTCGGTGTCCGTTCGTCTGTCTGTTATACCCGATTTTCTCAGAAACCACTTGCCACAGAAAGTTGATACTTGTCACAAATATAGGAATGATGGCCCATTCAGAACCGTCTAGTTTCGAAAGTTAAATTTGGACTTAAGAGGTTAATTCTGGGGATGAAATTTTAAAAAAAAAAATTTCAAGGTCATCGAGTGGAGTATTAAATGAAAGCTTTTGAAAACACTAGTACAAAAATATATAACTAAGTTGGGAATGTGGAATCTTTGGCACAATGATACTACTCAGTATATATATCACCACTACACCAAACACTTTATTTTTGCACTCGACGCGCGTTTCGCTAACCATGTTAGCTTCATCAGGAGCGATGATTGACTAAAGCTGAACTACCAAATCTACCCTATTTATACTTAGCCTAACCCTTGAATTACTCAAGCGGAACTAATGACATAGGCAAGGCTGTCAGTTCCGGGCAAGTAACCAGTAGAGGGGACTATAAGGAATAGGCCCTCTGTCTTTGTTTAAACTACTTTTACATTTTATGATTTCCATACTTTCGTATGCGTTCAACAATCTCCTATCAGATACATTTTTTATTAATCTTAGATTATCTAATGTTACAGTATGATCAGCTTCAAGAGCATGTTCGACAATGCTAGACTTTTCTGTTCTGTTGTATTTTAAGTGTGCTAAATGTTCTTTAAATCGTGTTCTAATTGACCTTTTAGTTTGCCCAACATACTTTTTGTCACAATCATTACAACTAATTTCATAAATTCCACTTTTGTCATAATTAGGAATCTTATCTTTGGGATTTCCTAAGATATTCCTCAGATTGTCTGATGACTTATAGACTAAGGTGAAGCCTACCTTATTAAATACCTTATTGAGTCCCTTGCTATATTTCGGATTATATGGTATGGAGACATACTTGGTGTTATTTTCTTCGCGTGTAAAAAAGGTGGAATTCTGAATATTAAACCTAAACTTATGCCTATTTATTAGCTTATTTACTAAGTCATCGTCATAACCATTAACTCTTTTTTACACGCGAAGAAAATAACACCAAGTATGTCTCCATACCATATAATCCGAAATATAGCAAGGGACTCAATAAGGTATTTAATAAGGTAGGCCTCACCTTAGTCTATAAGTCATCAGACAATCTGAGGAATATCTTAGGAAATCCCAAAGATAAGATTCCTAATTGTGAGAAAAGTGGAATTTATGAAATTAGTTGTAATGATTGTGACAAAAAGTATATTGGGCAAACTAAAAGGTCAATTAGAACACGATTTAAAGAACATTTAGCACACTTAAAATACAACAGAACAGAAAAGTCTAGCATTGCCGAACATGCTCTTGAAGCTGATCATACTGTAACATTAGATAATCTAATATTAATAAAAAATGTATCTGATAGGAGATTGTTGAACGCATACGAAAGTATGGAAATCATAAAATGTAAAAAGTAGTTTAAACAAAGACAGAGGGCCTATTCCTTATAGTCCCCTCTACTGGTTACTTGACCGGAACTGATAGCCTTGCCTATGTCATTAGTTCCGCTTGAGTAATTCAAGGATTAGGCTAAGTATAAATAGGGTAGATTTGGTAGTTTAGCTTTAGTCAATCATCGCTCCTGATGAAGCTAACATGGTTAGCGAAACGCGCGTCGAGTGCAAAAATAAAGTGTTTGGTGTAGTGGTGATATATACTGAGTAGTAACAAAAATATATAATGTAATACGCGCGCGAACTTTCTTTATATTATTAAAAAAAACATCCAAAACTCGCTGTCCACCCACTCTATCTCTAAAAGTACTAATCAGAAAATTAAAAAAAAAATTCTGGAATATTCTGCATAAGAATGAATATTTTCACGAGTGCATTACCTTTAATAAATAAACAATTTTATCATGATTATCTAGTGGTGTGTCAAATGAAAGCTAAAAATTGCCAAAAATCGCACTCCCCCAACCCTATCTCTAATCAATAAATATAAAAAAAAATTCTGGGATATTCTCCATAAGGTGTAAATTAAATGAAAATTAGTACGAGTGCATCACCTTTGACAATTTATCTGTTATATAAAAACAAAGAACGGAAACAAACTTTTTTTTATATCTCCGTAACAAAAATTTTTATTTTAAAAACTGAAATTGAAACCTTCAAAAATGAAATCGATTTTTCAGTATTCGGTCAGTATTCCCACATCAAATCCCACCAGCCAAACTATGAAATTCCAAAAATTTGGTTTTAATATTCAAATATAACAGATTAAATATAGTAAAATTAAAAATTTTAAATACTTCCTTTTAAATTATTCTTTACGAATTAACTAAGAATTTTTCAATGAATCGAACCAGTAAGACTATAGACCCTAAGTTTTCAAAGATTACGAATCTCTCAGAAAAATTTAAAAATTCCAGTGAGATAGCAGCTATGATCTACCTTTATGTGGTAAAGTTTAGAATTTATGTTTCTGCGTAATTTCCCTAAAATCTGGCAATTTGAAGCAGCCTTTGTGATTTTTTAAAGTTGTCGCCAACAAGTTAAATCTCAGTAACCCAAGTTTGTCTGACGTAAAAGGGTGTTTTCCGTGTCTCTTTTATATATTGATATTACGACAATCTACTCAATTTATGTTTAGTACACTAAATATTGTATTTATTTAACCATATCGCCGCGCTATTATGATCTTTTTTTAATATATCTTATTTAAATCCAGTTTTTCTTAGTCCTATCATTGGAAGGTGGCATCTCCAATAATTATTTTGGAGAAAATTAAACGATGAAATACAAAATTGTTACTTTCTCCAGTAAAAAAATCTGTAGTAATAAAAATTATATTTTTCAGAATGTTCTCTAAGGAAAAAAAAAAATAAAATTTTTCTCACATCAATTTGGGAGGCATCTACTTAGTTAAAACTACAAGGCGCAATTCTTTTGTTGAAAACTACCATTCATAATTTTTAGCGAAAATTGATTTACGGATTCAACTTTAGTAGGCCGCATAAATTGATGAGAGTGAAACTTTGATTTTTTTCTTATACATTGGAGATATTCTAAAAGAATATAATTTTTATACCCTTAGATCCTACAAGCGGTAAAGTCCCCTTAATATGAAAATTTTTAACACGAATATTTAATTAAAATTAGTTATTATACAAATAAGTACATACGCTTGTTTACAAAATTTTCTTCTATTCTTCCGTTTGGCAGATAATAAAGGTGCGTTTTTTCTTATTTTTATTTTAATAGCGATTGTATACTAAAATTATATATCTTAAAATGCTTAATTTATGTCTGGTCAGGGTGCTATTTGGCTAAATTCTTTTTAAATTTCGTATTAACAGAAGTAATTCCCTGATTTTTTGAATTTCTTCATTTTATTCTGCGCATGGTTTCTTACACAATACGATTGTATTGTTAATAAAAGGAAGAACTGATAGAAACCCCTTATCAGGATGGAATCAGAAATAAAATTGGAACTTTTTTCTTTCTCTTGTCTTCTCTTAACTGACACACGTGTTAGAAAAAGATTCCTATTAAGTGTGAACGTTTCAATAATAAAATCTCTGAGTTCTACTCTGAAGCGAAGGTGAAATCTAATTTTTGAACCTCCAAAAGGCGTGAAAGCTTTCCTAAAAGATTTATTCATAATATACAATTGTAGCCAAATCATTAGAATTTCTATCCTTATAGCAATTTAAAGGTTACATACACCTTGAATTTTCCGAAATTCGATTTTTTTTACATATTTTTAATCTCTTTACTTTTAAGAATTATTCAAAATTATTTTTTAAGAAAATTCCATTCCAATACAAAGTTATAGCCTATTTTCAACACTCAGTAAATTTTTAATATTTTTTGAACTGTTTTTTTAATCTTAATAATTACTTCTTGGTCGAAATTGCATACTAAAGTTTGAAACACCGAAAATTTTTTATTTTTGACAAAAAAAAAAAAACCCTTCGACAATTTTACACATCATTTTACAGGATTAATTTTTATTTTTGCAGATTTAATTATGTTCTGTGAAATTATCCTGCAGACAAGGATGCGCCATAGTTTTCATCAAACATATTCTTATAATTTAAAATACAATAAAAATATATAATCACCATTCTTTTGTATTATTCACTTAATAATCTTTAAAATATTTTTTTGCAGCACCCTTTAGTTTCAAATGTACTCCCTTAAAGTAAGAAAAAATAATGAATTTTTTATTTTTTAGAGTATTATATCTGACTTCGAAGAATATCGAAAATCAAACTGGGCTATATATGGAGTGCCAGATCAAAATCACTTTACATTCTTATTGGACAAATATGTTGATAAAACATTCTACCCTCTTTTGCTTAATCTTATAAATAAATAAAATCATATATAAAATAATTTTTAAGTTCAGTCATTTATAAAAACCAAAGCCCGCTGCAAAATTTGACCACGATTCTGCGAAACTGATGTATAATATTATATATATATATATATATATATATATATATATATATATATATATATATATATATATATATATATATATATATACACTAGCCGAGTCCGCGGCTCCACTCGCGTGGACTTGATTCACTATTATCATCACTGCTTATTCCTTATATTACCTAAGGTAATAAAATATATCCTATAACCTGGCTAGAGAAAATATTTATATATTTATAAAAAAACACGTAAATCGGATAAGTGGTTCTTGAATGCTAAGCGCACCAACGGACAGACAGACATACAGATAGACAGAGAGACGTTACGTTTTATATATATTATAGATTTTTTTTGATAAATGTTAAGAATTATAAAGAAAAACACGTAAATTGGATAAGTGGTTCTCGAATGATAACTAACTACTAACGGACAGAAAGAAGTTGCGTTTTATATGTATTATATATATTATTATTAGTGTTCCGTACGGAACACTTATAAGACCACTTCGGTGTCTGGCCGTCTCTCCGTCTGTCTGTCTGTCAGTTCGTCTGTCACGCCCGATTTTCTCCGAAACTATTTGAGATAGAATGTTGAAATTTGGTATTAATATAGGAATTGATGGCCTCATCGGAGCCGTGTAGTTTTGAAAGTTAAATTTTGACTTAAGGAATTAGTTTTGGGGGGTGAAATCGGAATTTTTTTTTACTAGATCATCAAGTGGGGTGTCAAATGAAAGCTGGTAAAAATAGAAGTTCAAAAATATATATAATGTAATACTTGCGCACACTTTTCTTCGTGTTATTTTTAAAAAATTGCGAAAAATCACTGTCCTCCCCCCTTATCTTCAAAAGTACTGATCAAAAAACTTGGAAAAAATTCTGGAATATTCTCCACAGGGTGTAGATTGAACGAAAATTGTCACGAGTGTATTACCTTTAATAATTTATCTGGTATATAAAAAAACAAAAATCAAAGATCAGAAACAAACTTTGTTGAAAACTCATTTGGGATGTGTTTTGTTAAGTCACTGATCATTTTATACCTCCGTAACAAAATTTTTTATTTTAAAGGCAATCAACGTACGGAACACAAATTGCGTAAATTCAATTTGCATTTGACCGGCTTTATTATTATATAACCCGGCCAGAGAACATATCTATGAATTAAAAACACGTAAATCGGATAAGTGGTTCTCGAGTGATAAGCGCACTAACTGATGGACAGACAGAGAGACCTTACATTATATATATATATATATATATATATATATATATATATATATATATATATATATATATATATTGGTCCGTATTTAACGGTTTAGGCACCATATTGCAAGAGAGTGCGCTAGCGGCAAACTTTTTTCCGACTTGATTCACTATTATCGTCACTGCTTATTTCTTATATTCCTAACATAATAAAATATATCCTATAACCTGGCCAGAAAACATGTATAAATCTAAAAAAAACACATAAATCAGATAAGTGTTTCTATAGTGATAAGCGCACTAACGAACTGACAGACAGACAGATATAATCTGGAAAGACAACATATGTATGAATTAAAAAAAAAACAGGTAAATCGGTAAATCGGATAACTGGTTCTCGAGTGATAAGCGCACTAAGGAACAGACAAGCAGAGAGACGTTGCATTTTATACAGATTATATTCTTTGATGCATGATATTGTTCCATATTTAATGGTTTAGGCAGTGTATTACAAGAGGACGCGCTAGCGGCAAACTTTTTTCCGACTCGATTCACTATTATCGTCACTGCTTATTCCTTATACTACCTAAGGTAATAAAATATATCCTATAACCTGACCAGAGAACATACGTTTGTTTTTTAAAAAAAAGCACGTAGATCAGATAAGTGATTCTCGAGAGATAAGCGCACTAACAGACAGACAGGCAGGCAGACAGACAGACAGAGAGACGTTGCATTTTATAACATTATATTTTTTGCTACTTGATATTGTTCCATATTTAATGGTTTAGGCAGTGTATTGCAAGAGAACGCGCTAGCGGCAACCTTTTTTCCGACTTTATTCACTATTATCGTCACTGCTTATTCCTTATGTTACCTAATGTAATAAAATATATCCTATAACCTGGTCAGAGAACATATGTATGTTTTAATAAAAAAGCATGATTCACCGGTATACGATGTTCGACTGTTGCGTCACCGTTGGAAGGCATAACGCTGTTAGCTCAAATAACTACAAAGTAAAATTTTGTTGCATAAATTTATATATGAATACTTTAGTAAATACTTATGTACGTATATTTAGGCAGAAAGATGTCAATAGAACAACAAAAGTACTCTGAAAATGGATAAAAAAATAGTCAAATAACAGTAAACATACATCAAAATATCAAAGATAATGGGTCATAAAATTAGAAAAAAAAAAAAACGAATCGTGGTGTACCGCTGAATTGTCGGCTGGCTATAACAGGCTCCTTTGTCAATCATTAAGCAGCAATAGTTTCTGATTTTCGGAGATTTCGGACGGAGAGAAGCAGTCACTGTTAAAAGGCGCTGGGACTTATAATTCACCGTCGGAGGCATACCTGTGACCTAAAAGTCGCTGTTAAGCTCATCACTATCTGGCATATTATTACATTTTTTTTTTAAAATGACTAAATAGCCTAAAGGTTTCCAAAATCGATATGTGTACTCGTTTTTTGCATAATTTTCTTTTTTCGGAGCAATAAGTTTGCCCCAGATACAGTTAATCTAATATTAGGGAATCTCAGTAGATTTCAAACCTACGCCATGCTGTTCCCTAAGCTTAAATACTGTAGCGAATTAAGGCACCGGATTGCAGAACTTCAAATACTGTAATAAATTAAGGCACTGGACTGCAGAACTTAATCCACGCGTGACTTCTGTTTCCCTAGCAGGCAGGAAAGAGGATAAAGCTGTGATCGACGTACAAAATTAATTTAAAACACAGTAATCAACTCGTCGTTTTTATGTTCACAATTAAACGAATCAAGTTGATTTTTGCGTAGGAGCACTCTTTAGGCTTATGCGCTTCTTATGGATATAGTCGTTTGATAATTTTTTTTTTAATTTGTTATTAACAATGAATAAACTTTAGGCTGAAAAATTTCAATTTTAATTAAAAAATTTGCTAAAATGAATAATGTCTGCTTATTTTTCATACATTTGTAAGCATTATATCAAAAATTCAGGTCAATATATTAATTTTTGCAGCAGTTATGTGGATAAATAAACAAACGCACAAGAGCTCTTAGCGCACCCGCGCGTTTTCATGCAGCTAATCGTAGTTTGTTCATTTTCTTATTTGGTTGCTTCATTTGAAAATCAAATAACCAAATATTGTTGTTAATTTGTCTTAGCAAAATCAAGTAAAAAAACTAAATTGTGTACAATGCATAATTATTGTAAAAACGATTTTGAAGCCTGCATATACATTTATAAAAAATTTTACTTTGAAAATTTATATCTATGCACAAAAAAGAAACAGGTACAGGGCTTACTGTGCACATAAAAACTATTAATGTAAAATTACATTTATTGTGTCAGATGTTAATAATAGAAAAACATTAAACCCCCGATTTATCTTGTTCAAGCACAACCTATGTGCTTGAAAGATAACACAATTTAAAAATGAACATTTGCATATCGTTTTCATGCGATAAGTTACTGGCATTTAATCTCACTTAGTAACAACTTGGGCCTACAATTTTATCGTAGTACTGAATAATAAAGTTTTGCAGATACATATACTACCGTCAGAAAGTACTCGTATTTGCCCACTTAGTTATTTCAGTCCCAAGACAACAAAAACCCAGATAATATATTTTTTTTTTTAATTTTAATGATTTATTATTTATTTTCACATTATTTACAGTCTAGAAAATAAGAAAAATATGCATGATTTTCTAGGATTTTTCTCATCTATGTGACCTCCTTTGTTTTTAATTACCGCTTTACAGAGTTTCGGCATTCTTTCCAGTAATTTCTTCAGAGTTTCTTCGGTTATTTTAACCCATTCTGCTTGTAAAAGTTCCCACAAGTGATTTTCTGAGGTTGGATTGAGTTTTCGAACACACCTGTTCAAATGGTCCCACAGCAATTCGATGGGGTTCAAGTCGAGTGATTGTGGAGGCCAAGTCATCACTTCCAGGACGTCATCGAATTTCCATAGGTCTAAAAGTTCTCTAATGTGTTTACCAGAATGTTTAGGGTCTTTGTCATGCTGAAAAATAAATTTCCCCTGAAAAATATCTCTTCCAGAAGGAAGCATTTGAGTTAGCAAAATTTCTTGATACTGTTCTTTTCGCATGATTCCTTCTATCCTAAAGATTTTTCCAACTTTACCGTTGCCAAAACAACCCCAAACCATTACTGAACCTCCACCATGTTTTACTGTAGGCAACTGACAGGCTTCCAACAACCGAAAATTTCGAATTTAGATTCGTCGCTCCAAAGGACGGGATTCCATTATTCTGATGTCCAATTTTCATGTTCTCGTTCTAATCCTTTACGTTTATTCACTTGCCTAAGAAGTGGATTCCTCACTGCAACTCTCCTGTGTAGTCCACCTTCTGCTAACCTGTTCTTCACGGTTGTCACGCTGATAGCGATGGGCCACTCCAGATTTACTTGAGCCGTGCTTTCTGGTGCGGTTAGGCGGCAATTACGTCTGCTGGACATTGTTATAGCTCTGTCTTCAGCGGGAGTCGTTTTTCGAGGCGTTCCTGATCTTTTTTGGTTGGGAATTCCATGTCCCGCAGAAAACTTTTTTACTGTGTAGTCCACCGTTGTCTTGGCATCCGCATATCACTCGCGGTTTGTCAACTCTAGTGACCATTTTGATGTCTCGCAATTATCAGAGCCCGATTTTCAACGGAAACTTCATTCGTTTTTGGCATTTTCACAAAACAATTGGGCCTGCGTCAATGACAAAGTACTGTTTACGAATGGTTAATTCCCAAAAGGGCAATGGTATTTATAGCACAGTTTTTATCATAAAATGTCACTAGGATTTTCCATAAACCCTAGAAACTTGAAATGAGTTCTTACTGCAACTGGAATTCTCAGAAATCGCCTCAAAACGATTATCATGCAAAACTTGGAAATTTATTCTAATTGTTTTTTAATTTGTGATTTCAAAAAAAACGCTTATCTAAACAATTTTATAATGGACACTTGTTAAGAACAATAAAATATTATATAATAAAAGGGTTTAAATAAGTATTAAATTTTAGCTGTTACATTGAAATTTCTAGGTGGAAAATACTTTCTGATGGTAGTGTATCATTAAAAAAACCGGTCAAGTGCACGTTGGACTTGCGCAGTTAGTGTTCCGTACGTTGATTGCTTTTAAAATAAAAATTTTTGTTGCAGAAGTATAAAATGGTCACTGACAAAAACATCCCAAATGAGTTTTCAAAAGAATTTTTTTTTCCGATCTTTAGTGAAAACTGATGATAATTTTCCTTGAATCTATACCCTGTAGAAAATATTCCAGAATTTTTTCAAAATTTTTTGATCAGTACTTTTCAAGATAAGTGAGGGGACAGCGATTTTTCACACTTTTTTAAAAATAATTCCGGCACTAATATAGGAATTGATGATCATCAGAGCCGGTCGGCCACTACGCTATGGCCGTCTCTATATGCATTTACTTATAAAAAAAATTAAGTAGATTTCATTAGAAATACAGTTTTCTTATAATAGTTTTAATTATTTATTGGGTTAAGTTAGTGGAAACAATCCAAATATAAAATACTACCAGTATTAATAACTAGTTAACCTATGAATTATGGATAGTAATTTTACATTTAGTAAATAGGTACACGAACTTTGATGGTCTAGATTTTATTGTGCTATTTAGAGTGAATATCAACGGGTGATAAAGTACCCCTTTTCAAAGGATTGTCTGCTAAAGAAATTTAGACAACATACGTAGTACACTAATGGAATAATGTTCATCTTATGCCACTATCGAAAATTGGATTGCGAATTTAAAGAGAGAAAGTACCGACATCAATAATGAACACCATGATGGACCCAGAGACTGTGTCTATCCGAGAGAATGTTGAGGCTGTGAATGAAATGATTTGGAAGAGTCCTAACACGGATAGCAGAGACTTCTAACATTTCATATGAATGTAGTTTTCACATTTGAAATGATGATTTGAAAATTATGAGCTAAATAGATCCCCAAAGTTCTGAACGCCTAACAAAAACGACTGAGAATCACAACATTTAAGTTTATTTTGTGACCCTTTTGAAGATAATTTATCTAACCTTTTGGTTAGCCTGATGAGGCCATCAATTCCTATATTAGTGCCAAATTTCAACTTTCTATGTCAAATAGTTTCTGAGAAAATCGGGTTTAACAGACGGACAGACAGGCGAACAGACAAATGGATAGGTAGACGGACAGACAGACACCGAAGTGATCTTATAAGTGTTCCGTACGGAACACTAAAAATGGCATATAAAACAGAGCGCACCGCAAAATATCCCAGAAACAAAATGTTACTAGATGCGATTAAACGTGCGTTAATGTCCAAAGACCATTTTCCGGGAACAATAAAAAACAGTCTATGATGATCTTGAGACAGTATTTGAGACCTGTTATTAGTCAGCTCAATTTTTTTTTATGGGTCTAGTTCACGTGCTGCAGGGAAGTCCCTAAAGCGCTCCAGGAGCGGCACGAGTGCGGAAAAAGCGATTCACGTTGTTCTTGAACCGCTGCAAATTGTACTCGGTGGGAAACACAGCGCTGGGCAAATTATTCCAAAGGGATGACGTTCTCCATATAAAAGATTGCTTGAAAAGCGTTGTACGCGGAGTAACAAGCTGAACCTCATTTGGATGCGAAGCACCAGCGCGACGTGTATTTCTAACGTGCACCGCTTTGGGAGGAATTAAGTGGGCTACATCCTTCGAACACTTTCCATGAAAATACTTGTAGAACAGACTCAAGTCGCCAACCGTTCTTCGATGTTCCAGCGAATCAAGGCCGCCGGTCAATTCCGGGTCCCCAATCAGACAGACTGCTCTTCTCTGAACAGAATCCAACAAATGCAGTGTATGTTTGGGAGCGGAGCCCCAAACGTGGGAGCAGTATTCCATAGTTGGTCGAATTTAGGCTTTGTAAAGAATTAACAGTTGCTGTGGGGTGTAAAGCTTTCTGGTTCTAAATAATATTCCCAACTTTTGAGAAGCTCTCCTTGCTATGCCTGCAACATGTTCATGCCAAGACATATTTGCTCCCGAACTAACGCCCAACAAACTGAGCGACGATACTAGGGGAATGGAGTGCCCCGACATAACTATGTCGGGTTCAGCAACGTTAACTTTTTTAGAAAAAACTGGCGCTTGGGTTTTTGTAGCGTTAAATTCCACTTGGTTACTGTCACCCCAAGATAGAATTTCTTCCAGGTCTTTGTTAAGTTGAACGACCTCCTGCTGTCTGCGGATATTCGCCTGAGCAGCCGATGTCCGAGCGTTCAAGGTGAATGAAGAGACAAGCGTACTGTCATCTGCAAAGCTATAGATTAGATTCCCGGTCTTTTCCAGCAGATCGTTAATGTAAATGAGAAAGAGAGTAGGAGACAGTATGGAGCCCTGGGGCACACTGGCGTTGATAGTGAGGGTGTTAGAAAGAAATCCGTCGACAGCCACTCGTAAAGAACGCTCTCTGAGGAAACATGAGAGCCACAAACAGAACCTTTCAGACATACCATAAGAGCGTAACTTAGCCAACAGTCCATCGTGCCAAACACGGTCGAATGCCTTGGATATGTCAAGAGCAACCGCTCGAGATTCTCCAAAGTGTTCAATTGCGTTGTTCCAAACATGTGTTACATAAGTCAGAAGATCTCCTGTTGATCTATGTTTACGAAAACCATATTGGTGATCGTTAATAATATTGAATCGTTCAAGATATTTTAGATGTTCATTGATAACCTTTTCCATGACTTTCGATATTATTGAAAGCAGTGCAACTGGTCGGTAGTTATTTGGCAAGGTCTTCTTACCTTTTTTAGGTATCGGCTGAACCGTGGAACATTTCCAGCAGGACGGAAATATTCCCTTTCTGTAGGATAGGTTAAAAAGTCTACAGAAAACTGATGTTAGTTCCCTTGCACAGTTTTTGAGAACTGTGGCAGGTATTCCGACAGCGCCAGAAGCCTTCTTGGTGTCTAGCTTCATTAAAATACGCTTTATGATGCGCTATCTGAAGACAACATCGGACATCCTTGACTGCAATATGGGAATAGTAGGTGGTGTTTTTCCTTGGAAATCGACAGTAGAATGTGAAGCAAAGAGTTCAGCCAACAAGTTCGCTCTCTCAACAGGTGTGGTTGCAATGGAATTATCTGGCCGTGTGAGTGGTGGTATGGTGGATTTGGTAAAATTTTGACTAACTGCCTTAGCGACTGCCCAAAAGGACCTGGAATTGTTGGGACAAGCGAGATGTTTGTTTCTAATTCGTTGATTGTGTGCATCCTTGGTTTCGTCGATAATTCCCTTGCATCTGTTCCGGGCATGAACAAAGATGTTACGATTTACGGTGTTAGGATTTTCACGCCATTGTCGGTAGGTAATATGTTTAGAAGCAACAGCTTCTTTGCATTTTCGGTGGAACCAAGGCTTGCCGTTGGAGGAGCATTTCTTCGAAAAAGGGATGTAAGCTTCCATACTAGCCAAAATAACATCGGAGACTTCCCTGGCAAATGTCCATCCAAGGGAAATTTCGAAAGTATTCCATGAGATCTTCCCATTTAGCAGATTTTTAGTGCCAAATCTTGCGCGGCCTAGGCGCCTCTCTGTCACTGATTGGCAGGATACTCGATGTCGAAAGCAGTTTATGGTCGGAAGAACCTAACGGCGGATTTACGGTGACGGTTTAAATTTTCTAATTAATATCGAGATGCAATTTTAGATCAAATAACAATAGAATTATTTTTAAAAATAGCATTGTTTTCATAAGGTCTTTAAAAATAATAATATAATCATACATTATTATTCCAAAAGAGCATAAAAATAATTGTTTTAAATAAGAATAACAAGACAACTCAAAAATAAGTTTATCCCAAGTATTCGTAATGTGACATATTCAAATAACGAATATACATATTTTTTAATATTTCGCTGAATGTTTCCTATGTAAACGTATTCAAAAAAGGCTGTTGTGAAAAATCCACCCTTAAAAATGTACTAAAATGTATTTATTCTGCCCTTATCCGTTTTGTTGTTCATACCCAACCCATTTGCTTTTCATTCCCAACACTCAATACATGCGACCTTTATTTTACCTAAAGGTAGGATGACTCAATTAATCCATGGAGCGTTTTCCATGTAATAATATAGTCTCTCCAATGTAGTAACTATGGTTTTGTGTTTTAAACTTTCTTAGAATTTGAGAAGCATAAATTTAGAGATTGCAGTCTGGGGGTCTAAAAACTCAGCATTTAAATAATCGCGACTTACGTGCCTAAAATGTGAAAGCGAACAACCGTGAAACATTGTTAGTTTGGGTTAATTAAGTAAGCACTTTTTTCAGCAAATTATTCTAGAGAATATGCAAATAATCTAACTGGTAAACATCGTCGGATTCTTTCACTATTCATATATAAGTATTTTGAAAATCACTTACTACAATCTAAATGGAAGACTAAAAGTGATTTTGATTATTTTACTGTAAAATCTATTAGCAAATCTAAAACTAGCCTACAGTTTTAAATTAAAACAAAACACTATATACGCTAACATAGGCATAACAACCTTGTCTGTACAATCTAAAATAATACTGTATAAATACCAATGTAACAGATTTACGCCTGTATGTCACATTCCTCTGAGAAAAAAAAAACATTGGATTTTACTTGCATAGTTCTTATTGAAAACACATGTCAACAATTTTTAGAAATCACAATATAAAGTATTAAAAAAACGCTATTTGTTTACTTTCGGAAGGAAAATGTGAATTCAACATGTCTTGTTAAGAAAAGAGTTGTAGCAGTTATTCCAATAATAATGTTCATCAGAACTTTGACAGAGTGAAGTAAAACCATAATTAGAAAACTTTGTTACTGCATAGGTCCAAAATGGAAATTTTAAAAAATTTCGTAAGACTCGCAATTCCCTAATCTTCAAATAATATATAGGCCACATTTAACAAGGTGATTTATTTAAATAAGTATCCCAATCTAAAAATTATTAATTCCACAGCAGACGTCAGAATATCGCCATCACATCTCAATTTTTTTCTAACCTCAAAAAATAGGTAAAAATTAGTAACAATTAAGAAAAAAATACTCCTAAAAAATTGATTCAAGCTTTTTCATGAATCCAAAGATGTATTAATATGTATTCGGTCACGCTAAGCTAATATTCATCGGTTGGATTGAGCCATACAGTTCTGTTTTCTTTCTAACCTCAATAAATCAGACAGATATAGTGCTTCTCGAATGCAAAAACGAATTCAAATTAAAATTTAACCGATCCTTACCAAATTTGGTACACGGGGATTTTTTGGGTCGCTGATCACGAATCTGAGGTTGGATTTGCAAAATTCAAGATGGCAGATGTTTTCGCGCCATTTTGAACGCCGAGAAAATTCATCGGTCGATTTTTATTCTTCTACCTGCATCCAGGGCACCTCCACGTGGTGACGGTGGGCAACGGTGTTACTCCACTAGCCGGCAGAATCCCTGGATTACGGCTTAGATGCCGTCATGGCAGGTAGAAGAAAGAGAATTACGATGCAGGGACTCGGAAACCCAGTATCGGCGGTTGGTCAGGGTGGGAAAGCGGGCCCGCAGCCGTCGTCATCCAGCGACCGTAGCTCTTCATGTGTGGGTGACTTGGCTCATGTAGAGTATAATGCTACAAGAAAACGGTCTCAAGGTACAAGGACTTTTCATAAGTGCGATAAAAACAGTGATTCATTTTGTTATATTTGCTGTCAACACGTATTGAGTAAAATGGGGTCACCGATAACGGATAAGATTAAAACCTTATATAAGGATTGTTTTAACATTGAAATACAGCACCAGGATACAGATTGGGTTCCCCACATCATTTGCAGTTCTTGCAAAATAATGTTGTACATCGATAAGAAGGCGATTAAATATTCCAGACCAGCAATATGGAATAGACCATACAGTGAAAATGATTGCTACTTTTGTATGAATGTTGTATCTAGGCATAACCGAAAAAAATAAAAGCACTATTACTTATAACGATGTTTCGACAGTAACAAGACCAACTAAACTAATTCCTCCTCCTGAACCACTTGATGCTGATGTTATGGAAACAAATGATTTCACCTTATCAGTTCATGCCGAAAACATTGAGACTGTCGAAAAAGATTCAAACACTGTTACTAATGAATGATACTCGTATCACAGTCAGAACTTAGTGATCTAGTCAGAGATTTAGGCTTATCCAAAGATGGTTCAGAGCATCTTGCTTCCTTTTTAAAGAAAAGACATTTACTTAAGCCAGAAGCTACGATTTCTTATTATAGAAACAGAGATGAAGAATTTCGAAAATATTTCACAATGGACGAGGAATTGTCACTTTCATATTGTACCGATGTAAAAGGTCTAATGGATGAATTTTAAAATAACTCATACGATCCTGAAGAATGGAGACTGTTCATTGATTCTTCTAAACGGAGCATTAAGGCAGTTTTGCTGCATAATACCAACGTTTGCGCTCCCATTCCGATTGCTCATTCCACAGTTATGGAAGAGCAATATGAAAAAATGAAGCAGCTTTTGATAAAAATAAAATATGCTGATCATAACCGGAAAATTTGTGGAGATCTGAAAATTGTAACAATATTGCTTGGCCAACAGTCAGGGTTTACACTTTATCCCTGTTATAAATGTCTGTGGAATAGCAGAGACAGGGAACGTCATTATAAGAAAAAAATTTGGCCAACAAGAGAATCGTTCACTCCTGGTGAAAATAATGTATTGTTTCCACCATTGGTAGATCCATGTTTCAAATATTTGCATAAAAAATTTCCGAAATTTTCTGAAGCTAAAATTAAGGCAGGCGTATTTGACGGGCCACAAATAAGAAAATTGTTTCAAGATTCATAATTTGTTACTAAAATGAATAAAGTTGAAAAAGCTGCTTGGCTTAGTTTTAAAGAAGTCGCAACAAACTTTTTGGGAAATAATAAAAGTCCTAAGTACAAAGAAATAGTAGAGAAAATGGTAAAAAATTTTCAAATATTAGGTTGCTTAATGAATCTAAAATTACATTTCCTGGACTCCCACATCGATGATTTCCCAGATAATCTTGGTGACTACAGTGAAGAGCAAGGGGAATGTTTTCACCAAGATCTGAAAATCATAGAAAATCGGTATCAAGGACGATGGGATGACCATATGCTAGCGGACTATTGCTGGTCGCTAAAAAGAGAAACAAGTCCTCAAAAGCGTTTGGGCAGAAAGCCTTTGAATAGGTCATTCGCGGAAAAAAGAACAAGATACAGCCAAAAAAGGAAAATTAGGCGCGGGTCTAACCTTCGCAATTCTGGGGCTTAAGGGTCTACTATTTGAGAGTATATGGTTTAAAAGTCCTGGTTTTGAGTTTATTGGGTCTCATTTTTAAAGTTACAGGGTTATTGAGGTCTATTTTTTGAGGTTACAGGGTGTGGGAGTCTAAGGTTTCAGGGTTTAGGGTTTAAGAGTATCAGGTTTGAGAATTCCCCAACTGTATACCAAATTTGGTAGGAATCGGTTGGTTTTCAAAAATTTTGTCCGCCATCTTGGATCCGCCATTTTGAATTTTGCAAATCCGACCTCAGATTCATGATCAGCAACCCAAAAAACCCCCGTGTACCAAATTTGGTAAGAATCGGTTGAATTTTAATTTGAATTCGTTTTTGCCTTCGAGAAGCACTATATCTGTCTGATTTATTGAGGTTAGAAAGAAAACAGAACTGTATGGCTTAATCCAACCGATGAATATTAGCTTAGCGTGTCCGAATACATATTAATACATCTTTAGATTCATGAAAAAGCTTGAATCAATTTTTTAGGAGTATATTTTTCTTAAATTTTACTAATTTTTACCTATTTTTTGAGGTTAGAAAAAAAATTGAGATGTGATGGCGATATTCTGACGTCAGATTCGTGATCAGAGGGCAAAAATACTACGGATCTGATATATCGCATCAAAAGTATACCCCACTTTTTTTTTTGTGGGGCTGTGTTCTTAGTATTAGATCGCGTCCAACTTTTTTATGTTTCACCTATCATTGCATGAGGCTTATTCAATTCAATTTTTTTTTGAATCCTCAGTTTTTTTGATGTTTTCTATTGGTATTATTTGATATTATTTTCTTCTGGAAAAAGATCTGCACAAGTTGGAATAACTTGCTCTCGGAGTAACTGCAAAAACTGCTGTCCTGTAAGATTTCCATCAATAAAAGGGACCAATGATATGCCGTCCACAAATCCCTGCCCACACGTTTATCCTTTGTGATTTTTGAGAATGACTGTCGATTATCCAGTGGGGACAAAATGTGGCCTAGTAAAAAAAAACAATATTATGAAGTAAGTCAGGATCATTATTGATTCGTTCCATTATAACCTCGCAAAATTCAACGCGTGTATCGTAGTCATCTTCAGATAATTCTTGTTTGTATGGATGCAATTTTTTCTTCATTTAGTATACGACTTAAGGTACCTTTACTAATGTTATGGTCTAGGCAAAGCTAACGAGTGGTTGTATGGGGAATTTCTGTAATCTCCAATAAAACATCTAACTTATTATCATCGAATTCAATATAAAGTAGCATAGATCACCCGGGATTCTCAGCAACACTCTGTTCAGGCTGTTTATGACAGATTGGGTCATTGCCTCGCTGTTAACGGTAGCCATTTTGAGCAATTGTTACCTTAAAAATAAACCTAGAATATTTATTAATGGTTTTTTTTAGAGTTCAATTTAGACATAGGGTGTGTTAGATAAATAATATCTCGAATTTTTAGTAGGACTCAAATATAAAATATTATATAGGGCTTTCTATTTTAAAAAAATCAAGATTTTTTTTAAAGTTGTACACGTGCGTGTTTATTGCCAGTGTTAAGCAATTGCGGCACCCATCTTGCGGAAAGCTCTCTCATATCCAAATGAGTTGTTAAAATGTTCTGCACCTGTTCAATTGAGATACCCACAATTTCACGCATTTTCATCTCCGATTGTTTATCACTATTTTGGACGACCTGGACGTTCTTCATGAAAAGTGCTCGTACGGCCGCGTTTGAATTTAGCTATCCAATATTTTATGATCGATAATGGAGATGCAGAGTTCCCATAAACTTAAACTTCGCTGAGTTCCGCTTTTATCTAATCTTTTGTTCTCTTTTTCAAAAATAAGTATTTTATCACAGCTCGGTATTCAATTTTTTCCATTGTTGTTAAAGTTCTATTTAAACAGCTGCCACTCACAAACTAAATCACGCAGCGGCTTGAAAATTTGACAGGATTTTTGTGAAAGGTTATGTTTACAAAAAATATAATTTTTTAGATAGTAGTAGCTCCATCTCTGGCAGAGGCCAAGTACTTATCATGCAACCCTCATACAGTTTTCTAGAATTAATCATAGACGGAAAAAATGCAGGGAGACTGAAGATTGGATATAAAAAGTTCTCTTGGCTGGGGGATCTGCGCCAGTATTTCGCTAGGTCGCTAACCTCCGCTGAGAAAAAGGTACTTAAAGAAGAAGAAAGGCTTACGAGTTCTACAACGACCTTACTATTTTCTAGACATTCTTGTAAATTATTATATCAAATTATTAAAATTTGGCAAAACGTATAACGAATATGAAATATTTGATGGTAAATCTTCAAAAACCGTTCTTTTTTTAACGAACGCCCAAAGAGTATAAACCCGTCTATTGAAAAAGTAAACCTTTCGTTTTGATCATTTATTTTATTTTTCTTGCAAGCAGGAGTATTTTTAGAATTTTTTTTTTTTTAATTTCAAATCGATGTCAATTTTATTTATTTTCCTTAGAACTTAATTTTTTCAGTAAATATCATTGTGCTAAAACACAGCCCCACAAAAAAAATGAAAATTCATTACCACAAACCAAAATACAAGGATCTAGTGAATTTTTCGACGCTGAATTCGAATTCGTAGTTAACAAAAAAAAAGATTTGTCATTTTTTTTTTGCCAAAATCATCCCCTGAAATGGCTTAAAACTGTAGTAATAATGTAATGACTTTTAATAAAATGTGAAAAATAGTAGATAGTTTAAAGAAGAAAATAAGCATTCAAACTACAGCAAACTATTTCTATTAATTAAACCAAAATCTTCCCTTATAGAGGATGAAAAGTATCTCTAAAACTCAAATAACGCACGCGAGTTTAAATAACATGTACAAAGCACAAATTCTTGTAGCTTTTAGGACAAAATATCTGAATATGTTGTGGCAACCGGACATTACTCTTAAAGGATGTAAAAAATCATCCCCCACCCACGAAGGTATCTCATAAGCTTCAATAACGACGAAAGAAGTTCAGGCTTTTGTAATTTTGGATAGGATGAACAAATATGGAGTAAAGTCGCTTGAACCACTGATACACGACTATAAACTACCCTTAGAGAGTGGTAGAAACTACCCCTACACTCTAATGATGCACAGGATGTTATTGAAATTGAAAGGATCAAGTACTTTTATCTCATTGTGCCAAACATTCAAGACAACTTGATCATCTTTCTAATAAGGTCGGAAATCATCCCTAGAAGGAGGGAACTATCTCCTGGGATTGATGGACCTTAGAAGTTCTAGCATCTGAGAAAAAAAAAACAGGCTTTCTTAGTCTCATGCAGGATGGACAAATAGAGCCTGTATTTTTTTCTCAGATGCTAGAACTTCTAAGATCTATCAATCCCAGGAAGTAGTTTCCCCCTCCCCCTCCTGGGAATGATTTTCGACCTTATTATGAAGATGATCTAGTTGTCTTGAATTTTTGGCACAATGAGATAAAAGTACTTGATCCTTTCCAAATTTCAATAAAATCCATGTGCGTAATTAGAGCGTAGGAGCAGTTTCTACTACCTTCTGTGGGCAGTTTTATAGTCGTGTATGGATGTTTCAAGCGAATCTACTCCATATTTGTTCACCCTACCCAAAAACTACAAAAGCCTGAACTCTTTTAGTCGTTATTGAAATTTATGAGGTACCTCCGTAGGTGAGGGTGGTTTTTACATCCTATAGGGGTAAGTTTCAACCTGTGTGAGTAATGTCTGGTTGTTAAATCAGATTCAGATATTTTGTCCTAAGAGTTACAAGAATTTGTCCTTTGTACATGTTATTTAAACTCACATGCGTTATTTGAGTTTTAAAGGTACTTTCCACCCCCTATAAGGGTAATGAATTTTCATTTTTTTATGGGACTATGTTATTATCATAGCCTTAGTAACATCATCGGATTTGTTGATAATTCGATCCATACAAGCTAAAAAAAGGGGATTAAAACTTGATTTTTATTCGAACGATTATATAGTACAGATCTTGTCCTATTTTGATTGTAGTATTATTTCTGCCTTCAAAGACTGAAATTGGACAAGTTTATGAGAATTATTAAAAAATTTAAAAATAAATGGTTTTACTTATTTTCCTCGATATATGCGTAAAATATCTCGGTTTAGTAACTGTGTATGTTATATCCTGGACAAAAATGAGGTCCCCTTAGTAACGATCCAATCTTTTCTTTTCAAGATACTCACTGTCTGTACACGTGTTTAACGATTCAATTCAATTGTCTTAATTGTGAATGATATATACTCGAAAATTGTTTACATAGTTTATCAGGTGTTTCGGTTATTGTGTTTGTATTTTTAAATTATAATAAGCATAAAACGAATTTTAAAAAATGGTTGCAGTAAAGTGTAAATCGAAATTCAACTAACGTTGAGTTTTATTTATATATTTTGTTATTATTACAGGCAACAAGGAAATTGAACTTTAGGTCTATTACTTGTTTAAAATAAAATTATCAGTCACGCTATTCTACCTAGCAATAAGGACTTAGTTAGGACAGGATTTTAGGACATAAAATTTTCGGAATGAAATTATCAAACTGTTTTTTTTTTCTAGCTAGCGGTTTATTTTTTTTTGGCCCCCCCCCCCCCCACCCTTGGGTTATAGGTCATTAATTCCACCGAATCAGAATATCGTTGTTGTTACTGTATCTCCTGGAGTTCCATCAATTAGAATTAGATAATTAATCAATTACCGCACTGTAGTTCCCAGTACCGCCAAAGAGGTAAAATTGCGCTATATACTAATCCCTACCCGCTGAGCCACGCTTTTCTAGTAGAGAACGTTACTAAAACCTTGAAACCCACGAAGTAACTTCAGTTCTGACAAACCTCTTGAAGTAATTCAAACAGATCCCTCCTGCTAGCAACAATTTAGCCAAAATAGTAAGTAACCAATCGAACAAAGCTGCTCAACAGTAAGTAATAAAAACACCCTAATAGAAGCAGCCATCCATAAATGGATTAATGAAAAAATTCACAAATGGTACCGTAGCCGCAATAATTTACAACTACATTTAAAATAAATCCATGAAGAACTGATAACCAAACTCGTCTGTGATGACTTCCAAGTAACCGCTGGAAAAATTAGAGAAATCCACAAACAATACCTAATACTCAAAAAAATACATAAGCTAAGACAGAATAATCATTCCAACACTTTTACAGAACCCCACCATAACATTGATTCTTTTCCATTTTATAGAAGGGTAGCTAATCTTAGTAATGTTACCTTTGATAAATCAGAATTAGAAATGTTAGAAAAAGGTCTTAAATATTGCCCAAATATTACTAACGCTAAAGCCATACAGCTGCTAGCAACTAAAACAGAACTAATTTTAGATTCAACACAAAAAACCTTACAACACAAATACATAATTGCCCGATTATTTAACAAAATAAACTTTCTTACTAATGATAAACGATAGAATAAAGTTATTAAACAGATCCAATCAAAAATTTAATTGTGAGTAAAACGGACAAAGATAATACTCTCACCATAATGAATAAAACAGAATACACAAATAAGATGCAAAATATAATTGATTCTGACAAATTCGTAGAGCTAAAATTGGACCCCACGATTTCATTTCATAAAACTATAAATAAAGAAGTCCAAACGTATGTTAACATATTTTCAACTGCGAATCCAAAAACGAACCTTACAATGCCTGTTATGTATGGTACGCCGAAATTTCACAAAGAAAATGTAATTAGTGAGACCAGTTGTATCGTATATAAACGCCTCGTCTTACAGACTATGTAAGCTACTCACTGCCGATTATACCTAACATCATAAATACGTTTCACCTTATTCAGCAAAAAATTCGTTGGAATTAGTCAAAAAACTAAACACGATCAATTTACCCCCGAACTATAAGTTCGATAAGTTGATGTAAAAAGCCTTTTCACATCAATTCCCAAAACAGAGGTAAAACTGATACTAAAATTCCTTATAAATAATAGCGATCGGTCTAATCCTAACAAAATTAATTTAATCAGAATTCTAGATATTTGTTTAGAACATTATTACTTTAAATTTAACAGTAAAACATAAACAAAACAGTGGCCTACCAATAGGAAGCCCTCTGAACCCCCTTCTAGAGGATACATTCACGACTAACTTTGAAAAAAACCTTTTCTAAAATGAAAACTATAGACATGTCCGCTTTTGGGCAAGATATGCTGACGATATTCTTTGTATTTGGAAAGGAACCGATAGACAATTGTCACAGTTTTTATTAACAAAATCAGTCATAACATTCAATTCACAACAGAAATTGAAATAGAAAAATCAATTAGTTTTTTAGAATTAAAAATTTCGTATATATAGAACAAAACAAAGTTTTTTTTTTTTTTTTTTTTTTTTATATGGGTCTAGCTCACGTGCTGCAGGGAAGTAACTAAAGCGCTCCAGGAGCGGCACGAGTACGGAAAAAAAAAGCGATTCACGTGTTCTTGAATCGCTGTAAATTGTACTCGGTGGGAAACACAGCGCTGGGCAAATTATTCCAAAGGGATGACGTTCTCCATATAAAAGATTGCTTGAAAAGCGTTGTACGCGGAGTAACAAGCTGAACCTCATACGGATGCGAAGCACCAGCGCGACGTGTATTTCTAACATGCACCGCTTTGGGAGGAATTAAGCGGGCTACATCCTTCGAACACTTTCCATGAAAATACTTGTAGAACAGACTCAAGTCGCCAACCGTTCTTCGATGTTCCAGCGAATCAAGGCCGCCGGTCAATTCCGGGTCCCCAATCAGACGGACCGCTCTTCTCTGAACAGAATCCAACAAATGCAGTGTATGTTTGGGAGCGGAGCCCCAAACGTGGGAGCAATATTCCATAGTTGGTCGAATTTGGGCTTTGTAAAGAATTAACAGTTGCTGTGGGGTGTAAAGCTTTCTGGTTCTAAATAATATTCCCAACTTTTGAGAAGCTCTCCTTGCTATGCCTGCAACATGTTCATGCCAAGACATATTTGCTCCCAAACTAACGCCCAACAAATTGAGCGACGATGCTAGGGGAATGGAGTGCCCCGACATAACTATGTCGGGTTCAGCAACGTTAACTTTTTTAGAAAAAAACTGCCGCTTGGGTTTCAAATTGGGTTTGATATTTTCCGTAAACCAACTCACACAGCATTATACCTGCTAAATCAAATCAATCTTGGTTGATCAAAATGTCCACCTTCCACAGTCTCATACATTCCACTAAGTACGTACAACTATCTAAAAGAACTGAATATAATCAAAAGAGTAGCCAAAAACAACGGATATAATCCAATAATAGAACCGGAAAAAAAAAAAAACAAAACATATAAAAATATACTTAAACAATTTTACACACCAGATGTAAAACACGAAAGCAAAAAATGGTTTGCTATGAATTGTTGGTGGTAGTAGGAACAAAATCAACAATATCCTTGATAAGTTAGAAATAAACTGTATAAGTGTTAATAAAAACAATATAGCCCGGTATCTAGTTAATAACAAAGAAAGATCTAACACATATGGAAAATCGGGTATATGTATATAAACTAAATTGTGATGACTGTGACGCTGTGTATGTGGGACCCACGGGACGGAGCATACAACAAAAATTAAAAGAAAAAATTAACAGGCTTTGCTGAACACTGCATAGACAATAATCACCTTTTTTAATAAAGAGAGGGTGAAGTTGCTATACAATGCTCACAAATTACCACTCAAAGACAATTGGTCTTAAAATGAATAAAAGTAAGATAAAAATATTAACAAACACAAATAACAACATAGTTATAAATTTAGAAGAAATTGTGGATTATGTGTATCTGGGACATAAAATTACTATGACAAGACACTTGGATGAAATTTCAAGAAGAATCAGGCTTGAATGGTGCGCATTCGAGAAATTAAGTTATAACACGTAGGCTGAAAATTCTTGGGCTAGCTACTTAAAACACATTTTTTTGCAAAATTCGACTTTATTTATCAACATAGCCTCGTTCAAGAGCGATACAATCAGTCCAACGCTTTGCTATTAATTCTATAACTTTCTTATAAAGGATTTGTCTTTTCCTTCAAAATACGCCTTAGTTGCAGCGATAACTTCTTCATTGGAGCCAAATCTCTTTCCCGCGAGCATTTTTTTGAGGTCTGCAAATAGATAATAGTCGCTGGAAGATAAATCTGGAGAATACGGTTTATGAGGAAGCGATTCGAACTTCAATTTATGCAATTTTGCCATTGTAATCATTGACTTGTGACACGGTGAATTGTCTTGATGAAAGAACACTTTTTTCTTGCGATTTCTGCCTTCAAACGGAACATATAATATTCACTATTGATGATTTCTCCCCTCTCAGCTAAGTCGATGAAGATTCTTCCATGCAGAGGCCAAACTTCCCAGCCGACTGTTGTGTCTTTGGTAGCTTCGGGCGTCTTTCACCGGCTGTTGTCCACTGAGCTGACTGCCGATTTGATCCCGGTGTATTGTGGTGGATCCATGTTTCATCCATTGTCACATATCGCATGAAAAAATCTTTTTTATTGCTCGTAAACAGGTCCAAACAGCGCTCAAAATCATCAACACGTTGTTGTTTTTGGTCCACTGTGAGTAACCGCGGTAGCCATTTAGAACAGATCTTTCTCATGCTGATATGTTCATTCAAGATATGACCAACACGTTCTTTTGATATTTTTAGGGTCAGGTATCTCAGGCAATTTCACTTTACGGTCATCTAAAACAATTTTGTGAATTTTTTTGATGCTTTCCGGTGTAATCAACTCATTTGGGCGTCCAGAACGTTCAGCATCATTTGTGTCTGTACGATCGCGATTAAATTCAGCATACCTGTAAATGATGAATAATTTTCGAGGAACAGAGTCCCCGTAACACTTATGAAGCCATTGCTTTGCTTGAACGGTATTTTTTCCCATCAAAAAACAGTGTTTAATCAACACACGAAATTCGATTTCTTTCCATTGGTTTGAAGATATCAAAAGTCACTGAAACAACAACCTTAGATCAAGATGAATATGTGTGTATATTGTATTATATTTTCAAGTGATACATAAATATTCAGTACCAGAGCGTTCTCACTATGAACAGCGTAAATTTAATATATTAATCTGTTCGAAACAGCGTAAATTCAATATAATAATATCTTCTTCGTCTCCTTCTTCTTCTTCTTTATATTAGGTATTCCTGCCTATTTTTCTTTAATGTATCGTCGCTACTGGTCGTCGTTCCATCTTTTTCGTGGGCGTCCTATACTCCTTCGGCCCACTGGTGATTTATCTCCAGCTCTTTTCACTAATCGTCGTTCGGAAATTCTGTTTATGTGTTGGTTCCATTGTTGTTTTCTGTTTGTTATCCACGCGTTAAATAGAATTTCCGAACGACGATTAGTGAAAAGAGCTCGAGATAAATCACCAGTGGGCCGAAGGAGTATAGGACGCCCACGAAAAAGTTGGAACGACGACCAGTAGCGACAATACATTAAAGAAAAACAGGCAGGAATGCCTAATATAAAGTAGAAGAAGAAGGAGACGAAGAAGATATTAATATATTGAATTTACGCTGTTTTGAACAGTGTCATCGTGCAGCAGTTATGCAGTAATACGTAGATAAACAGCCGGACAAAAAGTTTAACTTCAGTCCGTCTAGTCATATAAGAGGGTTTGGAATTAGCTCTTACCACAAGTTAGCGTTAACACGTGGATAACAAACAGAAAACAAGAATGGAACCAACACATAATGTCCTCTACTTCACATATATCTCTTATGTTGTCATTTGCTTCTCTATCCCAAAGTGTTCTTCCTGCAATTCTTCTTAATGTTTTCGTTTCACTTGGTTGTAAGTATCTCTGCTCTTCTCTCTGCTGCATAGGTCATAACTGGTCGAACTACAAATTTATATATACGAGATTTTACTTCTGTTCTCAAGTATTTATTTTTCCAAATAGTGTCATTCAAGCACCCTGCTATTCTGTTGGCTTTTACTATTTGTTCTTTTATTTCTTCTTTTATGTTGTTGTTATATGATAATTTAGTTCCTAAATATTTAATTGTCATCACCTGCTCTATATTCTGATTATCGATTTCCAGCTTGCACCTAATTGGTTCTTTGGAGATAACTACTAATTTGGTTTTTTTCAACCGATATTTTCATATTAAATTTCTTTGCTGTTGTATTAAACTGATGTAATAATCTCTGCAAGTCATCTCCATTCTCAGCAACTAGGACAGTATCGTCGGCGTAACACAATATTTGTATCTCTTTATTACTCATTTTATAGCCTTTTTTTGTTTTTACCTATTTAATTATTTCATCTAATATAATGTTAAACAGTAGGGGACTCAGTGAGTCTCCTTGTCTAATATCAGTTGTTACCACTATGGGTTTAGCTAACTCCAAATTTACTGTCGTTTCTATTTTATTTCTTTTGTAAATGTTCTCAATTATTATATCCAATGGAATATTCTTGTCTTAAAGTATGTGCACTACGCCTTGCAGCTGTACTCTATTAAATGCTTTTACCAAATCTAGAAAGCACAACGCTGGTCTGTTATACTCAATTGTTTTTCACTAATTTGTCTGATTACAAATACTGCGTCATTACAGGGTCTTCCGCTCCTGAATCCTTGTTATTCTTCGGAAAGCTGCATAAGTGGAGTTATTTTATTGGTAACAATTTTCGTCGTCAGTTTTAAAGTTGGGCACAATAGGTTAATTCCTCGAAAATTATTAAATAAATTAATATAATCTTATAAATTCATATTTTAAGCTATGTTAACCTTCGTTATTTCTTCTAAATTATTCACTAAACTAAATTCTTTAACTCTCAACAGAAACTTCTTGAGAATCATCACATAGTTACCTGTTTTTACCTGTGAGTGGAATATCGAAACGGTCTAAATATCTTGTTAAATTTTAAATCAGCAGTCCTAGAAAATATAATGAAATTTTGGTTTGATAGTACAAGAGTTCAAGCTCATGAGGAAGATTTCATTTGTGGTGCCGGTAGCTACCTTTTTTGTTTACTTAGGAGCCAAATGGATATAATAGATAGATAGATAAATGGATAGATAGACAGATAGAGACAAACACAGCTCATGTTTCTTGAAAGCCTTAAAAATCCGTTATGTAACTGCCTTTATCAAGATTATTGGAAGCCTTGTAAGAGATGACAACTTCCTATGTTACAAAATTATTAGAGGCTCCAGGGAAGGCTGTTTTGTTGGTATGATTGTCAAGCAAGATTTGATTAGTTTAAAGCTCTTTCTTACTCCTTCAAGTAAGGTCTATAATCTGGATCATATTTGACCTCAATGCTATTCAGGTGTCCAGAGGTAATCTCTAACTAATTTGAGCAAAAACTTGGTATACTTAGGGATAGGTTACGTAATCCTAAGAATACTAATTTTCTGTGTTGGTGCTTATAGTAACACTAAAAACAATGAGAAAATATTTTCTCTAAACCGTTAGGAGAATGAACAGATATCAGATGTATATTTTGTATATTGTTATTTAAAATTTATGATGTAATAATTCTGGATATAATACGGCTTATTAGTCACTGTTCTATTATATTCTCTTCGAAAATATCCACTTAGCATGTAGTTTTATACCGGTAAATAGAAACAAGTTCTACATTGACTTATGAGAAATTTCTAGGTGAAATAGATTTCTGTAAAAATTTAAATATATATTTATGTTACGTAAGTTAGGCGGAACCAGTCATATATATTTATATATTTTATTTTATATTTAGATTTACTTGCCGTCTAAAATTCTCAGTGCTTATTAATGAGAGCGTGAAAGATGCACAAGAAAGGAATTTTAATGTCCATACAACATATGTAAGGTGGGAGGAACCTGAAACGTTGATAAAGTATTTAGTTTGTTGAAACATAACTGTTCATACTTATCGTCTTTCAATAATGATTTTTTTTTTAATTTTGCTTGTCATTTTTCTTTCTTTTCCACCAAAATATTTTTTTTTTATTTCGTTCGGGTAATTTTTGTACTTCCTTCAAACAGAGCATATATTTTAACCACGCAACATTTTTTTTTTTATCCTTGTATAACATCTATTTTAGGTCGTACTGAATTAAAATGTTTTAAAGTTGGATTTCAATTCGTTTCCTATTTTTACCGAACGTTAATTCCTCAAATTAATATCATTGCATATTAGCTCTAATCTAATCTTTGTTGCAACAAAATTAGGTAAAATAGCAGGTATTACTATTTTTTAGAACAAAGAAAAATTTATCTGTAGATAAATATATTAATCATTTTCCAAATTGAAAATTATCGTAGAGTTGACGTAAAAACGCAAAGTGCATAAAGGGAGGAGGTACTATATAAAACACTACCTTTTACTCCTTTCTCAGTTATATGTTCTTCTAACTATTTGCATTGCTCACATTTGGTTATGGAACAAGTAAATCAGTGGCATTCTTTTCTTAAAAAAGAAAAATCTAAAAAATATTATAAACGCTTGAGGAAGCAAATAAAAAAGGAAAGAACTATGTATCCAAAGGGGGTAACTCCTTCAGCAAATAAAGTATTTAGGGCATTTGCCCTTACAAAAAAGAGATTAATATTAAAGTAGTTATTATAGGACAAGATCCAAATCCAATATTTGGCAAAGCTACCGGCTTAGCATTTGATTTAAAAAGCAACCACCGTATTCGTGATTCTGATCGGTCAGTTAGGACAATTATTGAAGCACTGACTCATGACATTCAGTCGTTTAACCAACCTACACACTTCTGTTTGGAGAAATGGGTTAGCCAGGTAAACTTTATTTACATAGTTTTATATATACATACATACAAATAGCATCTTCCCCTCAATATTAGTTTTTCTTTGTATTGTTGAAAACAGTTATATATATATATATATATATATATATATATATATATATATATATATATATAATATATATATATATATATATATATATATATATCCGAGGTAACGTGAGGGGAGGGGGGCACCCTCCTCGGATAACTGAAAACTCGGATAATCCGGATTTGTTTTTTGTTTTTTATTCATTCAAAAAATAAACACCAATACTTTGAACCGATGTATTAACGTTTTTAACATATAAATTTGTACATACATTACAAAACAATGAAATAGATATCTATGCGCTTCTGTCTCATATTGCATCTTCTTTTTCTCGCTGCAATGTTTCTCCGTCTATTAAGAAGAAGCAAATCCGCTGGAGTTGCCTCTGGTTGTTGTTCGATATACCTCAAAGCTTTTTCCAAAGAAGCAAAACCTTCTTGATGAGAGATCTTAGTGGAAGACTGTTGATCATCGTCATCTAATTTTTCGGTTTCCTGAAAGGCATTCGTTATTTCTTCAATACTCATTTCTTCTTCTAAATCATCTGCTGTAATCCATTCAACAACATCTTCTCTTGTCACATTTTCGCAACCTTTTAATTTTTGCATTAATTCAAATAAACTTTTTTCTTTTTCTTCTATCTCGTTGTCAAAATTTTAACAGGACATTTCTCCATGGCTTCTCAATTTCAAAGCTAATTCATTTAATGAAGTATCATCTTCACTGTCATTATAGTCCTCAAAATCAATAACTAAGATTTTTGAATAATGGTAGTACGCACAGAATCCCAAGCTTGACTTACCCAGTAAATAACGTTTTTCAGTGTAACCTTTTTCATCCCATTAATAATATCCTCCTTTTCTGTGTATTCTAACAGTTGTTCAAGATATAAACGCCTTTAATTTTTTTTAATGTTTTCGAGGATGCCTTGATCCATTGGTTGCATTATGCTGGTTACATTTGGAGGAAAAAATTTTACAACAATTTCGCTCCCATGAAGTCCTTCTCCAGGGTGAGAGGGGGCATTATCCATTAACAAAATTGCTTTAATAGGAAGACGATTTCTATTCAAAAATTTAGTCACAGATGGCACGAACTCTTCTTCAAACCAGTTAGTAAATAAGGTCGCATCCATCCATGCGCTCTTCTGACTTTTGTAATAGACTGTTAGGGCTTTGGGTGAGATGTCTTTTAAAGCGCTTGGACGTGCAGACTTGCCAATGACCATCAATGGGATTTTACGCTTGTCAAATACATTGGAACATACCATTATAGTTAATCTTTCCTTACTTCGTTTGTGCCCAGGAGCTGATTTTTCCTGTCGAGATGCCAATGTTTTTGATGGAAGCATTTTATAATTCAGAGCATTTTCGTCACAGTTCTAAATTTGATCACATGTGTATCCACAATCTTCGATTTGCTTTTTAAAGTTCTGCTTAAACTTCTCAATTGATGACACATTAGCAGAAAGTTTTTCACCACATACAGTCAGTTGTCGTACACCGTACCGTTTTTTCCAGCGGTCAAGCCATCCAGAACTGGCGGTAAACTGATCTATCTCTGAGAATTGCCTACTAATCATCATTGCTTTCTGTTGTAAAATTGGATCTGACAGAGGCACATCTTTTGATCTCTGTTGGTTAAACCATATGAATAAAGCTTCATTAACCTTTTCATAATCGCCGGTTTTCATTGATTTTCTTCCTGAGGACGAGGAGGCTTGATTTATACACCACTCTTCTATTTTTGTGCGATTTCTTTTCCAATCTCCATCTGTTACCTCACCTACTCAATAATCTCGTGCAACAACTTTAATTGTCTCTCCTGCTTCAATTCTTCTGGTGGCTTTTAATTTTTCTTCAATAGGAACGACGATTCTTTTATGCTTGTTTTGCTCCATTATAATATGACGAACAAAAATTCAAACAAAGCAGTTCGTATTAATTACACTTAACTACCAGAACTCCAACCAAACTTTTTAGACATGCCATAAGATCCTAACTTAGCCAATTTATATAAAGTGCAACCGCTCAAGATTCTCCAAAATGTTCAATTGTGTTGTAGCTAACATATGCTACATAAGTTAGAAGATCTCCTGTTCATCCTTGCTTACGAAAGCCTTACCGTTGATCGCTAATAACTGACAAAAAATAACCAAATTAACAAGTGCAGGGTGCCAGCAGGTTTTTAAAAAAATGGGAAAAATATTGTAACATAAAACAGCATTTCTCTAAGGTCTCTAATTCAAAATTTGTAACTTTAGGCACTGACAACGAATTGTTGAAAAATTTTAAAAATCGGTAATAAAATGCATTTATACGAATTTTAATCCATACTAATTCTTATAATTTTATAGCAACAAAATACAGTTCTCGACACAGCAAGAGAGTGTCAGTAGGATTAGCTTATTCGTCTGGCAATGATAAATCATCATTAGCTTATATTGTCCACTGCTGAACGAAAGCCTCCCTCAAGTCTTGACACTTTTTTCTGTTCTGGGCCGCTTGTACCCAGTTTTGAACGGTGATTTTTCAGGTATCCCGTGTTAGCTTAAAGTCCCTTGATGGACGATTTCGCTGACGTTTCGATGGAATCTCATCCATCTTTTTAAAACGTTGTTCACTAAACGACGTCTTGGCGATGAATGTGTACGTCTGGGTATTTTAATTTTTTGCTCCAAAACCATATCTGAAATTTTATGAATTACTTTTTACTTGACCTAGCTCTATATTATATAAGAGTACATCGTAAGTATCTTAAACTAGTTTCTCAAATAAAATGTATTGGTGAGAACCACCTTTTTTTTTCTTCCTAAGGAAACTGGATACATTGAAAACTGTAATTTTCAAAAAATGACCTTTTTTTTTAAATCAAAGTTTTTATAATAGTCCTCACATAACTTTGCCAAGATGACAAAGAAGCTTATCAACTCTTCTTATTTGTCTTGGAAATTAAAAATATTCGCAAATAATAATATTAGGGTTTTTTTATACATTATTTTGTGAAAATACATAAAACGTTTTTACGCGTCATGTTCTTTTAATGGTATTGATGGTACAGGGGTAGTAGTCTTTGGTTTAAATAGCTCATGACGTCGTCGTGATACTTGCTTATTCGTTCTGCACAATGCCACTTTCCGAAATGATCTCCTAATTTACTTTTTTTGTAATTATTTTAATTCACCCAAATAAGCAATACTGAACAACATAATTTCTAAGAAAATATTCCTTTTAAAATTAAAGTTTTTCTAGCAATTCTCGCTTAAATACGCCAAAGTGAGGCAGTATCTTGTCAATATTTCGTATCTGTCAAGTAAATTACAAATAAATAAAAATTTATACTATGTTGGGAATGTGGAATCTTTGGCACAATGACACTACTCAGTATATATCACCAGTACACCAAACACTTTATTTTTGCGCTCGACGCGCGTTTCGCTAGCCATGTTAGCTTCATCAGGAGCGATAATTTCCTGAAGCTAAACTACAAATCTACCCTATTTATTCTTAGCCTGAATTAATCAAGCGGAACTAATGGAATAGGTGACGTAATCAGTTCCGGTCCAGTAACCAAAACCAGGGGACTATAAGGAATAGGCCCTCTGTCTTTATTTAAACTATTTACAAACTTTATTTATGAGTAAGTTTGAAAACGGAGCCAGTCAAGAATTTAAGTATTTCCCAATGATATGGTATAGGTATGTGGATGATGTTTTTGATACAAAGAACGTAAATATAGATAATTTTGTTTCCAAATTAAATAGCCCATAAAAATTCCATTAAATTGACTTACTAAATTGAGAACAAAGGAGAACTGCCATTTCTAGATATTTTAAATATTAAAAATACAGTAAAACCTGTCAAAAGCAGCCACAAAAAAAATTTAGGAATATTGGCCGTTTAACACAAGTAGCCGTTATTCCCAGGTTTTGCGCCTTATAAATAAACTAGCCGTGCCCGCGGCTCCGCTCGCGTGAACTTGATTCACCTTTATCGTCACTGCTTATTCGTTATGTTTATATTATTATATAGCTCAAGAGGCCTTAGAGGCCCATGGCTTGGTTGCATACTTGTCTCCACTTCTTTTTGTCTCCTGTTAGCTTTTCCCAGTGCGGGATTCCCATCAACTCCGGATCTTGCTTTACTGCCTGAGTCGATGTAGATCGAGGTCTACCCTTGCCTCTTCTTCCAACCACTCCTCTTATTAGGGCTTGCTTTGCCTGTCTTTCTTCCTTCATCCTTGCCACGTGTCCCAACCATCCTAATCGCTGGCTTATTATGATTCGGCTTATAAGGGGTTTCGTATATAGGCATTTTAATTCGTAGTTTGTTCTTCTTCTCCACAGTCCCTCTTCTTTCCTTCCTCCGTAGATTTTTCTCAAAGCTTTCCTTTCCCACACCTCCAACGTCTCCTTTTCTCTTGCATTCAGTTTCCACGTTTCGCATCTATATGTCCCCGTGGGTCTGATAACTGTCGTATATATTCTTTCTTTTACTTTTCTTGATACATTCTTTAATTTCAATATGGGATTCATTGCCCCCAAACATCTCTGTCCTTTCGCTATTCGTTCTTGTATCTCCGTCCTTTCTTGTCCACTCTATGTTATTGTTACTCCCAGATAATTAAATTTGTATACTTTTTTCAAACATATATCTTTTTTCTAAGTTGTTTATTATATCTAAACTTTTGTTGTTTTTAATATTCTTCTATTTTCCATGTATTTTGTTTTTTCCTCATTTATCTTTAGTCCTCTCATCCTTCCCCTTTCTTCTATCCTATTTATGGCTTTTTTGAGGTTCTCTTTTGCTCTTGCAATCACTGCTACATCATTCGCATAGGCCAAGCATTGGCAAGTTTGTTGGTATATCGTTCCATTTGTTTTTATTTCTGACTCCCGGATTATCTTCTCTAGTACCAAATTAAATAGACATGTCGACACTGGTTCCCCCTGTCTTAATCCTCTCTTCACCTTAAACTTGTCTGATACTTTGCCCTCAACCAACACTCTATTTTCTGTGTCATTCAGGGTCATTCTCACCATGCGAATCAATTTACTTGGAATTTTTAGTTCTTCCACTATCTTGTAGAGTCCTTCTCTATTTACAAAGTCATATGCTTTTCTGAAATCTACAAAGACCAAGTGTAGTGCCAAAATGCTATTATCTTGGATTTGCTTAATCGAAAATATCTGGTCTGTAACCGATCTGTTTTTCCTGAATCTGGTACTCTCCCAGAACAGACTCGGCTTTCTCTGCTAGTCTGTTTTTGATAGTCAACACTACTATCTTGTACACGACATCCAGTAAGGCTATTGGTCTATAATTAGCACATATAGTTTTTTCTTCTTTTTTGTATATTGTACAGATGAGCGACTCTCTCCAGCTCACTGGCATCTTTTCTGTTTCCCATATTTCTTGCACCAACCGGCATATTTCATTTTCCAGATCTACT
The DNA here is from genome assembly GCA_019049505.1 of Pachyrhynchus sulphureomaculatus. Taxonomy (NCBI): domain Eukaryota; kingdom Metazoa; phylum Arthropoda; class Insecta; order Coleoptera; family Curculionidae; genus Pachyrhynchus; species Pachyrhynchus sulphureomaculatus. The sequence goes on along the minus strand of CM032456.1, from coordinate 32,421,036 downwards.
CCTCCAGCTTTTATCGGTTCTACAATTTCCACCCGGGGCCTTATTTTTTTTTTGGGTTCTGAGTATTTCTCTTATTTCTTCTTTGCAGGGTTTATTTGTCGCCTCCTGCCCTTCAGTTAATTTTGCTTCCTATTTCTCATTCAACTCCTCATTTTCATCTCCATTTAATGTTTCTTTAAAGTATTCCGCCCATCTATTCAGTCTTTCTGCGAAGCTTACTGCTAAACTTCCAACTTTTTTCTTATATATTAGCATTTTGTCTCTGTTTATTCCCTTTGTATTTTATAAAAAAAAACACTTAAATCGCATAAGTGATTCTTGAGTGCTAAGCGCAGTAATGGATAGACAGACAGGCAGAGAGATGTTACGTTTTATATATATTATAGATTTTTTTTTACATATATTAAACTAAGAATTTAAAAAAAAATCACGTAAATCCAATGAGTGGTTCTCGAATGATAAGAACACTAACGGACAGACAGACAGAGAGACGTTGCGTTTTATATATATTATATAGATTATTATTATTATTATATAACCTCTTCAGAGAACATATGTATGAATTTAAAAAATCACGTAAGTGGTTCTCGAGGGATAAGCGCACTAACGGACAGACAGAGAGAAGTTGCATTTAACATATATTATAGATATAGATTATTATTATTACTATATAACCTGGCCAAAGAATATATGTATGAATTTAAAAAAAGACACGTAAATCGGATAAGTGATTCTCGCCTGATAAACGCACTAATGGACAGACAGACAGACAGAGAGACATTGCATTATATATATATATATATATATATATATATATATATATATATATATATATATATATATATTATAGATTATAGATTATAGATATTCTCTGCTACATAATATTGTTCCATATTTAATAGTTTAGGCTGTGTATTGCAATGGAACGCGCTAGCGGCAAACTTATTTCCGACTTCATTCACTATTATCGTCACTGCTCATTCCCTATGCTACCTATCGTAATAAAATATAGCCTATAACCTGGCCAGAGAACATATGTATGTTTAAAAAAAAAAGTACGTAAATCGGATAAGTGGTTCTCCAGTGATACGCGCACTAACGGACAGACAGACAGACAGACAGAGAGAGAGACGTTTGCATTTTATATATATTATAGAAGACATATATTTTTCTATTTTTAAACATTTTCTTTATTTTACTAAATAGAGTTAGCTTACACACAGATGGAATAGTTATAATGATTAAATAATATAAAAAAATATTTTGAATGTACAGTATATACACTATAGTAATATATACGTAATATGGATTTTTTTTAAAAATGTATAAATGTTATTGAGCTTTTTTGAAGTATGTTTCAATTGTTGTTTGTTTAAAATTGTTTAGCTTTGATTTCAAAACCTCGGATTCACATGAAAGTAACACTCGAGAAATATCTATAGCCACGTCACTATTGTTATTACACAAAAAGTAGTTTTGTATGTCTCTTAAATTTGCACGAACTTCAAACTTCACTCATACTAGATGAAGTAGATTTTGGAGCTTCAGACTCGTCCACATCACTGTCTGAATCAGAGTTAAGCTTTTGGTCTGTATCGCGCAGTTCCTCAACAACTTCCGAAATACTGAACTTTGAACTTTCTATAGGGACATCACTATCAATGGAAACAAACTCATTCAAGTTTACAGTTTTATCATGGACTAAAGGAAAGAGCTGAGCAAGGAACAACATCGGAGAATCCGGCCTTGAAAAAACATTTTTTAATTGTAGCTGGAGAAAGTTTTTTCCACGCAGTCGTAATCCATATTAGTGCATTCGTTAAATTTATGCTTAAAAGTAATATGGTGCCGTTTACAAAAATTATCCAATCGCCCATTTGATGCAGCGAAATTTTCCACTTTCAAGCTGCTTGATGCCTCCAGTGATTTTTGTTGGAGTAGTGGTCCAGATATTGGAACTGGTTTATTCTCGGCCTTGCAAAACCATTTGTAGACAACTTGAGCCACTGCTAATCCTGCTGACTTGGGAAATTTTCGTTTTTGCTCTATAAACATCTTTTTTAGTTCACATGTATCCAACCTCGAACTTTTCAGCCAGTTTTCGCGGATTTAACGCAAACTTTTCACTTTCAGCGATGATAATAATTTTGTCTTTTAGTGACAAACGTTTTCGTTTCAGCAATATTATTAAGAACGTGTTCGATACGTTAATGGAATAAACAGAAAACTTTAAATTTAAACCAGATAATGGGTATTTCCTTGAATAAATTGCCCAGTTACAGTAGCAGTAAAAGTAAAAGGTTGAAGGCCCATAAATATAATTAGTATGTCATAAATTTCCAAGGAAATATGGAATAAAAATTTCGGTTTAACTGGCCGTGGCCGTTTAATACAAGTGGCCGTAATTAACAGGTTTTTGTATACGGGAATTTATATGGAATTGGTTTCGGGAAGCTTATTACTATCCGTTACCACAGGCGACCGCTTATGACAGGTGGCGTTAACACAGGTTTCACTGTAATAATAGATTAGAATTTGATATCTGTAGCAAACATACAGTAACAGATTCCTAATGATTAATATTATTGCCAACAGCATAAATTAGCCGCATAACATTTTTTAGTTCATCATTTGGTTACTTTTTCTCTGAATAGAGTAAACTTCAATAAAGGAAGGAATCGTCTTAAGAATACAACTAGAGTTAATGGTTATGACGATGACGAATAAACAAGTTAATAAATAGACATAAGTTCAGATTGAATATTCAGAATTCTACCTTTTTTACACGCGGAGCAAAAAATACCAAGTATGCCTCCATACCATATAGCCCGAAATATAGCAGGGGACTCAATAAGGTATTTAATAAGATAGGCCTCACCTTAATCCATAAGCCATCAGACAATTTGAGGAATACCTTGGGAAATCCTAAAGATAAGATTCTTAATTGTGAGAAAAGTGGGATTTATGAAATTAGTTGTAATGACTGTGACATAAAGTATGTTTGCCAAACTAAGAGGCCAATTAAAGCACATTTAAAATATAGTAGATCAGAAAAGTCAAGCATTGCCGAACATGTCCTTAAAGCTGATCATACTGTAACATTAGATAATCTAAGATTAATTAAAAATGTATCTAATATGAGATTGTTGAAATTATAAAATGTAAAAGTAGTTTAAATAAAGACAGAGGGCCTATTCCTTGTCCCCTCTACTGGTTACTTGACCGGAACTGATGGCTTCGCCTATCCCATTAGTTCAGGTGTTAGGCTAAGTATAAATAGAGTAGATTTGTAGTTTAGCTCTAGTCCATCATCGCTTCTGATGAAGCTAACATAGTTAGCGAAACGCGCGTCGAGTGCAAGAATAAAATATTTGGTGTTGTGGTGTTATATACTAAGCAGAATAATTTAAAGATTACTTTTTAAAATTAAATTACACAATTGCACAGGATATTTTTAAGCATCAAGTCCAACACAAAGCAGTGGTGCTGCAGCAGGACACGTAGGATTCGGAAAATCGTCTATGACATCGTCTTCAGACTTGCTAACTCGTTTTGTAATTATTACAATACACACATATATGCAAATTAAATGAACTGAAACTGTAATTCTAAATATATTATTATTTCTGTTCGCATTTACATAATCTTTACATAGTATTACCCGAGCAACGATCTATCTGCCAATATATCGTGGTTGGAATGCAAATTACAAATAAATAATAATTTATAGAGTCATGGTAGTTTGTAGAAATGCATAAAATCGTTATGTGTTACGTTCGTAGGGGACTAGTATTGCTGCAGGATTTTTCGGCACCTACCGTATCATCCTGAAACTTACTCTGCAAAATACCACTCTCCTAATTTATTATAGTATTATTGTAATTTACACCAACAAGATGTAGAATTTATGTAAAAATAAATATTTTACATTACAAGGATGACCACGTACCTATTATTGATTATAATCAATTTCCAATTAGTTATAACTAGAATTGGTTCATTGTTATATTTTTATTTGATTATTGTTTTAATATTACACGATTTCATGAAATGCATCTGATCCTAACAAATTATTTTTAGTTTGATTTCAAATATCCGTCCTTATACATAACTCATGTTGTAATAACAAAATATTGTACATCATGCTATGAATTTGCACGACGTTTCTCCAAAATCTCATTTGGCATTTTCAAGTGCTCTTGCTGCTGCTACTCGATACTGTAATCTTGCTGCTGCTGCCGTTCGAAGCTAACTCGGTTAGCTCCGAGCTAGACGAAAGGACTGAAACACGGAATTTTAATGTATTATATATATATATATATATATATATATATATATATATATATATATATATATATATATATATATATATATATATATATATATACACTACCGTCAGAAAGTATTTGCCCACCATTTCAGTTCCAACAACACAACAAAAACCCAGATAATATTTTTTTCTTTTAATTTTAATGAATTATTATTTATTTTCACATTATTTACAGTCTAGCAAATCAGAAAAATATTCATGATTTTCCAGGATTTTTCTCATCTATGTGACCTTCTTTGTTTTTAATTACCGCTTTACACAGTTTCGGCATTCTGTCCAGTAGTTTCTTCAGAATTTCTTCGGTTATTTTACTCCCTTCTGCTTGTAAAAGTACTTACAAGTGATTTTCTGATGTTCGAACACACCTGTCCAAATGGTCCCACAGCAATTTGATGAGGTTCAAGTCTGGTGATTGTGGAGTCACACTTCCAGGATTTTATCGGATTTCCACTGGTCCAAAAGTTCTCTAACTTGTTTAACAGAATGCTTAGGGTCGATGTCATGCTGAAAAATAAATTTCCTCTGAAAAATATCTCTTCCAGAAGGAAGCATTTGAGTTAGCAAAATATCTTGATACTGTTCTTTTCCCATGATTCCTTCTATCCTAAAGATTTTTTCCAACTTTACCGTGGCTAAAACAACCCCAAACCATTACTGAACCGCCACCATGTTTTACTGTAGGCAACTGACAGGCTTCCAACATCCTCTCTCCAGCTGACTGCCGCACTCGTCGATTTGAACCGAAAATTTCGAATTTAGATTCGTTGTTCCAAAGGACGGAATTCCATTGTTCTGATGTCCAATTTTCATATTCTCGGGCCCATTCTAATATTCACTTGCCTAAGAAGTGGTTTCCTCACTGCAACTCTCCCGTGTAGTCTATCTTCTGCTAACCTGTTCTTCACCGTTATCACGCTGTTGGGGATGGGCCACTCCAGGTTTACTTGAGCCGTGATTTCTGGTGCAGTTAGGCGGCGATTACGTCTACTGGACTTTGTTATAGCTCTGTCTTCAGCGGGAGTCGTTTTTCGAGGTCTTCCTGATCGTTTTTAGTTGGGAATTCCATGTCCCGCAGACATTTTTTTTACTATGTAATCCACCTTTCTCCTTGGCATCAGCATATCACTCGCGATTTGCCGACTCCAGTAACCATTTTGATGTCTCGCAATTATCAGAGCCCAATTTTCAACGGAAACGTCTTTCGTTTTTGGCATTTTCACAAAACAATTGAGCCTGTATCAATGACAAAGTACAGTTTGTGAATGGTTAATTTCCAAAAGGGCAATGGTATTTATAGTATAGTTTTTATCATAAAATGTCACTAGGAATTTTCATAATCCCTAGAAACTTGAAATGAGTTCTTACTTCAACTGGAATTCTCAGAAATCGCCTTAAAACGATTATCATGCAAAACTTGGAAATTTGTTCTAATTGGTTTTTAATTTGTGGTTTTAAACCAAAAAGCTTATCTAAACAATTTTATGATGGACACTTGTTAAGAACTATCAAATTTACCTAATGTAATAAAAGGGTTTAATTAGGTATTAAATTTTGGCGGTTACATTGAAATTTCCAGGTGGGCAAATACTTTTTGACGGTAGTGTATATATATATATATATATATATATATATATATATATATATATATATATATATATATATATATATATATATATATAAAATACAATCTTAATTGGGGAACTCGGCAAATTTGGGCGTGATAGGAGATCACACAATTTTCATTAAGCCGCCAATATTTCGGTCCTGGATTGGGACCTTCTTCAGGGCAGAACTGAAAAGAAGAACAGAGCGTATTCACTGATAGTGTCTGGGACAACTTTAAATTAATGATGTTATCATTAGGTTGTTATAATAAATAAAATTAGTGTGGAACAGGAATAAGATATTAGTCATAATAAGTTAAAAAACTCACATGAGAAGTGCAAAGATTTCGTTAGCCTGAATGGCCGTAGGTTATACATAAAAAAGTTGCTACATATAAAAGTTGGTTAATCCATAAAATATACAAAATACACATTAAAACACTGTAGACAAAATTCTAAAAAACAAATTTAACACATGGATGTAATTGGGAACCTTGGATGTTGAAAACATCGTTAATTATTTCACTTGTGACCACCACATATGGCCACCGCCATTTAGGAACAAATGACAAGAACGACAGGAGGCAGTTACCCGTCAGAGATAAGGGGTTTAGTCAAGAAAACTCAATTAACCAGAATGCGGGGTCGACACCTTGAAGGAACCGATAGAAAAGGAAGTACAAATATTGGACCCTAAGTGAGAGAGAGGTAGCCAATTGAGCGACCAAAACCACCCGGTATGTAATAGCGGAAGGATAAAACACACCCTAATTATAAGTAAATGGTGAGCGAGGGAGCGAGAGAGAGAGTGACAATAATGGGAGCAACGAAGAAGAAAATTATCTAGTGAATTAATTATTAATTTCTTGTTGGAATCTGATTGGAGGAAGAGATTGTTGGCAAAAAACCAATGAAGACTCGAGGCACCAAGAAGTGTAAGAGAGGTGACGCAAGGTACTGTCAATGGAAGGAAGACAGTAATCGCTAGGTGCAAAAGATGGCCCAGATAAAATGGAAGGAATCTGTGAAGCTCAGAATCAAAGAGAACCGTAAACAGAGAGAGGAAGGAGGAGAGAAACCCTGGAAATTACGGAGCTAAAAAAAAAAGAGACGACCAACGCGGTTCAGATGGATCATAAAACACTTGAAGACAGGGAAAGATTGTAAGAAGTTGATTTATCACAGGAGAGGAGGAAAGTATATATGTTACTAAGACCATCTAGGTCGGTTCTTTTATTGATATTAAGGTGATTCTCCTGGATGTAACACATCTCAAGGAATTCTCTCTTGGAAAGATTATTGGAGAAATGAAGAATTTTGGGTTCCCTGAAATTAAAGGAATGACCATTGTCAACAGAATGGGTCGCCAAGGCACATCGGTGTGGATGCCATCTAGTGTCACTTTTATGGAGTGCAATACGGACGATTCAAGGATTGAGAAGTTTGGCCAATGTAGATTGATGGACAATTGAGGCAGGAAATTGAGTAAAACCAAGTCTGACATGGAAAGAACTGGCAGCGGGGCCTTCAGCTTACTGAAGACACGTCTATTTTTGAAGAAGTAATATTTGGCGATTTTAATGTTGGGAATGACACACAATATGTGGATCAATTTGTTTGTAAAGCCAGGAATGAATGGTAAAGAAAGCAACGACCAATTTATTTCGACTGGGGGGGGGATTTAAAGGGGGAGGGGAGATATGCGGTAGGTGGAGGGGGTTCTGGGGGAATTTGATGGATATGAGTAAGCTTGTTGACTTCATCTTTGGTTCTTAGTAAGAGTTTTCGATTGTATCCATTATCCATGAAAAGTTTTGTAAGTGTTTCTTGTGACTGGAGTAAGAAATCAGGATGGACTATTATCTTCAGTCTTCTATATAGGCCTTTGATGACATTGACCTTCACCTTCCAATCATGGCCAGAGTTTGCATGGATATATCTCCCAGAAGAAGTAGGTTTTCTATACCAATCAAGTTTTGATGATGTTATGGGAGTCTCTAACGACTCTCGTGTCCAGAAATGGAACAGCATTGTTGGTTTCTAGAGACTCCCATAACATCATCAAACTTGATTGGTATAGAAAACCTACTTCTTCTGGGAGATATATCCATGCAAACTCTGGCCATGATTGGAAGGTGAAGGTCAATGTCATCAAAGGCCTATATAGAAGACTGAAGATAATAGTCCATCCTGATTTCTTACTCCAGTCACAAGAAACACTTACAAAACTTTTCATGGATAATGGATACAATCGAAAACTCTTACTAAGAACCAAAGATGAAGTCAACAAGCTTACTCATATCCATCAAATTCCCCCCTCCCCTCCACCTACCGCATATCTCCCCTCCCCCTTTAAATCCCCCAGTCGAAATAAATTGGTCGTTGCTTTCTTTACCATTCATTCCTGGCTTTACAAACAAATTGGTCCACATATTGTGTGTCATTCCCAACATTAAAATCGCCAAATATTACTTCTTCAAAAATAGACGTGTCTTCAGTAAGCTGAAGGCCCCGCTGCCACTTCTTTCCATGTCAGACTTGGTTTACTCAATTTCCTGCCTCAATTGTCCATCAATCTACATTGGCCAAACTTCTCAATCCTTGAATCGTCGTATTGCACTCCATAAAAGTGACACTAGATGCCATCCACACCGATGTGCCTTGGCGACCCATTCTGTTGACAATGGTCATTCCTTTAATTTCAGGGAACCCAAAATTCTTCATTTCTCCAATAATCTTTCCAAGAGAGAATTCCTTGAGATGTGTTACATCCAGGAGAATCACCTTAATATCAATAAAAGAACCGACCTAGATGGTCTTAGTAACATATATACTTTCCTCCTCTCCTGTGATAAATCAACTTCTCACAATCTTTCCCTGTCTTCAAGTGTTTTATGATCCATCTGAACCGCGTTGGTCGTCTCTTTTTTTTTAGCTCCGTAATTTCCAGGGTTTCTCTCCTCCTTCCTCTCTCTGTTTACGGTTCTCTTTGATTCTGAGCTTCACAGATTCCTTCCATTTTATCTGGGCCATCTTTTGCACCTAGCGATTACTGTCTTCCTTCCATTGACAGTACCTTGCGTCACCTCTCTTACACTTCTTGGTGCCTCGAGTCTTCATTGGTTTTTTGCCAACAATCTCTTCCTCCAATCAGATTCCAACAAGAAATTAATAATTAATTCACTAGATAATTTTCTTCTTCGTTGCTCCCATTATTGTCACTCTCTCTCTCGCTCCCTCGCTCACCATTTACTTATAATTAGGGTGTGTTTTATCCTTCCGCTATTACAGACCGGGTGGTTTTGGTCGCTCAATTGGCTACCTCTCTCTCACTTAGGGTCCAATATTTGTACTTCCTTTTCTATCGGTTCTTTCCAGGTGTCGACCCCGCATTCTGGTTAATTGAGTTTTCTTGACTAAACCCCTTATCTCTGACGGGTAGCTGTCTCCTGTCGTTCTTGTCATTTGTTCCTAAATGGCGGTGGCCATATGTGGTGGTCACAAGTGAAATAATTAACGATGTTTTCAACATCCAAGGTTCCCAATTACATCCATGTGTTAAATTTGTTTTTTAGAATTTTGTCTACAGTGTTTTAATGTGTATTTTGTATATTTTATGGATTAACCAACTTTTATATGTAGCAACTTTTTTATGTATAACCTACGGCCATTCAGGCTAACGAAATCTTTGCACTTCTCATGTGAGTTTTTTAACTTATTATGACTAATATCTTATTCCTGTTCCACACTAATTTTATTTATTATAACAACCTAATGATAACATCATTAATTTAAAGTTGTCCCAGACACTATCAGTGAATACGCTCTGTTCTTCTTTTCAGTTCTGCCCTGAAGAAGGTCCCAATCCAGGACCGAAATATTGGCGGCTTAATGAAAATTGTGTGATCTCCTATCACGCCCAAATTTGCCGAGTTCCCCAATTAAAATTGTATTTTTTAATAATTTTGGTAGATACGGCAACATTTTGCTTTCTTTCTTTATTCATATTATATATATATATATATATATCTATATATATATATATATATATATATATATATATATATATAGTGTAACGAAAAGTGTGGTCAATAATTTAGGGTCTAGTAATTGAGTCAAAATGAGGTTATAGAAGTTTATATAAACTTTTGTCCTATGTCCCCTTATTACCGAACTACAGCCTCCCAAAAAGAGCACCCGAAAAATCTTTTTTATTCACTATTTGCGAAACTGTTGTAGACTGAAACTTGATATTAAGTAGTGCATTGTTTTGAATTGTGAAACTACAAATGCCGGGATATGCTTCGGCTGCTCCAGCTTTCCACTATATTGGTTGTCTAAAATCCACATTGAATTGCATAAGATACGAGTATAATAACATCAATGGCGAAATTAATTTGTTTACATGTTTCTTTTAATAGCAATTATTTTAGGGCTTACAATTTTTTTTTACGGCAAAATTCACCCGAATTGGAAATCACGATATTAATAAAGTCACGGTGACGTAAGTCACCATATTTCCTAAATAGCCTTGGAAGCCCATGCTGTCTTTGACGTTGTTCTGTTCACAGAGTTCAATGTTAGGTTTTGTTTATATTTCTAGTTCCTTCATTTTGTTTATACTGTAACTAGAATTTTTAAACGTTGCTATTCATGGTATTTCTATGGATGTATTCATATGTATATTTTGGACAGGAAATTACAATCTGAAAAGTAAATCAAGAACTGGAAGGCGATCGAAGGATACGCCTGCGATGGGTGGCTTACGGTAAAATGAAACAAGTCTTTCAGTCTAAACTGCCTTTAAAACTTAAAAGTAAAATATGTAACGAATGTATTCTACCAGTAACCACAAATGGTAGCGAAACTTGGGTTCTGACACGGAAAATTATTAGAAAATTGCAAGTTCACCAGAGAGCAATTGAAAGGAAAATCCTAGGTATATTACTTACGGACTGCAAACTGAATTAGGAGAAAAGCAGGGGTCCACGACATTTGAAAGGATATCTTTACTCTTTAAATCAGCGGGGATCAATTGTTATTAAATTGCTCAAAAGAGGGACATATTGAAGCACATGAGAGAGCCCCTATCCAAAAGGTGGAGAATGGCTAGAGGAAGGATATATATATATATATATATATATATATATATATATATATATATATATATATATGTATATATATATATATATATATATATATATATATATATATATATATTTATATATATATATATATATATATATATATATATATATATATATATATATATATATATATATTATATATATATATATATATATATATATATATATATATATATATATATATATATATATATATATATATATATTATATATATATATATATATATATATATATATATATATATATATACCAATATAGTGGAAAGCTGGAGCAGCCGAAGCATATCCCGGCATTTGTAGTTTCACAATTCAAAACAATGCACTACTTAATATCAAGTTTCAGTCTAAAACAGTTTCGCAAATAGTGAATAAAAAAGATTTTTCGGGTGCTCTTTTTGGGAGGCTGTAGTTCGGTAATAAGGGGACATAGGACAAAAGTTTATATAAACTTCTATAACCTCATTTTGACTCAATTACTCGACCCTAAATTATTGACCACACTTTTCGTTACACTATATATATATATATATATATATATATATATATATATATATATATATATATATATATATATATATATATATATACGAGGCATGTTTTGGCCCGTTTTGGAATTAAAAAAAGACGTGCAAAGATATCGCTATAATTTTATTTTTACATGAAAGCCTGTACCTTAATCTACTTTTCTACATAATTTCCGTGAATATTGAGGCACTTGTCATAACGTGGCACCAGTTTTTGAATACCCTCCTCATAAAATTCTGCCGCCTGACTTGTTAACACTTGTTAACCACTGTATCACAAATGTTTTGACTTCGTTATCGAGACTACGAGAATATTGAGGAAAGCAGTCGCACAATGATGAAATTGTAAAGCGTCTGTTTTCTCTCACCTTTTCGTCCACTTTCTGCACCAAATCTTCATTAACGACCGAAGGACGCCCACTCCGTTCTTCATCATGCACATTTGTGCGGCCATCTTTAAATGCTCTCACCCATTTCCTTACCATTCCATCACTCATAATGTTTTGTCCGTAAACTTCACAGATCTCACGATGAATATCGATCGGTTTTACGCCTTTAGCACTAAGAAATCGTATAACAGCCCGTACTTCACAATCGGCGGGACTCACGATTGTCGGAGGCATCTTAAACACTCAGTAAACAACGTATACAATGAAGAATCAGACTGTAATGGCGTCAGTGCGTAGACATGAGATGTAGGTTACCAGCGCGCATGCGCGGAACGCCGACCGTATCGCTGCGGCGGCGGAATCGCAAAACGGTAC
>CM032456.1:32371167-32406167 GCA_019049505.1 Pachyrhynchus sulphureomaculatus | reverse complement strand
AAATAAATAAACTCTTTAGGGAAGCAGAAAAGGTATGGTCGTGAACAAGAGAATAATGTTTGTTATTTTTTGATAGTAAAATTTAATTTTTTTTTTTAGGGAGTCTTACTTTTAAATCGTTATTTGACTTTTCGGAAAAATGAAAATACACTCAGTCGAGAAAAAAATGCTCATATGGGATATGGTTGGGCGATATATACTAGCGAAGTCATTAGGTTTTTATGCGAAAAGTACTCTAATTTAGTTTTTATGTTATGGGGCAACCATGCAAGGCAACTTAGGTCAGAGATAAATCAACATAGTCATCTTATTATGGAAGGACCTCATCCTAACGCTGGTAATTATGATAATAACGAAGACCTTCGAACAGCCTTTATAGAAGCAAAGTTTTTTTTTCAAAAGCAAATGAGTATTTGAAGGAAACATCAGAAAGAACCAATAGACTGGAGCATTTAACATACTGAACGCTTTATTTCTTAATACGTATTATTTTTAGGTATATTATTTTTGTCAATATTATATTGGTGTTGGTATCTAGTCATTGTTACATTATAATAAAATTAGAAAATTTCGTCGTATTATCAATAACAGTTCAGAAAATTAAATTTTGATTTGAACTGTCCATTAATCTTCCTGATATATCTAAAATGATTATAAACTTCCCTTGTCATGGTTAGTATGAGCTTACTTTTTGACAGTTACTTAGTTATGGTTTTGGTACATCGATTTTAAATAAATTTAGTAGGATGGAGTTTTTCGGAATATTGATTACTAATACTTATTTTTATAGGAATTTTACCTTAAGTAATTCAACTTCAAAATAAAATATATTAAGAAAAATATACAGTGGCTTTGGATTATATAGATCGTCAGTACTTTTATCCTGGCAATAAAATACGGGCTCCAAGCCCGGGTATGCTGTCTATTAATTATCAAACTAGGATATTTTATGTTCATTCCATTTCACAGCCTATCGGCTAGGTCAAGCAAAAGTCTTCACAGAATCATTCTTCTTCTTAAAGTGCCTATTTAGTTCGAATGTTGGCAATCATTCTGGCTCTGTTATTACTTTATCCACTGCAGCTCTAAAAAGACTAGTAGTATTTGTTGAGAACCAATTTCCAATAGCCAGGAAATACGTCCGCGTCCTGGTCCCCTTTTTCCAAATACCTTTCCTTGGAGTATTTGCTGTAGTAATCCATATCTGTTGGGATTTCTCATTATGTGTCCTAAATACTCCAATATTCATATTTTAACAGTTTCCAGTATTTCCAGTTTCTTGTTCATGCGACGTAAGACATCCTCGTTGGTAATATGGTCAGTATAAGAAACTTTCAAAATTCGGCAATATAGCCATAATTCAAATCCCTTTCTTAGAAGTGGTTTCAGTCAGCGTCCAAGGTTCTACACCATAAAGAAGGACACTGAAAACATAACATCTTAGGCATACGGCAACGAATTTTCTGCGAATGGTACCACTGTTCGTTTGTCATGGTACCTAGATATGAATATTGTGGAGTTCATTGTATTTGTTGACTGTTAACCATCCACAAGGTAGCAGGAACCGGAGACTTGCTGATTATCATGTACTTTGTTTTGCAGATATTAAGTTCGAGGCCGTATCGATTACTTCGTTTATTTTTGTTATAATTAGTTATCAGCCATAATCGCCATTTCGTCATCATAACGAATGTTATTTATTCGCTCCCCATCATCAGACTCATAACAGTAGAAAAAATTTAAGAGACATACTACATGTGGTGAATAGTCCAGAGACTTTCCGAGAGATGGCAGCACAAACAAAAAAAAATCGTTGTAATTTTCAGTTAGTCTCAACTCTTCGTGTAAAACCTTCATGTCATTCGTGTGTTCATTAAACTTTGTTTTTAAGGGGACAAAATACAGCCAGAACCCAAGAATGGTTTGAGAAATGTTATAGCACATCTGCTCCCTCGAAAGCAAATTTTTTCGTTTCGTCTAGCAGCGGGGGCCGTTTTTATAGCCTCACGTTGGAGCGCTATTTTATAATGTACGCACGTCTAGTTGCAGCGTTATTTTGTATAGCCCCATTAAATATTTTATTTATTAAATAGAAGCCGTTATTTACTCCTTATGTATATCTTAATTTTGAAAATGGATTGAGTAGATATTAATACTGATAGAGGACAGAATTAAGATATCAACTAGCTCGTTTTGTTTGGAGAGGACATGGAGATCGAGGTAATTTTTGTACGCTTTTTGAAAAATAGTGTCTATAGTTGTTCAAGATTTGGTTTTACTATTTTTGGGCACCATTCATTTTAGAATAAAAAAATTCTAAGTTCAGCTCTAAAAATGAAAAAATACTGAAGAGTTAATTAGTTGTTAAAATAAAATTGAATTGGGTACATCCGTTGCGTCCTGAAAGATAAAGCAGGTGGTTCAGTGAAAGACTACACATTTAAATAAGGAAGGGTATATTATTAACAAAATAAAAATTCCTAACTTTATTACACTCTTAAAAATTACTCCTACTAAATAAAAACCCCTTAAGCTAGAAAAGTGTACACTATTACATAGAGTTTTTAAATCAGGATTACTAAGTTTTTAATAAAAGGCTTGTTAAAACAAGATATTAAAAGTTTGTGAAATTAACTCCGCGAGTTACACGTGTTGAGTAGTCGTTGGAAATGCACTTGTAGATAGGAAGTGAGATATTTAGACTAGTGTGCCGATTGGTTTCTCCTCGTGGGTTTTCCATAAGTTACTTGGCCTCTTCTGGTGAGATTCTCATAAAAATATTGTCTCAGCCATTACCATCCTAGTTTCATTTGGGTTGCTAAACACTTTTTGACCCGAATTGCCTGAGGATGAGCAGGATATTTCAAGAAAGGAAAAATGTCTTAAACTTGAGTGCTAGAAACCGTTACTGCACTACTACATCACTGAGAAAAACTGCACTCTGGCGTGACGGAGAAGAAAGCCACTACGGTCTACTGGCGGAAAAAAGTCGTTACTGCTTCATGGTGGAAAAAAGCCCTTACTGCTTTATGGTGGAAATAGCCACTACGGCATGGCCGCGGGAAAAAGCTTATAAAAATTCGAAATGGCTCCTTAAATATCTTTGTCCCTTCTCCTTGGATCATTTCCCGGCATGCAAATCTTGACGCATTCAATGCGAACTAAATAAGTCAAGTCGGCAACATGCGTTACACACACTGCCGGTTTAAATTAAACTGCTCAAAAATTTAAAACACTGTTTTAAGCTACACTGCTCAAAAATTGAAATTACTGCAATAAATATAAAAATGTAATAAAATTGAAATTACTGCAATAAATATAAAAAATGTAATAAAATATAAATTACAGGGAGAAAAACAGTGTCGTAACATGATCTTAAAATCTAGAAAAAAATAAATGTTACAATGTCTATGGTTTAGCGAACTTAAACGCGATCGTACAAGCATCGATGATGCTCCACATTTCGGACCTCCAAATGAGGCAGTTACTCCAAAAAAAATCCACCATACTGTTCTGAATAATCGCAAAGTAAAAGTGGGAGATGACATCGTGAAAATATCAACAGAACGAGTGAGGCATATTTTGCATGAATATCTATAATATATATAAAATGCAGCGTCTCTCTGTCTGTCTGTCCTTTAGTGTGCTTATCACTGGAGAACCACTTATCCGATTTACGTACTTTTTTTTTTTAAAACATACATATGTTCTCTGGCCAGGTTATAGGCTATATTTTATTGCGATAGGTAGCATAAGAAATGAGCAGTGACAATAATAGTGAATGAAGTCGGAAAAAAGTTTGCCGCTAGCGCGTTCCATTGCAATACACAGCCTAAACTATTAAATATGGAACAATATTATGTAGCAGAGAATATCTGTAATCTATAATCTATAATATATATAAAATGCAATGTCTCTCTGTCTGTCTGTCTGTCCACTGCGTTTATCACGCGAAAACCACGTATCCGATTTATGTGCCTTTTTTTAAATCCATACATATATTCTTTGGCCAGGTTATATAATAAAAAAAATAATAATCTATATCTATATTATATATAAAATGCAACGTCTCTCTGTCTGTCTGTCTGTCAGTTAGTGCGCTTATCACTCGAGAACCACTTATCCGATTTACGTGATTTTTTAAATTCATACATATGTTCCCTGACCAGATTATAGATGATATATATTTTATTACATCTATAATATATATAAAATGCAACGTCTCTCTGTCTGTTTGTGCGCTTATCACTGGAGAACCACTTATCCGATTTATGTGCTTTTTTTTAAACATGCTAAACCATTAAATATGGAACAATATCATGTAGCAAAGAATATCTATAAATATATATATATATATATATATATATATATATATATATATATATATATATATATATATATATATATATATATATATAATGCAACGTCTCTGTCTGTCTGTCTGTTCGTTAGTGCGCTTATCACTGGAGAACCACTTATCTGATTTACGTGCTTTTTTTTTAAACATATATATGTTCTTTGACCAAGTTATAGGATATATTTTATTACGTTAGGAACAAGCAGAGACGATAATAGTGAATCAAGTCGGGAGAAAAGTTTGCCGCTAGGGCATTCTCTTGCAATACACTGCTTAAAGCATTAAATATGGAAAAATATCATGTAGCAAAGAATATAATATATATAATATGCACCGTCTCTCTGTCTGTCTGTCTGTCCGTTAGTGCGTTTATCACTTGAGAACCACTTATCCGATTTACATGTTTTTATAAATTTATACATATGTTCTATATAATTCGATATAAGCCTAGATAATGGGAGATAAGGCGAGATAATGAGAGATAAGTATAAATAATGGGAGATAAGGAGAAATAATGGGAGATAAGCAGAGATAAGTCTAGATAATGGGAGTTATGGTGAGATAATGGGAGTAAAGGAGAAATAATGGGAGATAAGGAGAAATATTGCGAGATAAGTCGAGATAAGCCTAGATAATAGGAGATAAGGTGAGATAATGGAAGATAAGGAGAAATAATGGGACATAAGGAGAAATAATGGGAGATGAGCAGAGATAAGTCTAGATAGAGGAAGTTATAATGGGAGATAAGTATAAATAATGGGAGACAAGGAGAAAGAATGGGAGATAAGCAGAGATAAGTCTAGATAATGGGAGTTATGGTGAGATAATGGGAGTAAAGGAGAAATAATGGGAGATAAGGAGAAATATCGCGAGATAAGTCGAGATAAGCCTAGATAATGGGAGATAAGGTAAGATAATGGAAGATAAGGAGAAATAATGGGGCATAAGGAGAAATAATGGGAGATGAGCAGAGATAAGCCTAGATAGAGGAAGTTATGTACAGATAATGGGAGATAAGTATAAATAATGGGAGACAAGGAGAAATAATGGGAGATAAGCAGATATAAGTCTAGATAATGGGAGTTATGGTGAGATAATGGGAGATAAGGAGAAATAATGGAAGATAAGGAGAAATATTGCGAGATAAGTCGAGATAAGCCTAGATGATGGGAGATAAGGTGAGATAATGAGAGATAGGGAGAAATAATGGGAGATAAGGAGAAATAATGGGAGATAAGGGGAAATAATGGCAGATATTTTATTACGTTAGGTAACATGAGGAATAAGCAGTGACGATAGTAGTGAATCAAGTCCACGCGAGCGGAGCCGCGGTCACGGCTAGTTTGCATATAAAAAAGCTATGGGACCGATGGGTGCTACGTGCTCTCAGGATTGATCAAAAGCAGCAACGTGTCGAAGGTTGTTTGGCACTGTTCTGGTGTAATCCAGTGAGAGTTTTTGCATCGATTCGTAACACTGGATGAAATAAAGATTCACTACTATACGCTTGAATCGAACAGATAGTCCGTAGAGTGGCTGGAACCATATGAAAGCCAACCAAACTGTTCAAAAATACAAACATCAACTGGAACTGTTTTGGCAAGTATTTTTGGAACACACATGGACTAGTACTGATCGAAAGGGGCGAACAATCACCAGAGACTGTTATATGGGACCGTATTTTTTTTTTATGGGTCTAGCACACGTGCTGCAGGAAAGTCCCTAAACCGCAACAGGAGCGACATGTGTGCGGAAAAAGCGATTCACGTTGTTCTTGAATCGCTGTAGTAACAGGCTGAACCTCATACGGATGTGAAGTATTAGCGAGACGTGTATTTCTAACAAGGTAAGAATTTGGACGCAGAAGTGGTCTCAAAAGTAATTGAATTTTATGAGTCTGAAGAAAATAGTCGGATAATGTCTAACAAAAAAGATACTGTTATAGTCAAAATCGAAGGTCAAAAATTTATTAAAGAAAAGCATTTACTTCTTTATGATATTAAGGTGTTACACGAAATGTTTAAGGAAAAGTATCCAAAGCATAAAATTGAATCAACTAAATTCGCTGAGCTGCGACCTAAATGGTGCGTTATTGCTGGAAGTTCAGGAACGCATAGCGTCTGTGTTTGCACGATACATCAGAATGTAAAAACAATGATCGATGCTATAAACTTGAAGACGCTAACAAAAGGTTCGGAAATTGAATTAAATGACTATAAAGATTGCATAAATTACATTTTATGTAGGAAGAGTACTACTGATTGTTTTTTACTTAACTGTCAAAAATGTCATAAAATGGAAGAATTTTCTGAACTTGTTACTGGATTACTAGAAAAAAATAAAATAGAACAGGTAATATTCAGTACGTGGGAATCTACAGATCGATGCACTCTTATACACTCTGAGAGTAATTAAGCGGGCTACATCCTTCGAACACTTTCCATAAAAATACTTGTAGAATAGGCTCAAGTCGCCAACCATTCTTCGATGTTCCAGCGAATCAAGGTCGCCGGTCAGTTCCGGGTCTCCAATCAGACGAACAGCTCTTCTCTGAACAGAATCCAACAAATGGAATGTATGTTTGGGAACGGAGCGCCAAACATGGGAGCAGTAATCCATAGTTGGTCGAATTTGAGCTTTGTAAAGAATTAACAGTTGTTGTGGAGTGTAAAGCTTTCTGATTCGAAATAATATTCCCGACTTTTGAGAAGCTCTCCTTGCTATGCCTGCAACATTCATGTCAGGACATATTTGTTACCAAATTAATGCCCAACAAATTGAATAACGATGTTAGAGGAATGGTGTGCTCCGCCATAACTATATCAGGTTCAGCAAGGTTAACCTTTTTAGGAAAAACTGCCGCCTGAGTTTTTGTAGCGTTAAATTCCACTTGGTTATTGTCACCCCAAGATAGAATTTCTTCCAGGTCTTTGTTAAGTTGAACGACTTCCCGCTATCTGCAGATATTCATCTGAGTAGCCGATGTCCGATCGTTCAAAGGGAATGAAGAGATAAGTTTACTGTCATCTGCAAAGCTGTAGATTGAGTTTCCGGTCTTTTCCAGCAGATCGTTAATGTAAACGAGAAAGAGAGTAGGAGATAGTATGGAGCGTGGGGGCACACCGGCGTTGATAATGAAGGTGTTAGAAAGAAATCCGTCGGCTGCCACTCGTAAAGAACACTCTCTGAGGAAACATGAGAGCCACAAACAGAACTTTTTAGACATACCTTAAGAGCGTAGCTTAGCCAACAGTCCATCGTGCCAAACACGGTCGAATGCCGTGTTTGGCACGAATTATATGTCAAGGGCAACCGCTCGAGATTCTCCAAAGTGTTCAATTGCGTTGTTCCAAACATGCGTTACATAAGCCAGAAGATCTCCTGTTGATCTATGTTTACGAAAGCCATATTGGTGATCGCTAATAATGTTGAATCCTTCAAGATATTTTAGAAGATGCTGATTGATAGCCTTTTCCATGACTTTCGATATTATTGAAAGCAGTACGACTGGTCGGTAGTTATTTGGCAAGGTCTTCTTGCCTTTCTCAGGTATCGGCTGAACTGTGGCACATTTCCAGCAGGAAGGAAATATTCACTTTCTGTAGGATAAGTGGAAAAACTACAAAAAACTGGTGTTAGTTCCCTCGCACAGTTTTTGAGAACTATGACAGGTATTCCGTCAGCGCCAGGAGCTTTTTTGGTGTCTAGCTTCATTAAAATCCGTTTAATGATACGCTGTCTGAAGACAATATCGGGCATCCTTGACTGCACTATGGGAATAGTAGGTGGTGTTTTTCCTTGGAAATCGACAGTAAAATATGAAGCAAAGAGTTCAGCTAACAAGTCCGCTTTTTCAACAGGTGTCGGTGCAATAGAATTATCTGGATTGAATGGTAAAATCTGTTTGAATGGTAAAATCAAGAAAAAAAAGGCCACATTTAGCGAAGAAAAAGTTTTGTTTCACCAAAATAATGCACCAACTCAGAACTCAATAAAATCGATGGTGAAATTGGACCAGTTGGGCTATGAATCCACCGTATTCAGCAGATCTTGCCATCAGAGGTTATAACCTCTTTCCAAATTTGAAAAGGTGAGTCCAGGAAGAGAGAGATTTGGCTCAAATGAAATATCGAATGGGCTTGTTTTAGAGAGCTCGACAAATTGTACTATTTGAAATGTATCCAAATGTTGCAGGGTTGCTGGCATAAGTGTATTGCTCTTGAAGGAAACTATGTTGAAGAATAAAATCGAATTTTGGCAAAAGCACTATTTTTTCTTCAAAAGTCTCGGGGCTTTTCACTCCATTGTATTAGACGACATGAGTAATATAACTTAGACATAGTCAGAAATAATTTAAAAGCGAGATGTGCATTTAACATCCGTGAAAAATATACAGAAAAAATGTATGGTGGCTTCTCGCACTAAAACTCTCAGTAAATTTTGCCCTTGCATTAAAAGTAGGAGAGACCAAGACTAAAGGAAAACGCAGAGATTCTGAAGGATGAAAACTTTTTTTTAAAATCGTTTTATTACTTAAAACTAGTTAATATGTTTGAACAATATACGATGAATTCTAACTACGAAATAATTGATCTGTCTTTAAATGTCTCTTTTCTAGTCAAAACTCTCTAATAGTCATTACAAATTATTTGCCTAGTTAGCTAATTTGTTATTAATTTACTATTTGCCTATGTTGTTACCTATCTTAATGTCTTATGACTATAACTCGAACGACCCTGTGTTAATTTCTGTACAAGAACAAAACTTACTTAGATTTTACGGATACATATGTCGTTTATAAAACACATTATTTTAAAGTGACAATTTGAGCCACTTTCAAAATTCAAAACAGCAATATTTATGACTATAAGTAATCGAAATCAGCACGAATATTCATGACAGAAAAAACCGGTCAAGGGCAAGTCGAACTTGTCCAATTAGTGTCCCGTACCGTAATTGCTGAAGTATTCTATGAAATTCAGACACAAATTCATCTTCAATATAAGAATTACCAAGAATATATACAAAGCAAGACATCTTTGTAATATGTTAAAAGTTTAAAATAAATATTTACCACCTAAATACTTGTTAAATTATGAACAAATAAAATAAAATTATTTTGTCTCGGTAACTATCTTGGTCATCAGTCGTCATGGAAATTTATTTTATCTGTAATTGTCGAGTCAAACAGTTTTTTTTTAGACCAAACAAATTATTAAACGTAATGTACTCGTGATAATTTTCGTTCAATCTACACTTTATGGGGAACATTCCATAATTTTATCGAAATTTTTTGATCAGTACTTTTAGAGATAGGGTGGCGAGACAGCGATTTTGGCGATAATACAAACAAAAGTGTGCATAAGTATTACATCTATAACACAGGGCAACAAAAAAATATTTTTGTTTTGGTGCCTGGGATTTTAGAGCTGATTTTAACTATATTTGGGACGCTAAATCTATACATGCAATCCGTTTTTCTCTATCAGCTCTACTTTTTTAGATACATCAACTTATCTACCAATGTGGTTTTTATTCAGTATATTCATTTATGAGAGTTCTAAAATTATTATATATTCATTAATGTAGGTACAATGGTTTTATTGTCAGTCTGTAATTGAGTAAATTCCAGGTAAATCTATAAATAGTGGAACCATTGCCTATCAGGTACCTGAACTGACCCTTTTAATCACCTAACTCGGGTAAGTCTCGTCAGTTTGTGCGTTCTTACTAATGAGAGTAGATCGAATTCGGCGTGTTTTTTTATGTTAAGAAAAGAGTGTTTTTGTGTTATTGAACAGAATTAAAATGAGTTCAGGTTCCAGTTCAAGAAGAAGTTGTGTAAATCAACCTGATGTGTTTTGCTATATATGCGGAGAATACATGTTTCAACAAAACAGACAAACTATTACTGACTTTGTAAAGCGAGCGTATCTTGGATACTTTGGAGTTAAGCTTGGTGATCAGGACAAAACGTGGGCCCCGCATCTCGTATGTAAAACTTGTACAGAGCATTTACGGCAGTGGACTACCGGGAAAAGAAAATGTCTAAAATTCGGCGTACCAATGGTTTGGAGAGAATCAAAAAACCACTTCAATGATTGTTATTTCTGTTTAGTAAATACTAATGGAATCAATCGAAATAACCGCAGTAAGTGGACTTATCCCAATTTAGACTCGGCAATACGCCCTATCCCGCACTCAGATGAAATACCGATTCCAACATTTCATCAGCTACCACATATCTCTGATGACGAATATTTTCCCTCTGATCGCTCTTCTGATGCTAATAAAAGTTCTGATGCTAATGAAACTAACAGTGACTATGAGGGGACGTCATCAGTTCCTCAACGCTTCAATCAAAATGAATTAAATTATCTCACCAGGGATCTCAATTTATCGAAAAAAGCTTCTGAAGTACTGGCTTCTAGGTTGAACGACAAAAATTTACTGGAACAAGGAACCAAAATTACCTTTTACCGTACAAGAGAAAAAGATCTGCTACCATTCTTTTCTCAAGAAGACAATCTTGTATTTTGTCACGAAATTAGGGGACTCATGAAAGAAATGGGACTTTCTGAATATATTCCAGATGATTGGCGCCTATTTATTGACAGTTCAAAGCGAAGTTTAAAATGTGTCCTTCTACATAATGGGAATAAATATGGTTCAATACCACTAGCTCACTCAACGAAACTGAAAGAAGAATATAATACCATAGCTTTGGTCTTGCAGAAGATAAAGTATTATGAACATCAATGGATGATTTGTGTAGACTTAAAAATGGTAAACTTTCTTCTTGGGCAGCAAAGTGGTTACACGAAATATCCGTGTTTCTTGTGCCTTTGGGATAGTAGGGACAAAACACACCACTGGGTTAGAAAAGATTGGCCTCAGAGAGAAAACATGGACGTTGGGGAAAAGAATGTCATTAACGACGCTTTGGTTGAAAGAGAAAAAATCATACTTCCTCCGTTACATATAAAGTTGGGCTTAATGAAGCAATTTGTAAAGGCTCTTGATAAGAATGGGTCTTGTTTTGCATATATAGGGGTAAAAATGCATCAGTTGAGCACAGAAAACCTCAAAGCAGGGATATTTGACGGCCCACAAATAAGACAATTAATTAAGGATCCTGCCTTCATAAATTCAATGAATCAAGTTGAACGAGAAGCTTGGACATCATTTGTTGCAGTTGTAGAAAATTTTCTAGGCAAACATAAAGCTCAAAACTATGTTGAAATGGTTAACAAGATGCTTAATAGTTTCAAATCCTTAGGGTGCAATATGAGTATTAAAATACACTATTTACACAGCCACTTAGACCGTTTTCCAGAAAATTTAGGAGACATGAGTGAGGAACAAGGTGAAAGATTTCACCAAGATATTAAAGTTATGGAGGACCGCTACCAAGGAAGATGGGACATGCACATGATGGTAGATTACTGCTGGAGTTTAAAAAGGGACTGTTTAAAAAAACATTCAAGAATGTCGCGGAAAAGAAGCTTTCCAAGTGTTGAGTGACTATTTCATTTCTTCAATGTTTTTTTTTTGTTTGTAAGTACGACATAATATTGTATTTTGTATAACTAAAATAAAAATTTCGTATCTACTTTTGTTTACTACACTTACGGATTTGAGTTACGATAATGTAACTTATATTTCTCTAAAATTGTATATCTTAAAAATTTGAGCTCCTAGGTACAAATGAATACGTTATTTGAATTCAGGACATCAAATTGATATAGAATCAGCTCAAAAAACCTCGACACCAAAACAGCTGTTCCCCTGTGTAATATATATAAAATGCAACGTCTCTCTGTCTGGCTGTCTGTCTGTCTGTCCGTTAGTGCGCTTATCACTCGAGAATCACTTATCCGATTTAGGAGCTGTTTTTTTTTTTAACATACATATGTTCTCTCGCCAGGTTATAGGATAAATTTTATTGCGTTAGGTAATGTAAAGAATAAACAGTGACAAAAATAGTGAATCACATCGGAAAAAAAAGTTTGCCACTAGCGAGTTCTATTGCAATACACTGCCTAAACCATGAAATATGGAACATCATGTAGCAAAGAATATTATTATATATAAAATGCAACATCTCTCTGTCTATCTGTCTGTCCGTTAGTACGCTTATGACTTGATAACCATTTATCCGATTTACATGTTTTTTTTTTTTAATTAATACATTTGTTCTCTGGCCATGTTATCTATAATCTTCTATAATATATAAAATGCAACGTCTCTCTCTCTGTCTGTCTGCCCGTTAATGCGCTTATCACTCGAGAACCACTTATCTAATTTACGTGCTTTTTTTTAATTCATACATTTGTTCTCTGGCCAGGTTATCTATAATCTCCTATAATATATCTAAAATGTAACGTGTCTTTGTCTGTCTGTCTGTTTATCCGTTTATCACTCGAGAACCAATTATCCGATTTACGTGTTTTTTTTTTAATTTATACATTTGTTCTCTGGCCACTCGAGCACTACTTATCCGATTTACGTGTGTTTTTTTTAGATTTATACATATATTCTCTGGCCAGGTTATAGGATATATTTTAATACGTAAGGTAATATAAGAAATAAGCACTGACGATAACAGTGAATCAAGTCAGAAAAAAGCTTGCCGCTAGCTCACTCTCTTGCAATAACCGTTAAATATGGAACAATATTATGTAACAAGGAATATAATATATATAAAAAGAAACGTGTTTTTTTTTTAAATTTATACATATGTTCTCTGGCCAGGTTATATAATAATAATAATAATAATACCGGGCGCCCTCCGGGAGTAAGTAGCCTTGCTGTGGCATCCAGGCTCTGCCGCAGTCGACCCTTCTTTCCTAGGATACTCGTGGGAATACTATGTTAAATAATAATAATTATAATAATGAAAATGGAAGGGTGTTGCGGAGGCGGACCTCTGTCGTACAAACAGCTACAGCAACACCACAACAACAACTACAGACGAACCAAACAACCGCCTCAGTCGAAACTACCCCCGATAGTTTTACCAGATCCGACATTGTAGGTGATGGAAATTGCCTTTTCCGTGCAGTTAGCTTACACTTATATGGCCACCAAAACCATCATGAGAAACTCCGAGAGGTTTGCTCTAAGATATTTACAACAAAACTCGTCGGAACTTCACACATTTTCATTAATTGAAGTCGACGATATAAAAGACTTCAATAACTATTATAATTATATGAGGAAAAATGGCACCTATGGAACGAGCCTAGAGATACTTGCCCTCTCGGAAACACAAAATAGCAACTTTCATATCTTCTCAAAACAACGAAGAACAAGACATACAAAAATAACTTTTACGGACAGACCAACAATAATAAGCACGGGAAAATACAACAAAACCATTTACCTTCTACTAACAGGCAACCCAATGTCGGGACACTTTGAGCTTCTGACACCACAAAACATTGAAAACATTCCAGAGAACAACAGACCCATAAAAGAAGCATCGGGCGAGCGACGTAACGGTCGAGGACGTCGCGGGAAATGGCAGCTCGACCAAAACGATGAAGACCAGGCAACGGAAAATGGACCTGCCAAAAGTGTTGTGTCGGCGACTAAGCCGACACCCACCAAGCCGGGAAAATCACAGCAGCGCATGAGTTGCACCACAGGAATCAACGAACACGCCATGCGTTGCTGTAATGAAAACACAAAACCTGACAAAGAAATCACTGAGAAGAGAATCACTCCCCGCTTGGACTCACCAACATCAATCCCAAACGCAACCGAGGTAGAAACGGGACAAACACAACCACCAAAGCCAGGCCAGGGCCCGTATGTTTTGCAAGGACAACACGCAACTACCAAGGCTGGCAAACCAAGACAGCGGTTAAAGTGGACGGATGAGATGAATAGGACGGTGATGCGCTATTACTACACCGCCACCAAACTCGAAACAATAACATCGGGCTACAGACCGGAACTGCACAGACTTTTCTTGACCGAATATCCACATCTGCAATTACTTGTTTCAGAACAGAGAGTAATAGACCAAAAAAGAGTTATTACCAAGAACAATCGTCTCACACCTCTCGAATTGCAAACCATCAAGGACACAGTGGCTGTTGAACTGAACACAGACCAACCAAACAATAGAAACAATAAAGCAGATTCCGAACCAGCCTCACACACACAACCACCCAGTCGAACACAACAAGAGCCACCACCCAGGAGGAGCATAACGCAAAATAATATTGCGAGTACCGCGCAACACCATATCACAGACAACAACATGAATCACTCGCCACCCTCAACAACATCCACACAACATCACCCCGAATCACCTCTCATACAAACACTTAAAGCAAGAATGGAGTCACATCTAGCTCGATGGTCAGGCACCGACCCCACAACAAGAAATCCCATCCCTCGTTTAATCTTCAGACAGAGCACACAACCAATCCTCAACACACTAAACAAGTACATAATACCTCAGTATATAACAGACTTAAGCACAATCGAAGACATTCACACAATAATATACGCAGCAGCAATCACCACTCTAACACAAAATAATCAAAAACTCCCTCAACGACAAGGAAACCCCAACAGGACAAAACCAAAATTCAAATAGCAAATAAGAATAGAAAAACAAAATCAACAACATCAGGAGAGATCTAGGACATCTTACCCAGTTTATAAGCGGGAACGCGTCCAAACGTGTCACACAGGGGGCAAACAAGATCAAATCTAAGTCTCCCAACAGAACACTGCCAGAAATCCTCGATACCTTGAAACAGAAACTATCTGTATATGCTGCAAGACTCCGTAGATACAAAGAATCAAATGAGAGGAAAGACAACAACAACCTCTTCCGAAGAAGCGAAAAACAGTTCTATCGGAAAACTATGTATAACAAACAGATAGCAGTGACTGAACCACCAAACAAGCAAGAACTCACAGATTATTGGAAAAGTATCTGGTCAGAACCCAAACTACACAATAATAACACCCCTTGGATCAAAGCCGAAGAAGACAAACATAAACATGTGACAGAACAAAAAAATCCCACATTAAATACACAAGAAATTACAGAAACTATACAAAACTTCTGGTACAAACAGTTTACCACCACACACGAAGCACTCACACACCAAATCAACAAAGCCATTGTACAACCACACACATTTCCCACTTTCCTTACACAAGGAATAACATACGTTAAACCCAAAAGCTCAGACACCACAAACCCGTCAAACTACCTGTCTTCCAACCCTATACAAGATCATCACAGCCACAATTTCGAAGAAAATAGAACAACACCTAACAGACAACAATATTCTCACAGAAGAGCAGAAGGGATGCAGGAAAAATAGTCGAGGATGCAAAGAGCAGCTGATTATAGATAGCGTGATTATGGGACAAACCAGAAAAGAACACAGAAACCTTCACATCGGTTACATAGACTATAAAAAAGCCTTCGACTCCATACCCCACAGCTGGTTAATCAGAGCCCTAGAAATCTATAAAATCAACCAACACCTCAGGCAGTTTCTCGCGCAAATTATGAAAACATGGAAAACCAAAATACGCCTAGAAACACAAACCGAACGCATCCAAACAGAAGAGCTGTACATCAGACGGGGTATATTTCAGGGAGACTCACTCAGCGCTCTGTGGTTTTGCCTCTGTCTCAATCCACTCTCAAATATACTAAACAGAACAGAGCATGGCTTCAATATCAGACACCAAAAAGTGAATCAACATAAAATAAACCACCTCCTATATATGGACGACATAAAACTCTACGCTGCCACACAAACACAGCTGAAAGAACTCCTCAAAATCACATAAATATTCACCTTAGATGTCAATATGGAATTTGGTATAAGTAAATGCAAAGTGCTCCACATCAACAAAGGCCAATGGAAGTGCCACCATGAGACAGAAACCATCAACAATGAAACACTCGATAACATGTTCGACAAACAAACATACAAATATCTAGGCTTCCAACAAAGCACCAAACTCGACCACACTCACATCAAAACAGAGCTCAGAACCGAATTCAAAAACAGACTGACGAAACTTTTGCAAACAAAACTCAACTCTAAGAATCTCACTAAAGCCATCAACACGTTCTCTATCCCTATACTCACATATTCATTTGGTATCATCAAATGGTCAAAAACAGACATAGAAAATATTCACATCCTTATACGATCTCAATTCACCAAATACAGGAAATTACACCCCAACGCATGCAAAGAAAGACTTACCATCGAGAGGAAGGCAGGAGGAAGAGGAATTATAGACATCAGATCATTACACACAAAACAAATACAAGCACTTAGGAAATTCTTTCACAGCAAGCAAACCAGCCTCCACACAGCGACAGTGAAAGCAGACAAAAACTACACACCTCTCGATTAGCCCGGGCAGACCACTCAGCAGACATACACAGTCACACCCAATTACAACAAGAAAAGATGAAAACGTGGTCAGAGAAAACACTCCACGGAAAACACAGATACCACATAGAACAAGACCACGTAAATAAAAAACAATCATACACCTGGTTACAGGATGGGCAGCTATTCCCTGAAACAGAAGGCTTCTTACTTGCCATCCAGGATAAAGTCATATTAACCAGAAACTACCAAAAGCATATCATCAAAGACCCGACTATTGCAGAGGACAGATGTAGAAAATGCCACCAGCAGAAAGAAACGATCGAACACATAACGAGCGGATGTAAAATATTAGCCGGAACAGAGTACACAGCCAGGCATGATTCAGCTGCCAAAGTAGTTCACCAAGCACTAGCCACAACATACAAACTCATAGAAAACACAGATCCCTACTACAAATACACACCAACATCCATACTTGAAAATAAAGATTACAAGCTCTACTGGGACATCAGTATCCATACAGATAAAACAGTCTCCGCCAATAGACCCGATATTACTTTTCAGTGCAAAAAAGGAAGAGTCACCTATCTAATTGACATAGCTGTCCCCAACGACACAAACGAAATAAACAGAAAAAATTTCCAAATACACAGACCTTGCGACGGAAATAAAAAGGCTATGGAAACAAGAAAAAGTCATCATTGCCCCCCTCATTATATCAGCCACAGGCCTTACACCAACAACATTCACACCACCTTAGTACAATTAGGACTCAACACAAACATACACAAAAATATTCAGAAGTCAGTGATTTTGAAAACATGTAACATTGTCAGGTCATTCCTTAATACACAATGGTAATGCGTTTGTGCTGACTTGGTTTGCGCCCGTCAGCCAAACATGGAACCACATTGACCAAATGTCAGAAAGAAGAACTTTTTTGTAATAATAATAATAATAATCACAACCACAATTTCCAAGAAAATAGAACAACACCTAATAGACAACAATATTCTCTCAGAAGAGCAGAAAGGGTGCAGGAAAAATAGTCGAGGATGCAAAGAGCAGCTGATCATAGATAGCGTGGTCATGGAACAAACCAGAAAAGAACACAGAAACCTGCACATCGGTTACATAGACTATAAAAAAGCCTTCGACTCCATACCCCACAGCTGGTTAATCAGAGCTCTAGAAATCTACAAAATCAACCAAAACCTCAGGCAATTTCTCGCGCAAATTATGAAAACATGGAAAACCAAAATCCACCTAAGAACACAAACCGAACGCATCCAAACAGAAGAGGTGTACATCAGAAGAGGTATATTTCAGGGAGCACTAGCCACAACATACAAGCTCATAGAAAACACAGATCCCTACTACAAATACACACCAACATCCATACTTGAAAATAAAGATTACAAATTCTACTGGGACATTAGTATCCATACAGACAAAACAGTCTCCGCCAATAGACCCGACGTTATTCTTCAGTGCAAAAAAGAAAAAGTCACCTATCTAATTGATATATCTGTCCCCAGCCACACAAACATCCAAACGAAATACACAGAAAAAATTTCCAAATACACAGACCTTGCAACGGAAATAAAAAGGCTATGGAAACAAGAAAAAGTCATCATTGTCCCCCTCATTATATCAGTCACAGGACTTACACCAATAACATTCACACCACACTTAGTACAATTAGGACTCAAACATACATAAAAACATTCAGAAGTCAATGATTTTGAAAACATGTAACATTGTCAGGTCATTCCTTAATACACAATAGTAATACGTTTGTGCTGACTTGGTTTGGGCCCGTCAGCCAAACATTGAACCACATTGACCAAATGTGAGAAAGAAAAACAATAATAATAATAATCTATATAATATATATAAAACTCAACGTCTCTCTGTCTGTCTGTCAGTCCGTTAGTGTGCTTATCATTCGAGAACCACTTATCCGATTTACGTGTTTTTTTTTTTAATTTCCTAACTTAAATTTATCAAAAAAAATCTATAATATATATAAAACGCGACATCTCTCTGTCTGTCTGTCCGTTAGTGCGCTTATCACTCGAGAACCACTTATCCCATTTACGTTTTTTTTTTAATTCATACATATGTTCTCTGGCCAGGTTATAGAATATATTTTACGTTAGGTAACTTGAGGAATAAGCAGAGGCGAAGCCGCGGGCACGGGTAGTCATAGATATTTTTGAACTCTTCATAAGCTTCCACTTGATGACCTTGTAAAAATTTTATTTTCACTTCCGATTTTACCCCAAAACCAACCCCTTAAGTCAAATTTTCACTTTCAAAACTATACGGTTCTGATTGGACCATCAATTCCTATATTTGTGCCCAATTTCAACTTTATATGTCAAATAGTTTTGAACAAGATGGGGTGACAGACAGAGACCGAAGTGATTCCATAAGTTTACGGTACGGAACACTAAAAAGATTGACTGTTTCCTTTCCATAACTGATTTTAATCATTATTGGTAAGGTGGCGTTTTTGCGGGATGAAACACGAATCTTTCTGTAATTTTTACTCTTTAAATTATTTATGAAAAAACTTCCACATTGATTATATTCTTTAATGAACTATTTATGTTTTATACTGTGAATACTAAGGTTATTCTAAATATCCGTACTAAGAATTTTCTTATTCTCTCTTATGAAATAATTTAGAGGTTAGGAATAAATAACTTGAAATATAGAAGTTGTTGATTCGTAATTGATGCCTGAAGAAAAGATCATGTTATCAAAAAAAACGTGATGATCAGTAATCAATAGTGATGAAGATAAGTAAACTGGTATAGTTTTTCTTAAATAATTCAAGAACTTAAATAGTATTCACTTTAAATCCTCTATGTTGTTTCAGTTTCTACTGGTGGCAAAACAAAGAGGAACTAGGTCGGGCATCTCTCCTCTCGGTCGTCGATTTTTAAATTATATTTAGGACCTAAAATTTCCTGTGTACATAAGGATTCTTTTTTTTTGTGAAAATTTACCCTCGTTCATCAATTTTGAGTGTACTGTATTGAGAGTGTTCTAAGTTTTTATAGTTTCTGTAAAAGAGGGTTTCTTTTTTAAACGGTTCCGGGCCCATTTGTTGATTAGTGCCCCCTCTAGTATTAGTTTAGCCTTCAGTGTTTCCTTTTTTTATTAAAAGAAATATCCTTCGTATTCATTTGCCCTCCCCAGCAGCTGGTTGCCTCACTACTTTGCAGATAGTATAAAAAAGATACTAACGTCCAATGTCAAAGTTGTTATGTTTGGTTTGGCGTTGGTGTTAATTTGTTATTGTTAGCTGCCCTTTATCCCTAAACAATTTTCCCCTTAAAACTCACTGTTGGGTCAGAGTCAAACTCTATAACCCCTCGCTAGTGGCCTGCCAGAAGACTGCTACAGGTTTCGGGTATAACCATTTGCTGTCAGAATAGGAATCCACCCCTCACTGCGCTTGATCTTCCCGGCAGGTACTCTCAACGAGGCCAAAAACTACCCAACCTCCCAAATAAGGAAAATTTCCCAAAATCCAAGACTATCGTTCAGGTTAACGTCCAAGCACCCCCTTTAGGTTCGGTGGGATAATATTCACGACCTAAACTAGCTGGCTCTTTCTCAGGCAGGTTCGGTCTTTTTACTCTCTCTGTTAATTTGATCTCTCCTGAAAACCCTAAAGGCGCCACCGAAGTTTATTTTTTTTCTACAACCGACGGCCAGAGGAAAAAACTTGGAAAAAACTGTAAAATATTTTAACAATAAAAGAAAATCAATGAAAAAGATTTACATTTACCATTAAAGATATCTTAGTGTATTTAATTACACAGCCCCACAAAAAAAAAAAGTGAGGTATACTTTTGATGCGATATATCAGATCCGTAGTATTTTTGGCCCGCTGATCACGAATCTGGCGTCAGAATATCGCCATCACAGCTCAATTTTTTTCTAACCTCAAAAAATAGGTAAAAATTAGTAAAAATTAAGAAAAATATACTCCTAAAAAATTGATTCAAGCTTTTTCATGAATCCAAAGATGTATTAATATTTATTCGGACACGCTAAGCTAATATTCATCGGTTGGATTAAGCCATACAGTTCTGTTTCCTTTCTAACCTCAATAAATCAGACAGATATAGTGCTTCTCGTATGCAAAAACGAATTCAAATTAAAATTCAACCGATTCTTACCAAATTTGGTACACGGGGATTTTTTGGGTTGCTGATCATGAATCTGCGGTCGGATTTGCAAAATTCAAAATGGCGGATCCAAGATGGCGGACAAAATTTTTGAAAAAACCAACCGATTCCTACCAAATTTGGTATACAGTTGGGGAATCCTCAAACCTGATACTCTTAAACCCTAAACCCTGAAACCTTAGACTCCCACACCCTGTAACCTCAAAAAATAGACCTCAATAACCCTGTAACTTTAAAAATGAGACCCAATAAACTCAAAACCAGGACTTTTAAACCATATACTCTCAAATAGTAGACCCTTAAGCCCTAGAATTGCGAAGGTTAGACCCGCGCCTAACTTTCCTTTTTTTTGCTGTATCTTGTTCTTTTTTCCGCGAATGACCTATTCAAAGGCTTTCTGCCCAAACGCTTTTGAGGACTTGTTCTCTTTTTAGCGACCAGCAATAGTCCGCTAGCATATGGTCATCCCATCGTCCTTGATACCGATTTTCTATGATTTTCAGATCTTGGTGAAAACGTTCCCCTTGCTCCTCACTGTAGTCACCAAGATTATCTGGGAAATCATCGATGTGGGAGTCCCTGCATCGTAATTCTCTTTCTTCTACCTGCCATGACGGCATCTAAGCCGTTATCCAGGGACTCTGCCGGCTAGTGGAGTAACACCGTTGCCCACCGTCACCACGTGGAGGTGCCCTGGATGCAGGTAGAAGAATAAAAATCGACCGATGAATTTTTCTCGGCGTTCAAAATGGCGCGAAAACATCTGCCATCTTGAATTTTGCAAATCCAATCTCAGATTCGTGACCCAAAAAATCCCCGTGTACCAAATTTGGTAAGGATCGGTTGAATTTTAATTTGAATCCGTTTTTGCATTCGAGAAGCACTATATCTGTCTGATTTATTGAGGTTAGAAAGAAAACAGAACTGTATGGCTCAATCCAACCGATGAATATTAGTTTAGCGTGTCCGAATACATATTAATACATCTTTGGATTCATGAAAAAGCTTGAATCAATTTTTTAGGAGTATATTTTTCTTAATATTTACTAATTTTTTACCTATTTTTTGAGGTTAGAAAAAAATTGAGATGTGATGGCGATATTCTGACGTCAGATTCGTGATCAGCGGGCAAAAATACTATGGATCTGATATATCGCATCAAAAGTATACCCCACTTTTTTTTTGTGGGGCTGTGTTATCTTAGAATCAAGAAATGAATTTTGAACTTCTATAAAACCAAAAAAATTAAATCTTACAAAACTAGACAGTTGCAAGGTTGGCGTATGGTTTACCATACCAAGTTATAGCGTTGGTGACGTACTACAAGTATTACTAATAGTTGATTGAAGAAATACAGTACTTAAATCTAAATAATGATGTATGTGTGTTTGCAAAGATATCGAATCGTAGAGATTTTAACTAGTAAATTTACAAAACAGGAAACTTACAATGTTTCGATTATTTGCGAATTAAAAAAATTAATATGAAAATGTTATGGTTGAGACTTATATGGAGTTTTCTAATCGGTCCTCCGAATGATGGACAAGGAACATGAACTGGGTGGTTCTCCAAAACGTTGGATGTATGGTATGGTGTGTACGTGGGTCTTTTAAGTCTCAAGCCCTGCTGGTACAGCCAGAAGTACTCTTACCCCAAGGGTAAAAGAAAATTTCGAAGTAGTAACTTGGTTGGGTAAGACCAAAATCCAAATGAAAGTTGGAATGACAGTAGATTCATAAGGAATCCAAGGATTAAAATCCAAAAACCATAAAGTCCAAAACTCCAAAAACAAAACCCTGGAACAAAGAAACATCCCTATTTAGGACATTATATTCCAGTAAATGTCTTAAATAGCCATATAAATCACGTATAACGGCTACTCACCTAGAATCTTCAAAATGCTCTTCTGTATTTTCGGTAATAAAAATAGCGCCCATAAATAGCTGGTACGGTATCTAAACCAAAAACTTTCAACAGTACCGCCACCGGGAATTTCAGCTTTTCACCAATCGCCACTAGGCCCGTTTTTTTTATAAAACTTTTTGAAAATACTGAATTACTAAACTGAAAGTATCGTGACAGAGAGAGTGATCACTAAGGTGATAGGATTGTCCCACTCCGGATTTTTACTTCCTCTTCCGGGAGCAAAATGTGCAATTTGAAAATAATCCAAAAATTAAAGATGCGAACACTGGTTCACGTCAAACATGAAATGAGAAAAATCAGCTCAACAAACTCGAGGTTTATCTCCACTCTATATAAATACATTTGTAAGAGTGAGAGAGAAAATAAAGCGTGGATCATCTTTGGCAACGCAAGAAATGATCTGAAACCATTGACCAAAAAGCTTTTAACTGAAATTTCAAATTCGTTTCTTGTGTCCTCGAATCACAAGGATTGATCCGAAAAATTTACATCACAGCACTATAGACAACTACATAAAAGATTATTACTGTTAACCTATTGACCAAAAAGATCTTAATAAAGGGGCAGGTTAAGCCTATTGTTTCTAAAATTTAAATAATGTGATTAATATAAGGTAGATAAAACAATTGATTGACAAAGGTCCACGGATCCAATCTACAGCTTTACAGATGATAGTATAGCCTATCCCAAAATATATTCCATGTATGAAGAGCAGTTGGTGCCGACACTAGACAAAATAAAATTAAGACTGGTGCATGACGGGACCAATATACATTGTGGCCGATCAACCTTCCACAAAATTCTCTTAACAATGGGATTCACGTTCCGAAAAATCAACAAAAGGCAAGTAGTGATGGAGTCACAAAGATTACGAATCATGCGACATACTTATTTACAATAAATTAAAAAGTATTGATCAGAGAATAGGCCAATAATTTACCTTGACGAAACATGGTTCGATACCCATGACACTGTGCAAAAAGGGTGGGTTGACAACAGTACAAAATGTCAGATTAAC
Organism: Pachyrhynchus sulphureomaculatus; assembly: GCA_019049505.1. Lineage (NCBI taxonomy): Eukaryota > Metazoa > Arthropoda > Insecta > Coleoptera > Curculionidae > Pachyrhynchus > Pachyrhynchus sulphureomaculatus. Next base: position 32,382,266 of record CM032456.1, on the reverse strand, counting down.
GCACCTTCAAATAAAGGTAAACTGATAACCATTTTGCATGCTGGATCTGAAAAGGGCTGGGTTTCAAATTGTCTACTATTATCTGCAAAAAACATAAAAGATTCTAGTTTGGACTCTACCGAAGACACGACCGCAGAACTTTTTGAAAATTGGTTTCAAAATTCCCTTTTGCCAAATGTTCCCGAATAGAGTGTTATCGTTATGGTCAATACAAGTTACCATAGTCGCCTACTAAAAAGGTTCCTAATGCAGCAATCACCAAATCGGAAATACAGGAATATATGTTAGAAAATGACATTTATTTTGACTTTAGTTATAAAAAAAGTGATCTTTTGGAAGTTTTGAGAGACTATAATTTGAAAAAGTAATATGTTTGTGATAGTATGGCTGAGAAAAACACTGTTTTGCGGTTTCCTCCGTATTATTGTGTGTTTAATCCAATTGAACATATTTGGCATCAAGTAAAATAAAAAATAAGGGCAAAATATGTTTCCTCCTACTTTAAGCGTGTCAGTGAATGAATTAGTAAAAAAGTTATACTATACCTTGTGAAAGCTGGAAGAATTTCATTCAGCACGTTGTTAAAGTTGAAGATTCATATATTTATGTAAATAATATAAAACCACTGATAATTAACTCAGCTGATGATAATGATAGTGAAACCGAATTAGACCTAAGTTAAAATATATTTTTATTTATACAAACCCCATTCATTCAAACTGTATATTTGTACTTCTCACCTAGAATCTTTAAAATGCTCTTCTGCATTTTCGGTAATAAAAATAGCGCCCATAAATAGCTGGTACGGTATCTAAACCAAAAACTTTCAACAGTACCGCCACCGGGAATTTCAGCTTTTCACCAATCGGCACTAGACCCGTTTTTTTTATAAAACTTTTTGAAAATACTGAATTACTAAACTGAAAGTATCGTGACAGAGAGAGTGATCACTAAGGTGATGGGATTGTCCCACTCCGGATTTTTACTTCCTCTTCCGGGAGCAAAATGTGCAATTTGAAAATAATCCAAAAATTAAAGATGCGAACACTGGTTCGCGTCTAACATGAAATGAGAAAAATCAGCTCAACAAACTCGAGGTTTATCTCCACTCTATATAAATACATTTGTAAGAGTGCGAGAGAAAATGAAGCGTGGATCATCTTTGGCAACGCCGCATTTCAAAACTTTAAGGCATTTAACGTGTCACCTTCAGGATGTCAATTCTGTTTATTTACCAAATCAGGATACAATCGTAAATCTATCAATGAAAATGAAGTGTTTCCATTTATATCCACGAGAAAAGCGCTATGGAAACCATATACTAGTTCAGGGGTCGGCAACCTTTTAACTAAGGGGTGCCAGTTTTCATCCATACAACATTTTGCGTGCCGACATAGGTACTTACTACAACAAAAAATTAACTTAAATTAACTTAAAATATTGCTTTTAGAAGGTTTAATTACAAAAAAATTTTAACATTTAACAAATAATTTTATTATACTAGTCCTAGGACCTAGTGTGAACCCTGTGCTTGAAGTTCTTTAGAGAGTTTTCTTATATCCGGTTCAAGTCTGGTTATTTTCGGTGTCACACATGCTTCCGACTTGTCTGTTGTCAGCCTGCTTCGGTACGGATTTAAAATCACTCTCATATGGGAAAAAAGTTGTTCACAGATATAGGATGATCCGAAAGCTGTAAGCATGGCAAACGCTACTTTCTTAAGACAAATAAATTTCTCTGGTACACTCATCCAACAACTGAGTATCTCGTTTGAATGGTTCTGGCAGTCACCTTCTGATACCCTTCTTAATTCTACAAATTTCGTGTTCCATAACTCGGAGCTTTTAAATTCAATGTATTGAAGATCAAAATCATTAATGTCCATCCATGAGAAAAGAGATATGCCAACTTCTGGAAAAATCCATTAAATCTGGTTTGATTAAAAAAGCGAACATAGGACCATGTTTATCAAAATCCTGACCCCTCTCGATAAACTTCTCTTTTAAATTAGTCATATATTTAAGAATTTCGTCTATTAGTGCACCATCGTCGACACTGGATATATAGTTTTTAAATTTGGAAAATATTTATATGTGTTTGTAGTAATACCGCTGATAAATAAATCTATTTTTAATTTGAATGATTTCCAGAATTCGTATAAATCCAGAACTGTTTTGCCTGAACATTGTAACTTTAAGTTGAGTTCACCGAGATGATTTGTAATATCAGTAAAAAACATTAACATACAGATCCAGTTCTTATCTTCTAGTTCAGGATAAGCATCCACTTGATTTTTTTCCAACAATAACGATTTAATTTCGCCCAGACATTGCACAAATCTAGAGAGCACTTTACCACGGCTGAGCCAGTGCATATTATTGTGCAATGGTATATCTGAATATGCACTTTCTAATTCCTGCAGAAACGCCTTAAATTGTTTATGGATCAGTGAAGAACGACCGACAATGTAGTTAACTATTTTAACCACCCTATCCATCACGGATTTTAAACTTCCAGCGGAGATTTTAGCGCACAAACTCTCTTGGTGAATTATGCAATGAAAATTCAAAACTGATCAACCCATGCGTTCAATAAGAAAGGAAACAAATCCTTTATGTCTCCCAATCATAGCAGGAGCGCCATCTGCCGTTACGCAAAAAAATTTATTTAAATCAATGTTCTGCTTTTCAAAACGTTTAACAAATTCTGAAAATATATCCTCTCCTCTTGTAGTTCCCTGCAATGGGAGCAGACAAATCAGCTCTTCATACACACTGCCATCATCGAAGTATCGCGCAACGATTGCCAGACGGGTAATGTCATTAATATCAACACTTTCATCCAATGCTACACTGAATACAAAACTCCGTTTGATAGCGTCTCTCTGCTGTTTTTGGACATTTTGTGTCATTTCGGTAATTCGTCTCTCGATGGTCCGCGCTGATGCCGGTATATCCCTAATCCTGGCCAATATTGTATCCTTATTGGGCAAGTCGTCGAATAAAATCTCGAGAGTACTCAAAAACGTTTGCTTCATAAATTCTCCGTCAGTGAACGGCATACCCTTTTGTGCCAACGATTGTGCAATTTTGAAACTGCATTCAGTTACCTGATTTTTTCCTTGGAAAACTTTGCTAAAGAATGTTGACTGTTTCTCGTATTGTTTACTTGCTCTTTGTATTGCCTCCCTTTTATCTGGAAATGTCGTTGAACACTAGATGTCCGGAAAACTACGCTTTCCCGACATAGGACACAAATGGCCCGATCGTTGTGCTGTACAAAACCGTAATCTGTTGTCCATGAAGTTTGAAATGATCGAACGTCTACCCTTCGCGGCCATAACGCAACGTACTTTTAATTTTTAAACTTTTCGACGACTATTGACTGGAACGGATGTTACTTGTATACTAAATGATCCAAACGTGTAGCCGCTTGCTATATATAGAAAAATAATGTTTCCAGAAAATTCCAATAATTACGTTTATTAAATTTCTTAGAACAAAATTATTATCTACAACGCGCCCATTGCAATGAAAGGGCGCCTAGTTAAATCTAAGAAAAACTAAAGTTCGGCAATATAAAAAGAGTTGTGGCGCGCGTCGGAACGATTGAAGTCAAGTCAAACAAAAACCGCCTTATAGCGGCTCTTTTGATCTGAATTGAGGACGTTTTTATTTGTGTTTTTGCCTAGGCTTATATTTTGAGGCTTGCCGTCTTTAATACTTGCCGAAATTAAAGCCAAACCAATGCATTCAGTAAAATTATAAATTACAAAATATATATTTTGTAGTTTTTGGTAATAATACCTAGTGACCTATATAACATATGGTTTTTCTTTGTATCGTTAAAGTAATACTGTCTTCGATTATTTACTTAATTTCGAAACATGTCACAGATTACAGAATTAATGTGTAAACTTTGAATAGGTACGCGTGCCATTCAAAATTGCTTGGCGTGCCAGAGATGGCACGCGTGCCATAGGTTGCCGACCCCTATACTAGTTCCTTACATGACACTGGTAAAATTTGGAAAATATTTTAAGAAAATTACAAGGTTATGTTACCTTGACGTAAATAAAAAATATTAAGGACATCAGTTTTCTCAAAGAAAACTAAATGAAAAGTAAGGTACATCAATTTATAATTTAAGAAAATTTAATTTAATCTAATCTATATTTTAATTTTATGATCAGTTAATTCTATCAGACTATGAAAATCAAAAGATAGGCAAAATATTCTCGAGGGCAAATTTTAACCATAAAGTTTATTTATGGAACATTCTAATTAACTAGACACCTCTTTTTATAACCCACTGGTTAGTGAAAAGTATAAGAATCTATTTCATTTAGGAAGTCTTAATATACTGAAAAAAAATAAAAATATATTCTAAACATTTGACAAACATCCATAGTTTTAAAATCAATTGCAAGTAACAGAGAGGTTAAAATTTATTTTGAAGATCGGCAATTTTTAAAATCTGGCCCTGTATTTTTCTTTAATAGCGTACGAGGACTCTTCAACATAAAATCATTTTTATATGTAGGGAAAAAGTCGGAGAATTCCAAGAATTGATCTAAAGAGGTGCCGTAATTCCAAGAAATGATCTGAAACCATTGACCAAAAAGCTTTTAACTGAAATTTCAAATTCGTTTCTTGTGTCCTCGAATCACAAGGATTGATCCGAAAAATTTACATCACAGCACTATAGACAACTACATAAAAGATTATTACTGTTAACCTATTGACCAAAAAGATCTTAATAAAGGGGCAGGTTAAGCCTATTGTTTCTAAAATTTAAATAATGTGATTAATATAAGGTAGATAAAACAATTGATTGACAAAGGTCCACGGATCCAATCTACAGCTTTGCAGATGATAGTATAGCCTATCCCAAAATATATTCCATGTATGAAGAGCAGTTGGTGCCGACACTAGATAAAATAAAATTAAGACTGGTGCATGACGGGACCAATATACATTGTGGCCGATCAACCTTCCAAAAAATTCTCTTAACAATGGGATTCACGTTCCGAAAAATCAACAAAAGGCAAGTAATGATGGAGTCACAAAGATTACGAATCATGCGACATACTTATTTACAATAAATTAAAAAGTATCGATCAGAGAATAGGCCAATAATTTACCTTGACGAAACATGGTTCGATACCCACGACACTGTGCAAAAAGGGTGGGTTGACAACAGTACAAAATGTCAGATTAACGCACCTCCAAATAAAGGTAAACGGATAACCATTTTGCATGCTGGATCTGAAAAGGGCTGGGTTTCAAATTGTCTACTATTATCTGCAAAAAACATAAAAGATTCTAGTTTGGACTCTACCGAAGACACGACCGCAGAACTTTTTGAAAATTGGTTTCAAAATTCCCTTTTGCCAAATGTTCCCGAACAGCTTGTTATCGTTATGGTCAATACAAGTTACCATAGTCGCCTACTAAAAAGGTTCCTAATGCAGCAATCACCAAACCGGAAATACAGGAATATATGTTAGAAAATGACATTTATTTTGACTTTAGTTATAAAAAAAAGTGATCTTTTGGAAGTTTTGAGAGACTATAAATTGAAAAAAAAATATGTTTGTGATAGTATGGCTGAGAAAACACTGTTTTGCGGCTTCCTCCGTATTATTGTGTGTTTAATCCAATTGAACATATTTGGCATCAAGTTAAATAAAAAATAAGGGCACAAAATGTTTCCTCCTACTTTAAGCGTGTCAGTGAATGAATTAGTAAAAAAGTTATACTATACCTTGTGAAAGCTGGAAGAATTTCATTCAGCACGTTGTTAAAGTTGAAGATTCATATATTTATGTAAATAATATAAAACCACTGATAATTAACTCAGCTGATGATAATGATAGTAAAACCGAATTAGACCTAAGTTAGAATATATTTTTATTTATACAAACCCCATTCATTCAAACTGTATATTTGTACTTCTTATCCATTTCTTTCTACATGCATCTATAAATAAACATCTCCAAAAACACTTATAATTTTATTTATTTGCATTAATGAATAAAATTCTTAAGTCCATCTCTGCAACCTATCATAAACAAAAGGTCAGAATTTTTATATTGCCCACTTTAAAACGGCAAAAATCAGAATCTTATATTTTGGGTCAGGCTATAGAATTTTTAAAATCATCATACCGGTCTGAAATTGGGCATAAATATTTGAAGTCCCCGAATTTTGCCCAAAACCTTCGAACACCTCATCAAAATTATTCATTTTCAGCATTTCTTTCCAACATACTTCTTTTTAATATTTCAGGATGTCCACAGTGTATCAAAAATGTCATTTTCATCAAGCCAAAATACCATAACGAAGACTTTACAATATGTTATTATTTATTACGTAAATAATTCCAGAAATATATAATAAAAATATATTTATTTATATATATATATCAATATTTACAATTTAATATGATTATTAAAAAATGCTGTTAATAAAGTTTGAGATTATTATACATATTTGGAGTCTTATTACTTATTATTGAAATTTACAAAAAACACTATAATTCTGATGTAAATCTGATGGAGGCGGCAATTTTGATTTTCGAAAATTAAAATATCACTAGCACCTCGGAAAAGGGATGTTATAGTACTTGTTAAGAAATTTTAGAATGCGCATGGAATAATTTTTATCGACTATGCTGAGAAGGGAAAAACCATCAATAGCGAATATTATATAAAGTTATTGCTGCGTTTGAAGGCAGAGATCGCAAAGAAACGGTCCCAAATGAACAAGAAAACGTGCTCTTTCATCAAGACAATGCACCGTGACACAAGTTAATGGTTATGATGGCAAAGTTGCATAAATTGAAGTTCGAATTGCTTTCTTATCCACCGTATTTTCCAGATTTAGCCCTCAGCGACCATTATCTATTCGTAGACCTCAAAAAAATGCTCGCAGGAAAGAGATTTGGCTCCAGTGAAGAAGTTATCGCCGAAACTGAGGCCTATTTTGAAGGCAAAGGCAAATCCTTCTACAAGAAAGGTATAGAAATGTTAGAAAAGCGTTGGACTGATTGTATCGCTCTTAAAGGATTATATTGATGAATTTATAAGACGAATTTTGCAAAAAAATGTGTTTTAAGTAGCTAGACCAAAAACTTTTCAGCCTACGTATTAAGCTGGGAAAAACAATTTCGGGTTCGTTTTAATACGAAAATCGTATGAACTATCCTCAGCGGAATTTATTCATTTTTTTTTAAATTAGTAAGAATATTAAAAAATAGTCTTTTGCTTTAAAAAAAGCAAATCCTGTTCCTAATACCTGCTAGAATCAAAATCGATCAAAATTTTGGAACCACCCCATATTTTTATTTGATTCGGCTCCAGGACACCGTGACACACATAAAATACTAAACTAAATTAAGAAACATTAAATTTTTATAATAATTTCAAACGAATATCAATCAGTGATCGTACGATTTAAAAAAAATCTTTTTTAGATTACAGTCCTAAAATTTGTGTTTGCATTTTCGTGAGGTACTACTACACTTGCCGTAGACATCAGATTAAAATATATACAGAGCTTATCATTACCATATTATTACTTTTATTATATACCGGTAGTTTTTTCGACGTAGAATACAATAAAAAAACGTTTGCCACTCTAAAGTGTACGTTAAGGACACAAAATCGAAAATAAAATGAAAATTTCGTTTTTTCGCAAATATCTCGAAAAATAAAAAAAAAATATCGAAAAACTAATAATACCACGTGAAAGAACGAGAAATTTTACAAAAAAATAGTACATAGATTTATTTTAGTTTCACCGTAATTTAAAAAAAAATATTTAAAATAAAATGGCTGGTTTAATCTCTTCTTTTGTAGTGGGACTTTATACTTAAGGGGTAACACCACAGTGGCGAGCGAAAATCAAGCGTTTCTTGCAATTTTTTTCATGTGGAAGGGAAAGTAATTGAATAAAAATACTCAATCTATAAATATATATAAAATGCAACGTCTCTCTGTCTGTCCGTTAGTGCGCTTATCACTGGAGAACCACTTATCCGATTTACGTACTTTTTTTTTTAAAACATAGATATGTTCTCTGGCCAGGTTATAGGCTATATTTTATTACGATAGGTCGCATAAGGAATGAGCAGTGACGATAATAGTAAATGAAGTCGGAAAAAAGTTTGCCGGTAGCGCGTTCCCTTGCTATACACAGCCTAAACCATTAAATATGGAACAATATTATGTAGCAGAGAATATCTATAATCTATAATATATATAAAATGCAATGTCTCTCTGTCTGTCCATTAGTGCGTTTATCATGCGAAAACCACTTATCCATTTCATTCCAAATTCATACATATATTCTTTGGCCAGGTTATATAATAATAATAATCTATATCTATAATATATATAAAATGCAGCGTCTCTCTGTCTGTCTCTCTGTCTGTCCGTTAGTGCGCTTATCACTGGAGAACCACTTATCCGATTTACGTGCTTTTTTTTAAAACATACATATGTTTTCTGGCCGGGTTATCTATCTATAATATATATAAAATGCAACGTCTCTCTGTCTGTCCGTTAGTACGTTACGTACTTTTTTTTTAAAACATACATATGTTCTCTGGCCAGGTTATAGGATATATTTTATTGCGTTAGGTAACATAAAGAATAAGCAGTGACGATAATAGTGAATCAAGTCGGAAAAAAGGCTACCGTTAGCGCGTTCTCTTGCAATATACTGCCTAAACCATTAAATATGGAACAATATCATGTTGCAAAGGATATAATATATATATAAAATGCAACGTCTCTCTGTCTGTCTGTTAGTGCGCTTATCACTTGAGAACCGCTTATCCGATTTACGTGTTTTTATAAATTTATACATATGATATGTTCTATATAATTCGATATAAGCCTAGATAATGGGAGATAAGGTGAGATAATGGAGATAGGTATAAATAATGGGAGATAAGGAGAAATAATGGGAGATAAGTAGAAATAATGGGAGATAAGGAAAAATATTGCGAGATAAGTTGAGATAAGCCTAGATAATGGGAGATAAGGTGAGATAATGCGAGATAAGTATAAATAATGGGAGATAAGCAGAGATAAGTCTAGGTAATGGGGAGTTATGGTGAGATAATGGGAGATAAGGAGAAATAATGGGAGTTAAGGAGAAATATTGCGAGATAAGTCGCGATAAGCCTAGATAATGGGAGATAAGGTGATATAATGGGACATAAGTATAAATAATGGGAGATAAGGAGAAATAATAGGAGATAAGCAGAGATAAGTCTAGGTAATGGGAGTTATGGTGAGATAATGGAAGATAAGGAGAAATAATGGGAGATAAGGTGAGATAATGGGAGATAAGGAGAAATAATGGGAGATAAGGAGAAATAATGGGAGAGGAGTAGAGATAAGCTTAGATAATGGAAATTATGTAGAGATAATGCGAGATAAGGAGAAATAATGGGACATAAGGGGAAATAATGGCAGATATTTTTTTACGTTAGGTAACATAAGGAATAAGCAGTGACGATAGTAGTGAATCAAGTCCACGCGAGCGGAGCCGCGGGCACGGCTAGTATATATATATATATATATATATATATATATATATATATATATATATATATATATATATCCAGTTTCTATAGCGTCCTACGCCTTCCGGTTCCTAGTTTCCATCCCCTCCGGTCTTCCCAATCTCCCGGTCTTAAGTTTCTTTCTGACATGGCTTTCTGGATACCATCCATCCAACTTGCTTTAGGCATTTCTCTTCTTCGTTTTTCCATTGGGCTCCATCTGTGGACTAGTTTTAGAATTCGATGTGCTGCCATTCTTTCCACATGTCCATACCAAGTAAGTTGTTTCTGTTGGATTTCTTCAATAATTGTGGTTTCCAATTTCATCATTTCCCGTATTTGTTCATTCCTAACTCTGACCGTTCTAGATATTCTTGCTGATCTTCGTAAGTAATCCATTTCCAACAAGTTTTGTTCTAACCGTCTGGTCAATTGCTACGTCTCACATCCGTATAGTACGATACTTTTAAAAACTGAATCATAGATATATCGTTTTTTTCTAGGGATACGTTCCTTGACCAAAGGATAGAGTTCAGGTGTCCTATAACCGCTTTTTTCTTACTAATTCTGTCTTCTATTTCTCGTTCTGTTCTGCCGTTTTTCTCCATTTTTGTCCCCAGATAGGTGTACTCCTCGCACGTCTCATTTACTTCGCCAGAGTTTAAAGTAAGGTTGTCTTCTTCTCCTCCTATGCAAAGATATTAGTTTTTTTTTGTGGTTCACCGTCAGGCCCCAGTTTTTATACTCTTCAAACAATCTTCTCGTCACAACCTCAACGTCTTCCTTGTCCTGTGCTTTAACAACCTGGTCATCAGCGAAGTGCAATGTGTAAAGTGCTGTATTATCTGAGAGCTATATTCCCATTCCCCACATGCTCTTCTCCATCTTTTCAGTGTCTCAAGCCAGCATATTTTTAAGTATGGGAAAAAAAATTTTATTCAAAAATATTATAAAATGGCAACACTAGAGCTGTTCCCATTAGATATCTTGAAACGAAGAGGCTCCACGGCACAAATTTGAATTTGGAAAAATAAAAAAATTATCTCTTTATCTACATCATAATAGCTAGAGAAATACGTAGAGGATTTTGAAAATATTGATTTCTGTAAAAATGGGAAGCATTCGAAGAAAAAAGTAGTCGTTCCTTAATAAAAAAAAAGGGTATAATCAACTTATCGAAAATCGTATTTCTCTTTGAAGTGTTTTTTTTAAAAATATGTTTAAAATTTGGAGTGAATATAATGAATATTGTTCGAGTTATGCAAAATCGTATTTCGAGAAAAACGTGTGATTTTTTACCATTAGCCTGTAATCCCAGCTTCATAAAGCTGTCCTTCTAAGCTTAAATTTGCCTCTTCATTTTCATTTCTTATCGATTTTGGTTTGGCGCACGCCTCTTCTGCCGCATCCGTCAGTCACGGCTCAGCTCCTCATGAATAGGTTTTATGGCATGAAAAACTGTATCGGAAAGTGGTGGTTTATGATGGAAAAAGCCTAAGGAATGTGATGCTTGCGCCTTCTTC
>CM032456.1:32331167-32366167 GCA_019049505.1 Pachyrhynchus sulphureomaculatus | reverse complement strand
CTTGGCGGAAGCAGTGACCTGGTCCTTCCATACTAGCCAACGGAACACTAATTGTGCATGTTCAACTTGCACTTGACCGGTTTTTTTTGAGCTTAAAATGTGAATAACTCAGGTTATGTAAATTGGATAGACGCAAAAAAAAAACAAACTCTTCATAATGGAATTTCCAACTTGTTGGTTTTAAGTCGCACAAACGCGTACATAACCTACAAAAACCTGTTTTTTTTTTCATTTTATTGTACAGGTTGACTATAGTCCATTTGTTTGGAGTTGATAGCACACAACATGGGTTATAAACATTAAAATGCCGGACCGATTGGCGCAGTGGGTAAGGCGCTAGCCTTGCCTGCTGTTGTCCGAGAGGTCAGCGGTTCGATTCCGTGTGGCGATTGTGTGTCTTTCGGTTTAGTTTAGGTTTAAGGTAAAATGTGTATTTTTATAAATAAACAGATATGCTGGCTTGTTGGCTTAGTTCCAATGCCATAAAGAGGTTCGCCTCTTTTTTTTTAAAAAAAAAAAACAAACCATAAGCGTCCGAAATTTCTCTACCAATTATGTGCATTTTTAGTTTTAATCACCTTTATTTTCTATCTCTATACAACAGTGCGACGCTATATAAATCAACGCATTTTAAAGTTTATTTTACTGAGTAAATGATGCAAATCTTATTTGTATGATAAAGGCCTTAATTCTTAAAATTTAGGGAACTAGAAATCTACAGTGTTATAAAGCTTAATGATAATAGGAATGAAAATTATTTCGGATTTTAGCAGTTAGTGGAATATAACACAGGTCAACATTTGATTTTAAAAAAACACTCGGAGCGGTATGGTCCTTATGGGGTTTTTGGGGTCGCTGATTACGATAAGCGGGTTGGTTAATCTTCATCACATCAGATTCAAGTCATTTGAAGGTCAAATAGAGAAAAAACCGTAGGAAAAATCTGAAAAATTTCATGCGTATGTTTTTGAGGTCCCGGAGTCCGATTCCGTAGTTTGTTTGACCTTACGCCTTTTCCCAGAGGTCATTTGAAGGTCATTTGAAGGTCAAATAGAGAAAAAATCGTGGAAAAAATCTGAAAAAATTCATCTATAATTTTTTCAGATCATTCAGTTCAAATCCTGCATGATCTTATGCTCAAAAGATATACGTTGGTCATTTTAAGTATCTTTGTATATATATTTGGGGTTTTACTTTGACAATAAAATGCTTTTTCATTCCTCGCGAAATTATTTATTCTCTTCTTTTTTACAAATTTAGCTCAGTCTCGCTTTAAACTACAGTATTAAGGTGTAATTGCACCCAGGGCACCTCCACGTGGTGACGGTGGGCAACGGAGTTGTCTCACTATCCGGCGAAGTCCCTGGGTTACGGCGTTTATGCCGTCATGGCAACTACTAAAAAAATTACGAGACAGGGTCCCGGAAACCCAGAATCGGCGGCTGGTCAGGGTGGGAAAGCGGGCCCGCAGGCGTCGTCATCATGCGACCGTAGCTCTACATTGGTGGGAAACTTGGCCTCTGTAGAGTCAAATGCTACAAGAAATTCATCATGTTCCATTAAACTCGACAATTTTTGTGTTGTTTGTGGGGAGTATATTCCACACAAGAAATTCATATTTTCAGATTCGTTAAAAGTAAAATATCACCAAATTTATCATATTGATACAAGCTCATTGGATAACGCTTACACACCAAAATCTATATGTCATAAATGCCGCAATGTTCTATATAGAATTAACAACCAGGTATTTTCTCGGCCAATGATATGGAGACCCCCAACAGACCATACCACCGACTGTTACGTCTGCTTAACAAACTTGAAAGGGTACAACCGAAAGAATAAGGATTCTATTTCATATGCACGTGTAACATCTGTGACTTTACCAGTTCTTATTGAAACAAATTCTGATCATATCATGGAAATTAATGAATTGGGACAAGAAGTGGTAACTGATGAAGATATGCCAGATGAAACATTCGAACACGAAGAAAGAGAAAATTTCAGCACAGAAGAATCAGATGTTGAGGAAAATTATATATCGGAAGCCGAAACATTTAATCAAAACGAATTAAGTGATCTGTGCAGAGACTTGGGACTCTCGAAAGATAGATCAGAGCTTTTAGCATCTAGGCTAAAAATGTCTATCCACAGGAACAAAAATTTCTGTCTATCGTTCGAGAGAACGTTCATTCAGAAAATATTTTACTAAAATGAATAATCTAGTCTATTGCCATAATATTGAAGGGTTAGTGCAAGAATACGGTATAGAATACACAGCAAGTGATTGGCGACTGTTTATAGATTCTTCAAAAAGAAGCTTAAAAACTATCTTGTTACATAATGGAAATATTTATGCCCCTTTACCAGTCGCTCATTCTGTTGTATTAGATGAAGAATACCATAATTTTGAGTTGCTATTGCAAAAATTGAATTACGATCAAAACCAGTGGGAACTTTGTGGGCACTTAAAGATATTTACAATATTACTGGGACAGCAATCTGGAAACACTTCTTATCCGTGCTTTATTTGTGAGTGGAATAGTCGGGCTCGAGATGAGCATTATGGGAGAAAAGACTGGCCGTTGAGACAAGAATTAATTCCAGGTGAAAAAAACATCATAGGTCCAAATTTGATATCAACCAATAAGGTCCTACTTCCACCTTTGCATAACAAACTAGGTATTGCAAAGCAACTTGTCAAGGCCATGAGCCGAAACGAAAGTCCTGCTTTCATGCATATTTTTAAAGTGCTACCTAACCTTTCTGAAGCTAAAATAAAAGAGGGCATATTTACTGGACCACAAATAAGAGACCTCCTAAAAAATGATGCCTTTGAGAGGAAAATGAATGCCAAAGAAAAAGCAGCATGGCAAAGTTTTAGAGAGGTGACGACAAAATTTCTTGGAAATCATAAAGACCCTAATTACAAAAATATTTTTGGAAATTTAGTACAAAATTATAAAGAAATGGGGTGTTTAATGAGCCTGAAACTGCATTTTCTCCATTCACACCTTGATTGGTTCCCTGAAAATCTCGGAGATTTTAGCGAAGAACATGGAGAAAGGATGCACCAAGACTTGAGTGAATTTGAAAAAAGGTATTAAGGTGTTTGGGGGATAAACATGTTGGCAGATTATTGCTGGAGCCTGAAGCGAGAATCAAATAAATCTCATAAAAGAAAAGCAAGTCGAAGATCATTCCACGAGAAACGAAACCGTTCTCGTTTAGAGTAGTACTTCAAACATGCTTTGATAAATACTAAAAGAAGCAAACTCTTATGCTTAATTCATATTAAATACTGACTGCGCGATTTCGAAAATCTACTTGGCCACTCGAGACTCTTTACGAAGTATGAGCCGAATCATTTTTAGTAGTTAACTTCGCATTGAGGTATTATATAAGACAATATGAGAGTATAAGTAGATATAAGGATTACTGTACAAGTAAGTTATTGGGTTCAAAGGTATTGGGTATTAGAGTTTCTTTGTCGACAAGGATTAAGTATTGAAGTATACAGATTAAGGGTTACTTGATAACAAGGTTGTTCGACATTAGAATTATTAATTTGAAATGTATTGGGAATTGAGTTATAAAACGAAATTTAAACATAACATAGCGCACAATGTTTCATTTATACCTCAAGAAACACAGTCGGGCTGGACTTTAAATTTACTAGATATATGGAACGAACATCGAGAGTACAAAAATTAGGTCAAATTTTTTTTTAGATTTTAAAAGTCTATTTCACAGTCACAAAACTAGTCAAAATATTTGTATAGTCTATTTTTGATATGAACAATATTTTAAGTTTTACTAATAAGTACCTTTAAACAGTATTAAAACATTTGCTTGCATCAGTCTACCTGCCATTATTTAGCTTATATTTCACATATTAATTCCCTTGTAATGACCGAGCAGCATAAAAGACATTTTTGATTGTGATATATTAACGTAAATGTAAAATGATATGTATAAGATATAATCAATAAAAAATGTACCGTAAATTAACCTCTGTATGCTTCGCAAGGGTACGATAAAAACAAAATTAAATTTAACAACGCAAAATGACCATACATATTTTTCAAATAAACATAAAATGATGATGAAATGACCTATAATGACCTCTGAGAGGCGGCTTGAGTCAAACAAACTACGGGTTCAGACTCAGGGACCTCAAAAACATACGCATGAATTTTTTCAGATTTTTTATCTATTTGACCTTCAAATGACCTCTGGGAAAAGGCGTAAGGTCAAACAAACTACGGATTCGGACTCAGGGACCTCAAAAACATACGCATAAAATTTTTCAGATTTTTCCTACGGTTTTTTCTCTATTTGACCTTCAAATGACCTCTGGGAAAAGGCGTAAGGTCAAACAAACTACGGATTCGGACTCAGGGACCTCAAAAACATACGCATGAAATTTTTCAGATTTTTCCTACGGTTTTTTCTCTATTTGACCTTCAAATAACCTTGAATCTGATGTGATGAAGGTTAACCAACCCGCTCATCGTAATCAGCGACCCCAAAAAACCCCATAAGGACCATACCGCTCCGAGTGTTTTTTTTTAGATCAAATGTTGACCTGTGTAATTAACCAAAGTACTTATCGGTAGGTCTAAGTACTAAGTATGCAATAATGATATTCTATGTAAGTATAAAAATAAAGCAAAAACCTATAATATGCTTAGTTCAAATCAGAACAGCGATGTCCTCAACTTTCAGTTTTGCCCCGGTCAAACTTCACGGAGTCTATAAGTCTCGCGATTGTCTACCAAATGTATTAAAAAATTTACAATTTTTTTTTTTCAGAATGACCGAAAAAACGCATTTGTTGCTATTTGAATCCAAAAAAAAAAAAATTTTTTAATATTACCTAAATTTTGAAGCAGATGGACAAGATAACAAAATCATCCAAAATCAAATAGACTACATAACCATCAATAGAAGACAACGCAATATAGTCAAATCTGCCAAAACCTATAATGGAGCAGATATACCTACAGACCATAACACATGAAACAAACACCAACAAATATTAACATCGACAAACTCAAAGAAGAAGTCATCAAGAAGATGATTCATGAGGAGATTGGTAGAAGTCTGGATACAAACAAGCTGGGAACTCATCAGACACCGGAAGAAAAATGGCACCATAACAGAGAAACACTGGAAGAAATAATGGAAAAGCACCTGAAACTAAATACAACCAAAAAGGCACAATCCTGGATGACGGAGGAAATATTGGATATGATGGAAGTACGAAGAAAGTATAAGAACAATAATATAAGATACAAAGAATCGCACAACCTAATAAAAAGAAAGATAAAGGAGGCTAAAGACATGTGGCAAAATGAACAATGCACAGAAATAGAAGCATTAGAAAAGAAATACGACACATTTAATTTACATAAGAAAAAGAAGCTGCTGAGCTAAGGTTTCAAAGGCAACCACAAGTAATAGAGGATAAAGAAGGTAAACTACTAACGAACATACGAGAAAGAATAATAGATAGATTGGAAGAATATATAGAGGAAATGTATAGTGATACAACTAGACAACATAATACAAATAAGCTTAATACACCGGGCCCCCCATAAATAAAGACGAAATATTAGCAGCAGCAAATCAGCTTAAAAAGAAAAAGGCAGTAGAAGGTAATATACCTACAGAAATCATTAAAATATTTCTTGAACAAATGGACACTATACAGGACCTCTTCAACAGCATATACAACACAGGTGATATACCTCATGACTGGTTGACATCAGTTTTTATACCACTGCCAAAAAAGAATAACCCTAGAAAGTGCCAGGAATACCAGAATATAAGTCTAATGAACCACATCTTGAAACTCTTCCTTAAAATAATCCACCAGAGTATACAAAAAAAACTAGATGAACGTACTGGACAAACTCAGTTCGGCTTTAGGAACGGACTAGGAACGAGAGACGCACTATTCTCCATCCGCATTCTGACTGAGAGATGTAGGGATGTCAACTCTGATGTTTATTTGTGCTTCATAGATTTCCAAAAAGTCTTTGATATGGTGAATCAAGAGAAAATGATGGAAATACTACCATATAATCGTGTAACAGTGATGACAAGGGCTTACAAATAATATCAAGTTTTTACTGGAAACTGCCAAAATAAAAGTTGAGAATCGCACTTCCAAAGAAGTAAAAATGAAGAAAGGCGTATGTCAGGGTTGGATTCTATCAATATTCAATGTCTATTCAGAGGAAATCTTTAATAAAGCACTTTCTGATAAAAAAGATGAAATTACAATTAATGGTGTGTGTAAATAACCTCCGCTACGCTGATGATACTGTCATTCTAGCGGACCGTGAAGAAGGCCTATAACGACTCATAAATGGAATTGTTGATGCATGTGAGGAATATGGAATGAAGCTGAATACGAACAAAACAAAAAACAATGGTGGTCAGTAAGAACCCTAATACAAACATAAATATTAAAGTACTTCAACAAACACTTGAAAGGGTAACAAAAATAACGTACTCAGGAAGCGTAATTAGTGAAGATTCGGACCCCTCTATTGAAATACGCTCAAGAATTGAAGCTCCTTTAATAAAATGCGCAGCATATTCTGTAACTGACAACTAAACTTAAAATAAAAACATGAGTGCTAAGATGCTACGTGTTATCGGTCATGTTATACGGTATAGAAGCTGCAACAATCACAGAGACAACACACCAAAGAATGGAGTCATTCGAGATATGGTGCTATCGCCGAATGCTGCATGTTCCTTGGACAGCGCATACCACAAACGTGGAAATACTTGATAGGATGGGAAAAAAAGAGAGTTGATTCCGGCTGTTAAGGAAAGAAAAAGCACTTACTTTGGCCATATTATGAGAAGCTAAAAATATGAGCTCCTGCAACTTATAATTGAAGAAAAATAATCGGTAGGTGAGGAAGGCGCCGCAACTCCTGGTTGAAAACTTACGACAGTGGACAAACATGACATCTACTGAACTGTTCAGAACGACAATAGATAAAATCAAATGTGATCGTCAACGTCCCTAGAAGATCAGCCACACTAAGAAGAAATTTTGAAAAAAAAGATCCATTTTGAAATTATATAAAAACAACACTATGTTTTAATTTCCAATATATTTAAAGTCACTTGACAATTGTTTCACCATACAATGGCTTCTTTAAAAGTAAATAAGAAAGAAAAATATTTGGTGGTAATCTTGGTTATAAAGTGCTTAAAACTATCCTTAATTACCTAAGATTATGCTAATCATTTTATTATATTATTTACAGACAGAATTATTTTAAGAATGCAAATCTGTGGTACTATTTCCGAGAACTAATAAAGACTGAGTAAGGGTGAATGGTTTAAGTCTACCTGTTCGTTTAATAATTGATTGGAGTTTTTTCGTTTGTTAATTTCAAGACATTCAAGCAAATTTAATTTTTTAGATTTATTTTCTACATGTAGGATGTTTAACGTATCATCAAAATTATGGGATTCGTTTATTATATGGGTTGCGTAATGGGAATTATTCTTATTTTTTAAATAACTATGTTTATGTTCTTTAATGCGAGTTTCAAAAGATCTACCAGTCTGTCCTACGTAGGTTTTAGTACAAGATCCACAGTTTAATAAATAAACTCCTGATTTTAAGGATTTCTTAGATTTGGTTTTGTTATTCAAAATTATACTCCCTAAGGAATTACAGGTTTTGAATGATATTGGATTGTTCTTTTTTATTAAATGTTTGGAAATTGTTCTAGTTATTTCCCTGTGTATGTGAGTGGACTAAATTTTCCTTTTTTGTCATTAATTGTGGGAGAAATTAGAGAGATTGCTTGTTTAAAGGATTTTTTTATTCAAGATATTATCTATATTGTTGGGGTCATATCCATTATTGATTGCTATTTGTTTGATTATGTTAAATTCTTTGTTAAAATTAGTTTTAGTCATAGGGATACTTAACAATCTATGTATGAAAGAGTTCAAAGCTGCCATTTTGTGAGGATAAGGGTGGGATGAACTATTGTGTATGACTGTGTCAGTATGTGAAGGTTTGTGAAAAATCGAGAAATCGTGTTTATTGTTCACTTTTGATATAGATATGTCCAAGAAATTTATAGAGTTATTGGTTTCTAATTCTATGGTAAATTTAATATTAGGATGCAAATTATTTAGGAAGTTAAAGATGATTGTTAGTTCAGGTTGTAAACAATATTTTTGCTTACCGCGTTTTGATGAATTTTTAGTTCTAAATGATCCATAAAAATTTCTGCTAGTAAAGGGCTTAAAGGATTACCCATTATTAGACCTTCTTTAGATGTATAAAAGTTATCGTTGAATTCAAAATAGTTTTGATCCAAGCACGTCGTAAGTAAATCTAAAATATCCCGTTTAATAATTTCATTTACTTTATTCTTGATTAAGAGCTTATCTACTAATTCTATGGCTTCATATGGTGGGATACTAGGAAATAAGTTTTGTACATCAAATGAGATAATTCTAGAATTTTCCGGTAAGTTAATATTTTTAATTTTATCAATTAGTTCATAGGTGTTGGATATACTATATTTCGGTTTAAATTTGCAATGTTGTCGTAGTAAAGGGATGAGTTTTTGTGATAATTTGATTGATGGTGCCGTAACAAACGATACAACTGGTCTAATAGGGAAATCCTGTTTATGTAAATTAATTAGGGAGTATAATTTTGGAGTCTGTGGGTTCATTACTGTTAAAGTACTTTTTTCGAAATCATTGAAAATTGTGAGATCATTTAAAGTAGATTTTATTAGTTTTTGGTAGACTTTTGTTGGGTCATTATTTAATACTTGAAATTATTTACTTCTGAAGAAGTCATTGTATGGTGAAACAATTGTCCAGTGACTTTAAATATATTGGAAATTAAAACATAGTGTTGTTTTTATATAATTTTATTATGAATTTCCAACAAGTATCGACTAACACAATCACATTTTGACCAAATGGCATATAATGGTGGGCAATTCAAATTTTAAATAACAAATTCAATTATGCCCACTGTGTTCAATATTTTTGTATCAAAATTTTAGGGTATTTTTGCTATACCAAAAGGCATATTTTCTGAAAGTTTCAAGCCGATCGGTTTACTTAGTCAAACTGTACAATAAAATGAAAAAAGTAGTTTTACCTGTTTTTTTTTTTAAATTTTGTAGGTTATGTACGCACTTGAGCGACTTAAAACCAACGAGGGTTTGTTGGAAATTTCATTACGAAGAGTTTGGTTTCTTTTTTGTGTCGATCCGACTTATATATAACCGGAGTTATTCACATTTTAAGCTCAAAAAAAAGTTTTGAAAACTTAAATTGTTTATAAAAAAAAAGAGCACAAATTTTTCGAGGTCCAAAACTCAAGACTATACTCCTGGTAATACCCAGAGAGGATAAAATCATAATACTGCTGTATCTAGACTGTGCAATTTTAAATACTTTTTTTACTGCACTATAAATAAACTAAATATTTTAACAAAAATATATGTTTTTATTCTATCTACATTGAGCTTATTATATTGCGCAGTAATTAGCAGCGAAACGCTTTGAATATTACGTGGTGCAATCCGAAAGTTCTCGGACTAATGTCATACAGGGTGTGTCACCAAAATCCGGACAAATTTCAATTGAAATCTCCCGCCACATTCTTTCGCCAGAGATCGCCGTCGGCGTCCGAGCAGCAAACCAATTGAAGTAAATAGTGTTAGTCTCACAATTGTCACCATGTCGAAAACAAGTGCGGAGTATAATCGAAGAACTGCCATCATCGAAGATCTTCGCGCTGACCGGTCGGCACCGAAAATAATTCTGTTTTTTCGGATACTCGAAATCACCTATTTATGACGTTGGAGCCAAGTACAAGGCTCAAAAACAATCTAACCAAGGTACCAGTCGCCGGCGAAGAAGCGCCACTTGAAAGAATGTACCGTGAGCGCTCCTGAAGTCACCAAAAGGATTCAGTGCTGATTGTGGAGGATTCAAAGCAATCGTTACCAAAATTGGCGTCGATTGTGGGTGTAAGCGAGCCGACAATGTGTAGAATTGTCGAACAGGCCCTTCGATACTATTCCTATACAATTAAGATAGTTCTCTGAAGATGTCAGGACAAAGCGAGTGGCACGCTGCTATCTGTTTTTTGAAAACACGGAGCGGCGGGACGTATTAAGTTCTTCTCCGACGAAAACATTTTCACTGTTGATTGAAAAAATTAACCAGAGAAATGATCGCTGGCTTGCTCACGACCCGAAGGATGTCCCGATTGTTGCTAGAACGAAATTTCCGACCAGTGCCTACATACTAAGTATTGTGTCCAGTGAAGATGATGTCATGCCACCGCAGTTCTTCCAAAAAGGGGAAACTGTGACCAAAGAGGTATGTTTAAAAATTTTGAACAATATAATGAAGCCGTAGATAGAAGATACTGCGAATTAAGGCCATATGTCGGTCAAAAACTGTCTCTCAAACAACTTTGACATGTTTTGGTCCAAGGAATTCTGGCCTCCTAATAGTCCAGATTTGAATCCCTTGGACTACTACGTATGAAGCGTAAATTTAAGTGTCACAAACACCTGTCATCCTCCACTCTCCTTGTTCAGCTGATGTTGTCCAACATACTGTAAGGGATTTTCGATAAAACAACTTTGGCTGGGACAAATGCAGTTTAAATCTGCAATCATCGGCGAGACGTCGGAAAGTTACTTCAAATTGACATGGCTTAATGCCAAGAACCACGATTTCATAAATACAGAATACTTTAAGAGCAGAGCCCTGAGACAGAATTACTTCCAGATCTTTGCTGGCAGTCCTCGTACCACCCTCTTCAGGAACTTTATTTCACGAAAAACCTCGTCCATTTGAAATGAACTACTAAGGACTGCATTTTCTGCTGTGTACAGCCTGTAGCGATTCAAGACCATCGTTACTTCCAAAGACGCTCCTTTCTACAGCGCAGATGCTACAGTGTCATTGATCTTCGATCATTACAAGTTTAGTCTGAAGAATCGTGATTTTTCATCTTACGACACCCTGCTTAATTAAAAAATTAATCCATGTTTTTTTTTTAACAAAAACACTAAATAGGACCAAATTTTTTAAAAGATTTCGATTCAATATATATCCACATTTTATAAATTAAATAACCTAAATATACACCTTCTAAGAGTGATCAACAATTACGTCACAATGCTAATTTACACTGATCTGAGAAAAGCACAAGAATCAGCAGATCTATTTATCGATGTAGGTAACAATCAAGGTTACAGCTGAGCGGTTTTTACACTGGCGGCCTGGTATCCGATATAATTTACGACGTGACTAAAATTAAAAACAGAAAACTCCATGACGTAACTGTAGATTACTCGCAGGAAAACAACTAATTAAATATATTATTATAGTTAACATTATCACCGTAAGTAAATTATTAGACTAGGTAAAATTAAATTTAAATTAGATAAGAAATAAACTATTATACAGGGTATTAATTAAGGACATGACGAAAACCAGAACATGAAGTGCGACTTAAGTTTTAGACAAACAGTACAAATAGACATAGTCCTGTTCAAATTTAGTTTCTGTGCGGATCAATACAGTCATAATTTTTCTGACATACATTTTTCTTACATAATTCAAATTACCAGTGAGAGAAAAAGAGGTGATGACGAAAAACAATATCACGATGTATGTGTATATTAACTGCGTTGGGAATGTGGAATCTTTGACTCAATGACCCTGCTCAGCATATATCACCACTACACCAAACACTTTATTTTTGCACTCGACGTGCATTTCGCTAACCATGTTAGCTTCATCAGGAGCCATGATTGACTGTCAATCAGATAGATAGATAGATAGATATATATATATATATATATAAATATATATATATATATATATATATATATATATA
Organism: Pachyrhynchus sulphureomaculatus; assembly: GCA_019049505.1. Classification (NCBI taxonomy): domain Eukaryota; kingdom Metazoa; phylum Arthropoda; class Insecta; order Coleoptera; family Curculionidae; genus Pachyrhynchus; species Pachyrhynchus sulphureomaculatus. The sequence continues at coordinate 32,354,229 of CM032456.1, read as the reverse complement.
TATATATATATATAGAATAGAGATTTTATATCAGGTTTGCGGTCTCTAGACAATTAACACTCAATTATTGTTAATTCAATATTTCGTCATTATATTATGACTTCATCAGGAAAAAACTAAAGTAAAATACGAAACAATGGGTCAGACAATGGTAAACTACAATTGATAGTTAAGAACTTACCAAGAGTATGCTGTATATGTAAAGTAACAAAAATCATTAAAAACACTTAACTAACTAGATACATTAAATTAAATAAGACAATGCAACAGGGACTCTACACGGCTCATACTTATCAACTAATTGAAAGGTTGTGCCGGTACAAATTAAATATCAATAGTATACATTAAAACATGTGCAATCGTTCACAACCTGTCAGTAGTGGCAAAATTTCTTTTAATCAAATTTTAACACGTTACAATAGATGACGCTTAATTTATTCGTGTCCGATTTATAATTTACACAGGTTTTTTGCCTATTTATATGGCACATTTCAAGGAACAAACGATTCTTATAATTCTTTTCTTTCCCAATATTTCTACATTTGGAAAATCAAATCGATGTCCCGTTTTTATGTGGTGGTCTACAACGGCACATGATCTTTTGCTTATTTGACAATCACCTTATATTATGTGATTCTCTGTTTAAGCCATTGTAAGGTTTGTCCAACGTAGCAAGAGTCACAACCCAAACATGACAATTTGTAAATCACGTCGGTGTTATATAGTAATAATGGCTTTTGTTTGAGTTAAGTGAACAAGGTGTAATTGCTCAGACTATTATATTTTGAGATCTTTATATGTGTGAATCTTTTAAAAATAGAGATTACAGAGTCTGTTAACCCACGTATAAACGGTAGTTTCTGGTATTTTACTTCAGTGTATGTCTCTTCTGTGGGGCCATCATAATTATTAGAATCATAAATTAGTCTCTTCAGGATGTGTTTGGGGTACCCATTAATACAGAACATTCTAAATAATATATTTAAATTAGTTTGTAAGAAACTTTCATGGCTGATCTGTGTTACTCTGTTTTTCAAAGTTATTACACTGTTGTATTTCTGCTTAGTTGGGGGATTAGAATAATAATTAATTAATCTGCCGGATGCGGTAGGTTTCTGGTACTAGTTAAAAATAATCCTCATCCATTGTCCTCAGTTCTAATAACCTTTGTGTCATACTTCTATCGTTGTAGACCATCACATAAAAACGGGACATCGGTTTGATTTTCCAAATGTAGATATATTGGAGAAAAAAAGAATTATAAGAATCGTTTGTTCCTTGAAATGTGTCATATAAATAGGCAAAAAACCTGTGTAAATCGGACACGAATAAATTAAGCGTCATCTATTGTAACGTGTTAAAATTTGATGAAAAGAAATTTTGCCACTACTGACAGGTTGTGAACCATTGCACATGTTTTGATGTATACTATTGATATTTAATTTGTACCGGCACAACCTTTCAATTAATTGATAAATATGAGCCGTGTAGTGTCCCTATTGCATTGTCTTATTTAATTTAATGTATCTAGTTAGTTAAGTATTTTTAATGATTTTTATTACTTTACATATACAGCATACTCTTAGTTGGTAAGTTCTTCTTAAGTATCGATTGTAACTTACCATTTGTCTGACCCATTGTTTCGTATTTTATTTTAGTTTTTTCCTGATGAAGTCATAATATGATGACGAAATACTGAATTAACAATAATTGAGTGTTAATTGCCTGTAGACCGCAAACCAGATATAAATCCCTACATATTAAAGTACTTGCATACTCCAAAATCGGTCGAACGTACGAGCAATACAATAATTTAAGCACATTGCAAGAAAAATCGGTACTAAATCTATCAATAAAACCCAAACACCTACCGGCTCGCTGCACCACACTTATTTGATGGCCGATGAAAGATAAAGAACAATCAAACATCACACCAAGATCCCTAATCTCATGTACCCGTTTTAAAATGGTTGTATTTATATTATAATCAAACTGCATGGGACTTTTTAATCTAGAAAATGATATACAGGAGCATTTATCAGTATTCGGACATAAGCCGTTTAAAGTTACCCATTGGAAAAATATGTCAACATCTGCTTGCAAAATAAGACTATCCGCAGGACTAGAAATAATTTTTAATAATTTCAGATCATCGGCAAACATAAGAAAAGAAGTATTGGTAAGGAAATCCAAGTCCAAATAAGAGAAACAAAAGGGGGGCGCAATAGAGCCCTGGGGAACACCCGAGGGCACTATAATTATTTATTCTTACACTTTGCTGACGGCCCATTAAGAAACTTTCCAGCCAACGAAGAATGTGAATGCCAAGTGACCCAAGTTTGTTCAACAATAACCGATGGTTCTCTTTGTCGAACGACTTGGAGAAGTCAGTATATATGGTATCAACCTGACAGCCTCTCTCAAATGCGCCCAACAGGTAATCCACATATGTCAGAAGATTAGATACACAGGAGCGAGAACGCTGAAAGCCATACTGTTCATCCATGATCACCCGCCTACAGCGCCAAGAAAGAGAAAAGTGATCAATGAGTCAAAAAGCTTTGGTATGGTCGACTGTACGCAGATGCCCCTATAATTAGTCACGTCGCTACAATCACCAGATTTAAAAATTGGAGTTACATAGGAAGTTTTCCAATAATCAGGGAATACCTCCAAATCCAATGAGAGATTGAATAGGAAGTGAAGTGGTTTGCTTAAGGTGCACACACATTCCTTTAATAATAGAGGCGGTACACCATCAGGCCACTTGAGGTTTTAAGCCTGAGCGACATAGTTCATTAAAAACATCAACCAAACTAATATTTACGTTATTTAACGTTCAATTCAGTAAGGCTCGAGTAGTGGCCCGGTATTTCCAAAGGGGCATCCTCATATTGGTAATTGTTAAGTGTATGCAGACTTTTTTGACATTAATTTTGTTTATATTTTTATAACAATGATGTAACTTCTAACTAAAATGTTCCGTAGTTCCAATTAATTAGTTAAACATAACAGAAAAATAGTATCGAAGCAGGTGGTGTATGGAGACTTTTTGGACCATCAATATATATATATATATATATATATATATATATATATATATATATATATATATATATATATATATATATATATATATATATATATATATATATATATATATATATATATATATATATTGATATATATATATATATATATATATATATATATAATATATATATATATATATATATATATATATATATATATATTATATATATATATATATATATATATATATATATATATTGATTATATATATATATATATATATATATATATATATATATATATATATATATTGATATATATATATATATATATATATATATATATATATATATATATATATATATATATTGATTATATATATATATATATATATATATATATATATATATATATATATATATTGATTATATATATATTATATATATATATATATATATATATATATAATATATACATATATATATATATATATATATATATATATATATATATATATATATATATATATTATATATATATATATATATATATATATATATATATATATATATATATATATATAATATATATATATATTGATTATATACATATATATATATATATATATATATATATATATATATATATATATATATTGATTATATATATATATATATATATATATATATATATATATATATATATATATATATATATATATGTTTTGACGAATGTTCTCACGGGTGTAAAATGTAGTAGTGGTTTTTTCGGGTATCCCGTGTTAGCTTGAAGTCCCTTGATGGACGGTTTCGCTGACGTTTCAACGCCAAGACACCGACCACTGATCAACGCTTTGAAAAAGATGGATGAGATTCCATCGAAACGTCAGCGAAACAGTCCATCAAAGGACCCGAAAAACCACTACTACATATATATATATATATATATATATATATATATATATATATATATATATATATATATATATATATATATATTGTATAAAATATGTAAGAAAAATCTAAAACATAATAAAACTTAATAGTCTCACAATTGAGTAAGAAATAACGTCCCAGAGTTTGGCCACGTACTTTATTAACACCGTCGATTGTAAATATGAAATACTGAATATATTTCGATCTATCATGACTTTGAAAATAAATAATTAGGAGATTAATAATAAATTCGTTTCTACTATTCTACCGATTAAGGCAAGACAATATCGGGAACTAATCGTTGAAAAAATAACTGCCTGGTATTTAGTACAAATACATCACAGATTTTACTAAGATGGTGATCGCGCTTAAGTACAACATTAAAACAATCGATAACATAGAATTCTGTATGAAAAATCACTCGCGTACTGCATTACGGAGATTCGTCAGCTTTTCTAAACATTAATCTTTGACCTAGCAAGTTACATTCTTTACTGCCAGAGTAAGGATATTACATCCATTTTCTGTCTTACTTACAGCTTATTTATACACAACGAAATAACAAACTTTTCAGTAGATAAGTAACAGCTTTCTTCCTGCGGTCTGCGGATATTTGCATAAGTAGCTGATGTTCGAGCGTTCAAACTGAATAAGGAAATAAGCGTACCGTCATCTGCAAAGTTGTGTTAATGTAAATGAGAAAGAGAGTAGGAGCCTTTGTGGGCCTCGAGGTACACCAGCGCTGATAGTGAAAGAAAGAAAAAACTCCTAGTCAAGGCTCTTAACGGACTAGAGAAATGTGAAATGTAGAGTCTAAGAAGACTCCTGAAAACATTCTTGGCAACCTACATAACCAACAAACAGGTTTTGTGAAGATTCAAGCTACAGATTATTGTTTTTGTGAAACATTGGAACGCATCAAACCTGAGCCACTTATTGTGAGAAATTGGAGGAAACATCGAAGGAAAAAGAGATCTCATTGTTTCACAACATCTGAAATTGGTGTAACACCCCGGATATTATCCCGTTATTTAAAAGGATAGAAGAAGGCATCCCTCGCATCAGACATTGAACACGTGTCACCCTACATAATAATTAAGTATACAATACTGCAAGAAAAAGAATAATCTTTCTCTTACTTTCTATGTCTCATTATGGCTTTACATTGCTCATCCACTGAAAGTTTATTATATCACTGCTGACACAAAATCAAATAATATTCTCTGTAAATTTTTTACGGCGCTTTTGTACTAACTCGTTTTGCAACTGTGTAATGCTACACTCAACATGATTGTAAACAGCATGAACAAAAACACTTTAATTTCACTAAATAATACCAAAAAAAAAAATACTTCGTTTTCCTTAAGAAAGCAGCAAGTTTCCCTTTGACCTAATAGTCCTCGAATTGTAACTATAATTATTATTAATACCATTGAGATCATCATTTGAATACCCTGTATGTCCGTTTGGATACCCGTTCGAATAACCATTCTTGCCTACGATGTTGCTGCCATTTCCATTATACATCGGCGAATATGATATTTCATCTTGCTTCTGACTCTTCTCTGCGTAAGGTAAAACGGTTTCTTTTTGCTGTTCTCGTTTCTGATCATATTTGGCCTACATAAAAAAAGGTTCAGTCAAATATACCTTAAAGATTTACAAGGCAATATGTTTGTTTTTGGTTCACTGTAAATATCTTCTCAATTAAAGTAAGTACACGAAATAATTAAAGAACAGTAAAATTTGTAAAGTTATTTCGGGCAATATGCATTTCCGTTCTAACTTTCTTATTCTACATCGGTAAATCTTCGCTCTTGCGATTGCAATTCTTCTGAAAATTCCGTCGCATCGAACTTCCGCACCGTTCTAAACAAAACGCTTACTTATAAAACCGACAAACCCTCGACCAAGGATGGCAGTCAGTCCACCAATTGTCGGTAATCAACCTAGACCAAACCAGCCAGGACGATTTATATTACATGGAGTGAAAAGTTCGAGAAATGGCAACACAAACAAAAAACCCATATGATTTTCTGTTAGTTCAGGTTCAAAAGATTCGTGTAGAATTTTAATGCCATTTTGTCTATTAGTTTGCGAGTTATAGCTATTTGAGGGACGCTGGCACACACTGTCACAAACACCAGATGTAACGATAAACGAAGAAACATATATAAAGGAAGAAGACGTAATAGAAGCACTGGAAAAATTAAAAAAAAAAAAAAACGTAAATATCCCGGCGAATGAACTACTAAAATATGGAGGAGACTTTCTGGTTAAGCAACTCATACAGAGGATTATAACAGCGACAGTTATACTAATCCACGACAAGGGAGAAAAAGAAGATCCAAATAACTATAGAGGCATAAATCTACTAAACTGTACACTGAAATTAACAACAAAGATTATTACAACAAAAATGAACGCGAGAATACAACTGGAAGAAGAACTGCAAGGATTCAGAAGTGGGCATGCGCCGATGCCGTATTTATTGAGAGACAGGTAAAAGATAAATCCATAGAACACAATATTCCCGCATACTAGTGCCTGATATCCTTAAAAAGCTTCATCTATTATATAACAGAAACATCCAATCCCATTCCCTAATCAAAACTATCGAAAATATATATAAAGACAATAAAGTAATCGCAAGATTAGCAGAACCAATCAACTATGAATCTGGAATCAGGCAAGGAGACTCTTTAAGTCCTCTTCTATTTAATGTTGTTATGGATGAAATTATAAAGAATGTCAAAAGAAAGAAGGGATATAGAATGGGTAACAGACAACTTAAAATTATATGTTATGTGGATGACACGATAATAATGGCTGATTTTGGATGGTTGTAGCTTCTACTTGATGGAAATTCATTATAAATATATAATAAAAGACTGTTTTAGTCAATTTCCACTGATTTATTTAAATTGCGATGACGCGTTTCGCTGTCGATGCAGCTTCTTCAGATCTACATTTTACACTGTCAAATTAGGTTTAATCTTCACAATTTTATATTATTTGTTAATTATAATATTACACCTTAAATTACATTGATAGTATTGGAAAACCCACACAGACATGGAATTAGGAGAATAAATTCAATAATGGTGAATTCTTTAAATCTACCTGGTCGTTGAGTAAAGTATCTGTAGTCTTTAATTGCATTGTCTCTAAAAGGTTAGTTTTAAACCTTTTTGTTGGGTATGTAAAATTTTGAAATTCTTGTTAAACGTGTGATTTTGTGTTAAACGATGATTAGCGTATGTTGAATTAGACTTTCTATGGATGAAACTTTTTTCGTGTTCTGTAATTCTTTGTATAAATGTATGTCCAATTTGTCCTATGTATGTTTTAGGACATTAGGGGTTATATACAGTTAGAATTTGCAAAAAATCGATTTTTTTTTATTTCATTTTCGTAATGTATATATATTTAAGTACACGCACAGGAAATTTTAAGTCAATCCGACGATTATTCTGGAAGTTACACGAATATGTGTAAAGACATCAGAGCGCTTGAAAAGAGGAGGCCGGAGCGGCAGTGCTTACCTAGAACGCTCTTTCCTTAATTTACCTGCCTATTGTAAATGTCCCTTCTATTGTATTCAGGTATATAAAGCGAAAGTGTATTAGGGTTCTTTTTATACCTGCGAGGTAAATTTACATTTTTTTCTCCCCAAAATGGCAAATATAAGAATGTAGTAGTCAGTCTAAACAGCGAAGCCAAACAGTAAACTTGTGAGATCGGTTTATATTTTCTTATGTTCTTTTCGTGAAAATGAAGGGTTCCAGAGAACTGAGAAAATCTTCTAGCATACGTAAATCAAGAACAAAAAAGCGAAAGAATGTTTTTAATCCAAAAACAGCTGAAACTGATGAAAGTAGTTTTAGTGCCTCTGCGAAAAAATTCAAAACGCAAGAAGAAATTTTAGTAACAGCGTTTGCAGCAATTTCTGAATACGTAAAGTGTAAAATCTGTGACGGAAATGTTCAGTTTCAAACCGCTTCTGAACGAGGACTTGGTTTTAAACTTGTTTTGCTGTGTGATAAGTGTTCAGTTCGTACCATAAATTCTAGTCCTTTTGTCGGGCACTCTTATGAGATAAATAGACGATTTTTATTTGTCATGAGAGTTCTCGGATTAGGGTTAAAAGGTGCAGCAAAATTTTGTGGATTAATAGATATGCCAGCTTTTATATCACAGCCTACTTACGATTTAATAATCAAAAATATACATTCCTGTGTAAAAACAGCCACCGAAAAACTTTTTCAACAAGCTTATACTCAAGAAAAAAATTTGACTTCCGAAAACCAAGGTCAGGAAAATTCTACAGAATTAACTGTATCTGACGATGGAACATGGAAAAAAGCGAGGGCATACTTCCTTGTACGGCGTAACATCATTGATCGGATACTATTCTGGAAAAATCATTGATATTTTTGTGAAAAGTTCCTACTGTAAACAGTGTGAAACTTGGAGCAAGAAACTCAATACTGAAGAGTATAATGATTGGTATGAAGGTCATCAAGATGATTGCAGTGCAAATCATTCGGGTTCTTCTGGAAAAATAGAAGTCGATGCAGTAATCGAAATGTTCAAGCGTTCAGTTGAAAAATTTGAAGTGATGTACAGAAATTACATCGGAGACGGTGACTCCAAAACGTACGAGGGGGTTTTAAAAGCTGCACCTTACGGTGATCAAGAAGTTGCGAAGAAAGAATGTATTGGACACGTACAGAAGAGAATGGGCACGCGACTTCGAGATTGTGTAGAAAAAAAATGTGGAAACAGTTGAAAAAGCAGATTGAAAAATAAGAAAAAAAAAACTCTTGGTGGAAAAAGCAAACTAATCGATAAATTGACAGTGTACTATGGCTTAGCAATTAGAAGACATTGTGATTCTGTTGTAAATATGTACAATGCAATCTGGACCACATTTTATCATTACTGCTCAACAGACGATAAACCTCAACACGAGAAATGCCCGACCGGGCCGGAGTCATGGTGCTGTTGGCAGCGAACAGTAGCTGCGAATGAGTTATCAACTTTTAAGCATGATTATCAGCCATTACCACAGGATGTTGCTGAGGCTGTGTACTCAATTTATACAGATCTCAGCAATGAAAAATTATTAGACAGATGTGTGGGTGGTTTCACCCAAAACAACAATGAGAGCTATAACCAACTTATATGGAAAATATCTTCCAAAAATAGTTCCGTCTGGTTCTAAAACTGTGGAAATGGCTGCATACATCGCTGCCGGCGTGTTCAATGAAGGTATAACATCCCTGTTGTATTACATGAATGCAATGGGGATTTCACTTGGGCCCAATGCGCATTCTTATGCAGAAAAAGAAGATGCACAGCGCGTGACAATCTCCGAACAAAGAGCGCATGAGAGCACACGAGAGGGAAGAATGGCCCGCACACAACACCAACTGGAATTACTAGAACCTGCCGAAGGAGCGGAGGGTTTATTATATGTCCCTGGAATAGACGACTCGATGTACACAAGCTTCGTAAGTATATTTTTTAGTAATTAATCGAAGGTTTTTTCTCACCGATAAATATATATTTTTTATAAGCAATTTAAGGCCAAAATTTTGGCCAAAAATCATTTTTTTTTCTTGAGAAGACGCTATTTTCGCAAAAAATTTTATTTTGCTTATTCCTTCGATTAATAACTAGATTATACTTTACTTTAACGGTATACGTTTGGTTTTTTTTTTTTTTCCAGCTTCTGGAGATCAGCTATAGCAGCCTTCAAAATTATTATTTTTACAATTAAAAAATGTTGAAATACAGTTAAAAGTTACCAGAATATGTGTAAAAATTTTTACATTAATAAATTTAAAAGTTTTCTCAGGAAAATTCTTGAAAAATCCCTTTTTTTAGCCCTCCTGACTGTATATAATCCCTTAGGACATGCTTCCTTAGAGACGGCGAAATATGCCACGAGGATGGATTTTTCAACAAGATAATGATCCGCAACATCGATCCAAGCTTTTACAAGAATTTTTCAGAAAGAAAAATCTTCGACTTTTAGAATGACCAAGTCAATTCCCGGACTTGAACCCCACAGAACATTTGTGGGAAGAGTTGTAAATGAAAGTGGGAACTCAGAATTGTTCCAATAAAGGTGTTCTCTGGAAGAAGGTTCAGGAAGAGTAAGCCAATATCAGAGACAGAATTCGCGAATTAATCGAATCGATATCTCAACAATGTGCCGCTGTTTTACCATCGAAGGATATGGCTACAAAGTATTGATAAGAATGTATCTTTTACTGCCACTTTTTTCTGATTATAGTGATTTTTGCTGTTATATACCTTTTTATTGTGAAATTTGAAGTTAGCTCAATACTTATGAACAAGCGAAAAATGGTATTTTTGTTATAAATGATTGTTATTTATAGTAGAAGATTTTCGAGTTGTATATGTTGTTAGTATAATTAAAGTAGTTTATGATGGTGTATTTGGTTTTTTTCTCTTCTTCTTTTATAACTCAATTAATTACAAAAATATTTTTTTGCCCAAAACTTTTGCACGCAACTGTATATAAACAAGCAGCTTTTCAGGAAACATCTATATATACACCATAACAAGTTGCTCGACTAGACTGCGAAATTTAACGGATAGACGATGAAAAATTAGAAAGAAAAATGGATTCTTACTACGCCAACACTGAAACAGCACTACTGTACAATACACTAAACTTACCTTGTTATAATATAGAACTCCAAATATAGCCATTAGCATCCCAACAACATTCATCGAAGTTACAGGATTCCCCAAAATAAACAGCGACAATGCTATAACGAAAATTCTTTTGCTACAATTTGCTACAGCGTAAGTTAAGGGAGTGACTAGAGACAGGACGCTAAAAGCGATGATGTTTTGTAACCAGTTGAGAACTCCGTCGACAAACAGGAGGGCTATAACTCTATAGTCATGATATGCCTGAAATAATAACAAATTGAATCATCATAAATTACAATTTTTCAAACTTTTAAAAGCAAGCAAATCATAAGGGTAATAAAGCATTTTTTATTATTAATATAGATTTATCACTTGGCAACTACTACTACACTAATCACTCTTAACCAACATTCTGTTCTTTAAGGTATTTCTTACGCGTAACTGTTAAGAATAGTTTTGTTTGAAATTTTGAGAATAAATTTTAGCATTATGCATTCATGCTTCAATATAAATATGGTTTACCACACCGTATTGCCATAATTAAATGTAAAAGTTTCAGATATTTTATCACGTAAGAGATAGGAACCCATACTTATTCTGTGATCAAAAGCATGCACTTTTTACAATTTTTGTTGTCGTATGTACCTTAATAAGTCAAAAGTTAGAAAAAAATATGTACATAAAAAATTACTTTGCTTTCGTTTGTTAAAATATGAAGGCAGTTTTACCTCGTAGTTATTTTAAAAAAATATTAAATAAATATTACTTTTTTAAGTAATGAAGTAAATTTTCGCTGTAGCAATGTAGCTTGAAGAAGACTGCGCGCGCGGACGCAGGTGTTCTTTCAAATTTTGAATCACATATATGCATTACAAAATCATATAAAACACATAAACTACCAAACAGAACTTGATGAACTAAACGCACAAATAACCAACAGCCTACTCATTACTACAAAACAAATAGCAACATCGAAAAAAGAAAAAAAAACACACACAAAAATTAAGTAAAGCAACACAAAATCTCATAAAACTATTAAGAAATGATCCTACAAATTGCAGATTAGAATTAGCAGAAATAGACAAAAAAAAACAAAGAACAAAATCAGGGAAGACGTCTGACAGTACAGAACCTCAAACACTATATGGTATCGCCACTGCCCGGGAAAGAAGAAGGAAATAAAGGGATAGTAAGAAATGTGGATCTGAAGAAATTCCCCATGTAACAACGGATGAAATAATGAACGCCCTACAATATATGCACAACAACAAAGAACCCGGGGACAATGAAATAACTATAGAAATGATAAAGTACGGCGGGGCATCGATAATACAATTTCTCCAAGCTACGGGGCATCGATAATACAATCTCTTCGAGATAAATGTGACTTACATATTAACTGAATTAAAATTTGTTTACTTCGATTTAAGATGTGGCTTTAAGTACAATGACCCACTATTCCTTGACGAGCAATATGGCGTCATATTTGAGTTTAGGACGGTACATCACATCGCAAAATTTGCTCAGAATGTCGTGTATTGTGACAAGAGGCTAGTGTGGATGGATTAGACTACAGGTACCCATAGCTAATGCGAGAGCCTTGCTATAACGATTTCGCTAAATAGTTCTCGCAAGCTACATGTTACAGTGGAACAAAAAAGCAATTTGTAAGATTATTGTCAAGTCAAGGCGTCTGCGTTGTTTATTATTATTATTGAAGGAGTTCACGACGTATTGGGCAAGTTTCGCGATAGAAAAAAAATTAATGATAGCTGACATCGAATACTTCGTTAGAAACGATCAACTGCACGGAGATTTAGATATCCAGGCAATAGCAGATTACAACGGTAGCTTACGGAGACAGTACAACATGCTAGTCGAACGATCTTGGGTACCGGCGACGCGACGTAGTGACCTCGTAATAGATATCTAAGCATATGCTTGCCGGTCACATACCGATCTACACAACACATCTCGATATATTAGCACTAACATCGAAGATAAGAGTAGTCATAGGGTCGCTATGAGCCAGCAGTAGCTCCTATCTAAGAAGACAGACTAAGCAATATTACCATAACCTGTTAAAAAATACGCCGTTTTAGAAAATAGATTGTTTAGATAAAGCTAGAAAGATACCAACATCTTGGGGAAACGCCTTGATTGTGTTTATATTTAAAAGGGAGAAATTGAAGAATTAGAGAACCATCAGCCTGTTATCGGTACTATACAAAATTAGACAGTTACCAACTACGTGACAAGCGAGATTTAGACGGGGATACAGCACTTTGGACCAACTTCAAACAATTATAATACTAGTGGAAAAAGCAAATGAATACAAAATCACCTTGTGGCTACGAAAAAGCATTTGATTCCGTGGAGATATGGGTAGTCCTTAACGCCCTAAGTAACAACAGAGTCGATGCAGAACGCTTCTTGAATACATATATAAAAATGCCACATCACAAATAATGCTTGAAGAAAAACCAAATAAAATCAAAATTAAAAGAGGAATTAGACAAGGCGATTCGATATCCCCAAAGCTGTTCACTTTGACTCTAACAGGCATGTTCAAATCGTTAAAGTGGGAAAATAAAGAAATACTAATAGACGGTGAACGATTAAATCACTTAAGGTTCGCAAATGATATGACTGATCGTCAACACTAGGGTGACCGCAAAAAATCGATGTAGGAATTTTGTTCGTCTGGACCCCACAAAACGATTCCCCATTCCAGATATTGAGATAGCCGAAATTTGAGCTCGATTAAACGACGTTAACCCGTGCCGCTCGTCGCTCAAAGTTTGAAAAAATCCAAATTTTTTACCAAAAAGCTGACATATGGAGCCATAACTCCAGAACGGTAAATAATAGAAACACGCTTAATATCTCAAAAGAAAGCTAATGTTGTTCTTCAAAATTTATATTCTATACATAATTGTTGTTATTTTAAGTCAAACCGAGTTACAACAGCCTTTAGCCCCAAAAACGTGACCTGGTACCAGTAGGAGCCAGTTTGGGAGTATTCTAAAAATTTTACGGGTTTTTACATAATGTGTCTCAGGATTAACATTTTTTTGTTAAAAAGTATTTTGGAACTCAATTTTCAAACATAAAGAGCCTTTTGTTCAAATTTAATCTTTTATTATATGGGGATTACCTGACTAGTTTACCAAAGAAACACCCGTTTGACAGGTAAAAAGTAGGGTGAATCTAATTTCTATTTTAGGGATGGTGATTTTACTTCAGCGTACAACCGCCCTTTTATTTATTCAGTTTAGTTTCTAAAGTGCCTTTGAGCTGGTTAGATCGAACAATTATCTAGTGAAGATATTTTAACGTTTTTTTTTTTTTAATTTTCCAAGTGTGTGTGTTATTGTTTTTATAACTATTATAGTATTATTTTAAAAGACATTTGAAAACATTTTATTGAAATTAAAGTTTGCAATATATTTTGTTTCATTTTCCAAGTTAACCGTTATTTACCTATTGGCCTCTGAAATTGCATCCACATCAGGTGTACAAAGCCGGACCAAGGATAAAATATTTCTTGTGGGCTATCCCATTCACCAGATCACCGGTTGTAAACTACCCTCAAATCGTCAAGTTTTGTGTGCTTTATTTTATAATTTACGTACTGTGAAATTAACTGTAAGAGAATCAGCAAAACTTACAATACGAGAAGTGTTCATTTTTTGGGAGAAAGCTCGAATCCCGACTAAACATGAGCAAGATGCAATTACTAAGCTGGAAAAACTTCACGCCGAGTGGAGAACTCTTCAAAAAGACCGGAAGAAAACGGCCAAGAACAAATTTAAACAGTTTGTTGAAAAGTTGGATGATCTCTTTGATATTGTTCAACAAGATGCCTTGGCTCTGATGAAATCGGAAGAAGATAAGGCGTTTCTCGTGAAACAGAGGCAGAAGGGCCGCCCAGGTTCCATGACTGGAGTGGATCTCAAGTTGTCTCGAGCTGAAGAAATCAAGGTGCAAAAGGAACTTGCAAAAATGAACCGACAAATCCAAGAAGCAACTTTTGATATTGGTGAGTTTTTTTTTTATTATTAGTATTCTAAAAAATAGATAAACAAATAAGAAAATAGTTTCATTATAATTGAAAGAAAATTGTACATGAGAGCATGATTTGGCATCTTTATGATTGAGTTTATATTTTTTAAATAATACCTTTTGATAATTAGAAGTAGGTAATTTAGTACCTACGTATTATTACTATTCTGCTAAAACGACAAGTTTTTATAGTCTTTTTTTTTTTCTTTTGTTCTTTTGACAAGAAGACAAGTTCGAAGAAGGAGAAGAAGACACTGAAGAGGACAGCATCTATCAGGAACTTGAGAGCTTGGAGGAAATGGACATCCCTGAAGAAGCTGCAGAAGATCCAGGACCATCTGAGAGCAAGAGGATGAAAGTTTCATTTGCAAGGGGCGTTAAAGAGATTTTAAACATGAAATTGTCCATTTTATTAGATCGATGTAAGGTATCCCGACAGAAATGCCACGAGAATTTTAATAGCTACTCTAGAAGCACTAAACCTTGACCCTCTTGAGTACAAAGTCTCGAAAACTTTATTACATGATAGAAGGCAAATATTCAGAGAACAATATAATAAAAAAAATTTTGATAAAGTAAACATTCCTGAAAAAGTAAGCCCGGGTGTTTTAAAAAATGAACAATGTGAGCGAATAGCTATAGCTATTTCATATGGCGAAAAGGAGCAGCTGCTGGGAGTTCCTGTAACAGCAAACAGCTCTGAAGAGGAGCAAGCCGTAGCCGTATATGAATGCCTACATGAATGGGGTTTTCTCAACACCGTCAAGGCGATGTGCTTCGACACTACAGCATCCAACACGGGAAGACTCAAAGGAGCATGCGTCATATTGGAGCAAATATTAGGAAGAGAATTGTTATACCTAGCTTGCCGTCACCATATCTTGGAAATTCTGTTAAGAGGCGTATTCGACACAAAAATGGGATCAACCACTGGACCTCATCCAGACATTTTCAAGAGATTCCTCACTGCGTGGCCCAAGATAGACAAAAGAAAATACGACACAGGTATCAGTGACAATCTAATACAAAAGCAGCTAACTCCAGAAGTAATTGCAAATGTTACTGCTGAATTCGAGACCAAATTAACTGAGAGCCACCCCAGAGATGACTACAAGGAGCTATTGCAGTTGGTTCTCGTATTTGTTGGATCACTAGACGGCAATGTTGTGGGTTTTAGAACTCCAGGAGCCATTCATCACGCTAGGTGGATGGCAAAGGCTATTTACTGCTTAAAAATGTTCATTTTTCGTCGTCAATTTAAGATGTCTAAAGAAGAAGAAAGTTCTGTGCGTGCCATTTCTGTTTTCCTAGTTAAAATTTATTGTAAAGCTTGGTTCAATGCTCCAAAAGCTCATCTTGCACCAAAGCAAGATTTAGGTATTTTGCATAGTCTGTTAGACTATAAAGAATGTGACAACGACATTGCAGAAATAGCCCTGACCAAATTTTCGAACCATTTGTGGTATTTGAATGCAAAGTTGGTGGGATTATCGTTTTTTGAACCCACCATTACAGACGATGAAAAGTTGTTAATGGCTAATAAATTGCTCAGTAGCACAGATGAACCATCACAGCACGCTAGGGTTGTAAATCCAAAAGTTAGGAAAGAAAACTTAAAAGAGGTAGTTGATGGAGGATTGGTAAATTTACCCACCAAAGAAACGTTTACATTGTTTGACCAATTTAATATAAAAACAGATTTCCTAAGACAACATCCAAACACCTGGCCTCAAAATAATGACTTCCAAGAAGGATTGAAAATTGTCAAAAAAGTAGTTAATGATATGGCTGAGCGTGTGTTAAATTAATAATCGACTTTAACGACCTTCTGACAAAAGATGAAGACCAAAAGCAATATGTCCTGCAAGTTGTAAGTAAATGCCGAGCATTATATCCTGACGTTTCAAAAACTACTTTAACAAAAGCTCTAGAATAGATTAGATAACTATGTAAAATTATCAACTCATGTAGGTACTACGTCTGTATCTTTTCTGTGTCTGTTTTGTATGTATTATATACCTAATTTTTATATTTTAAAATAAAAAATGTCATTAGACTTATCAGTATTACTTGTTTTTTTTTATTATATTTCTACTTTAAACTCAAAAATATACCAAAAAAAAGCAAAATTTATCACTTAATAACAAAATATACGAAGTATGCTCCTAGTGGTACCAGGTCACGTTTTTGGGGCTAAAGGCCTATTATGTATAGAATTTTGAAGAACAACATTAACTTTCTTTTGAGATATTAAGCGTGTTTCTATTATTTACCGTTCTGGAGTTATGACTCCATATGTCAGCTTTTTGGCCAAAAATTTGGATTTTTTTCAAACTTTGAGCGACGAGCGGCACGGGTTAACGTCGTTTAATCGAGCTCAAATTTCGGCTATCTCAATATCTGGAAAGGGGAATCGTTTTGTGGGGTCCAGACGAACAAGATTCCGACATTTTTTTTCCCCCTCTATGAGATCCGGTCACTCTAGTCAACACAAAAGAAGAATTACTAGAAATGCTGATGGAAAACAAGGCTCGAGAAATAGGTCTAAAACTAAACTTCACCTAAACGAAATAGTTGAACAACGAAAGTGAAGATAACAGCCAGGAACTATTAATAGAAAGTGAAAGAATAGGAAAGGTACAAACATTCGTATATTTAGGACAAAAAATCGAAATATCAAAAAATAATTTAAAGTCTGACTTGGATAGAAGAATCTCGTTAGCTTGGTCTGCGTCCACAAGGTTAAAATCTACATTTAAATTACAATAAAACCATTTTATTTTATTCGAACATGTACTGCCGGTTTTAATATATGGTACTGAAACGTGAGCTTTAAATAAAAGTAAAATAAATAAACTCCAGTAACTCAAAGAGCAATGGAAAGGGAATGCTAAATATTAGACTCCAAGATCGTATTCCTAACATCGAGATATGAAGAAGATCAAAAGTGACAGATGTAATATAACGATTATGTATATTAAGGTGAAATTGGGAGGGGCATATCGCAAGGCTGAATGATAACAAATGGACACGTCGTATAGAGAACACAAAAGATGCAGAGGTAGACCTCAGACAAGATGGACGGACGACATAAAAAGATTAGCAGGACACGATTAGATGGAAAAAGCAAACAAAGCTCACTGGAGACAACTTGGGGAGGCTTACATCCGACTAGGGATGGAATAGCTAATGATGATGATGATGATGATGATGATGATATGCACTACATTGATAGTAGAATAAACGCGTGCCTCGCACGTGCATATATTCAGTTATCAATACTTAATAATTGATATATTTTTAATAAATAATCCTAAAGTATCGTTTTAATTAAGTATACATAATCTTTATTGTATATCGTGTAATAGTATCAAGGTTATTATAAATAACCCGTAATTGCGTACGGCGGAAAGCAAGCGGGAAGTTACGTTGCCACATTCATCATAACTTGAAAACCAAAATATTTCACGTCTTTCTCTAACATAATGCTCTTTCTGTCTTCTGGAAGAAATACCTTGTGGGTGACATCACATAAGTGACATCACATCTAATAGTGAGCGGCATTTTTTTTATAGGCATAGCACATGTGCAAAAGATGCTAGAGGAATGGACTGTCCCGACATAGCTACGTCGGCTTCAGCTTCGTTTTTGTAACTTGGGGTGACAGTAACCTACTTGGTTACTGTCGCCCTAAGACGTTGGTACCTAACCGGTGGGTCACCAGCCCACAAGGGGGTCGCCTTGGCTTTTCTCGGGGGTCGCCGGATATCAATATTAAAAACCAACGAGGATTAGTATTAAAAACAACAACGGAACATTTTATTTAGAAGTTACATCAAAATGTAAACAAAATTAATGCAAAAAAAGTCTCCATACACTTAACAATTACCAATAATAGTTTGACGGAGTTTAATGGAAAATTACAACTTCGTTTAAACTAATATTTAGAGGGACCGCCGTTGGCCTTGATAATCTCCTGTAACCTTTTGTCATGCTTGCAACCAGCTTTTTAGTAACTTCTGCTGACATGTTCTCCCATTCGTTCAATATTCTGATTTTTAATTCTTCTCTATTTGAAACATTATGTTTGCGAACGCACCGTTTAGGTTCCTCCCATAAATGCCCGATGGGGTTAACATCGGGTGATTGCATAGGTGTACGAAGCTGCTGTCACACATTATGGATTATCCATTCTCTCACCAAGTTTGCGGTATGTTTCGGATCATTGTTCTGTTGGAAAATGTATGTTTTTCAGAGTGCTAATTTTTGGAATTTTCTCTTAAATTGTCTCTCCGAATATTCAGATGAACATGCTGTTCCATAGTGCCATTAATAAAATGTAAATTTCCAACCCCCTCCAGCGGACATGCATGTCCAAAGGAGAACACTGCCACCCCCTTATCTCACCGTGGAACAAATCGAATGCGGAATTCTCCTTTCTCCAAACTTTAGTTCTGCCATCAGACCCAAAAAGGTTAATTTTAGTTTCATCACTAAAGATTACGGATACCCAAAATTCAGGAGGTTTAGTAACGTATTCCCTAGTAAAAGCAACCGCCTTTTGCGATTAGCTTCCGAAATTAACGGCTTCTCCTGGTCGCACACCCCTTATAAACTGCCCTGTGTAAACAATTTCTCACTGTTTGTGAACAAACATTTTTCGAAAATAGTTCCCGTACTTCTTCTTTTAATTTTAGTGCACTTTTTTTGGGGCGACAGGAGCGTGGTCGAATTTTATAGGAACCTGTTGATTTATACCGGTTTACAACGTACTGAACAGTAGCATGCGACTTTTTAACAATTTTTTCTATATTTCTGTATGATTTTCCATCTTTCCACAAATCAATTATGATCTTTCGAACTTGAAATGAAATTTTTATAATTTCTCTCGCTCATTTTTAATAATACTTTGAAAACCCCCTGCAAAATTACTAGCAACAAGTGACGTATTATAAATATGGCCGAAAATTATTCATTTGTTTTCAGTTTAGCGAGCAATAGATAGCTTGATAAAATGCGGCTGCTTTTAACGTGTTTTTTCTGCAATGCAATTCTTGAGTGTATGAGACTTTTTTGACATTAATTTTGTTTACAGACGATGCTCTGTGTTTGGTGGGACCAGAGGGGCGTGGTCTATTATGAGCTGTTAAAACCTGGGGAAACGGTTAATACTAAACGTTACCAACAACAATTGACCGATTTGAACCGTTCGCTGCTTGAAAAAAGGCCAGAATACCGAAAGAGGCAACACAAAGTCATTTTTCTTCATGACAATGCTGCATTACATACGGCAAAACCATTCCCGACACGTTGGAAGCACTCAGCTGGGAAGTTCTACCCCATGCGGCTTACTCACCAGACTTGGCTCCTTCCGATTACCACTTGTTTGCATCGATGGGTCACGCACTTGCTGAGCAGCGCTTTGGTTCGTACGAAGACGTGAAAAAATAGCAGCAAAAGGGGAAGATTTTTACTGGCGTGGTATTCACAAATTGCCCGAAAGATGGGAAAAATGTATAACAAGCGATGGGG
The DNA here is from genome assembly GCA_019049505.1 of Pachyrhynchus sulphureomaculatus. NCBI lineage: Eukaryota > Metazoa > Arthropoda > Insecta > Coleoptera > Curculionidae > Pachyrhynchus > Pachyrhynchus sulphureomaculatus. The sequence goes on along the minus strand of CM032456.1, from coordinate 32,333,971 downwards.
CATACTTTGAATAAAGCACTTTTTATCATTCTTCCGAATTTAACATGTTTTTTTAGAAAAAAATCCGCATTTCATACTTGTACACTTGGTATATATATATATATATATATATATATTATATATATATATATATATATATATATATATATATCTATAATATATATAAAATGCAACGTCTCTCTGTCTGTCTGTCTGTCCATTAGTGCGACTATCACTGAAGAACTACTTATCCGATTTACGTACTTTTTTAAAACATACATATGTTCTCTGGCCAGGTTATAGGCTATATTTTATTACGATAGGTAGCATAAGAAATGAGCAGTGACGTAAAATAGTGAATGATGTCGGAAATAAGTTTTGCCGCTAGCGCGTGCCTTTGCAATACACAGCCTAAACCATTAAATATGGAACAATGTTATGTAGCAAAGAATATCTGTAATGTATAATCTATAATATATATAAAATGCAATGTCTCTCTGTCTGTCTGTCTGTCCATTAGTGCGTTTATCACGCTTGAACCACTTATCCGATTTACCTGACTTTTTTTAAATTCATACATATATTCTTTGGCCAGGTTATATAATAACAATAATAATCTATATCTATAATATATATAAAATGCAATGTTTGTCTGTCTGTCTGTCTGTCCGTTAACGCGCTTATCCTCGAGAACCACTTATCCGATTTACGTGATTTTTTTAAATTCATACATACTCGTATGTTCTCTGACCAGGTTATAGGTATATATTTTATTACATCTATAATATATATAAAATGCAATGTATCTCTGTCTGTCTGTCTGTCCGTTAGTGCGCTTATCACTGGAGAACCACTACGATAGGTAGCATAAGGAATGAGCAGTGACAATAATAGTAAATGAAGTCGGACAAAGTTTGCCGCTAGCGCGTTCTCTTGCAATACACAGTCCAAACCATTAAATATGGAACAATATTATGTAGCAGAGTATATCTATAATATATTGTAACATTCATTTTTTCCTAGATTTTAAGACCATGTAATGTTACTGATTTTTCCATTTCAAATTGTACTTATTTTCATTTTTGTTCCGAACGGTATATTAAACAGGGATTTTCCCAGACGTTCGGTATATACGGCGTTGTGCGGGTCCCTGACCGAACCTCTCGCTACGCCGCGATTGGTGGAATGTTTGATCGGCAGTTTTGATTGGAGCGTCGTGATAGTACTGGCAAAAGTCGCACGATTATTTAAGGCTCCGCAGACCGTAAATCGAGGTGGTTTTCCATCTAGCCGCAACCAGGCAGTACCATCAAGCCGCTGCCGGGCTGTTTTCCATCTAGCCGCAGCCAGGCAGTACCGTCTAGCCGAGAGGCTATTTTCCATCTAGCCGAAGTAGGCTAATTTTTCATCAGAGCCGCTAAGTAAAAGCATCAGTGTCTTAATAAAAGCCGTAGGGAGCTTTCTAAGTGTTTGTTAAGAAAAAGTGTGAAATCGGGCGTAGTCGATCACAGCAGGAATAAAAAAAAACAGTAAGTCAACAAAACCCCCTTCAATAGACTTATTCGAGAGTAGCACCTTAACTGCAATGAAAAACAGACTAAAAAGTGAAGTGTAAAGCACGATTTCTCGTCTTCGGGGGTTATAATAGTCTAAAATTTTTAATGTAACAACTACTAGTTAGGCTAGAATTTGTTAGATACAACTGTAAAGGTTAGAACTTTTCATTTTAAAAAAAAACAAGAATAAATTTTCTTTTTTTGATTAAAGCTAGTGTCTCACTGAATATTTATTTTTCTTTTCAGGATAAGTTGTGCTAGACTAATTCTTTTTAGTAATACCCATAAAACCCTTCAGCATTTTTTCCATTTTTTTAGCTGAAGTTAGATCCTTTCTCTTTTAAAATGGATGGTGCCCAAAATTTCGTACAGCTAAGGCCTTTTAAAAAATAGAAATGAATTCCAAAAAAGACGTAAGACAATTATCTCTTACCCATATTTCTCTACCAAGGAAAACTGAGCTAGTGTTTGTTTAATTTCTTTAGTTCTTTTAAAAATCAGGATCCACTCAATTCATTAGCAGAAATTAAAGCGGGGCTGCAAGAAAATTGTGCTCAAGCTTGGGGTGTCCAATATTCAAACGGTACAAAATGACGCAGTGTACGTGGGGCGCAATTAAACACCTTTTCATAAGTTACAAAATGACACCACAACGTGCGGGCAAGTTCCAATGTTACAAAATTGCGCTCAAGCGTGGGACAAACAACTTCTCACAAGGTACAAAAAAAAGATGCCTCAAACTGAGGACATTTTTTTCACAGGTTACAAAATTGTGCCCAAGCTTGGGGCAACATTTTTTCACACGTTACAATATATAAAATGCAATGTCTCTCTATCCGTCTGTCTGTCAGTCTGTCTGTCTGTCTGTCTGTCCGTCCGTTAGTGTGCTTATCACTGGAGAACCACTTATCCCATTTACGTGCTTTTTTTTTAAACATACGTATGTTCTCTGGCCAGGTTATAGGATATATTTTATTAGGGACATAAGGAATAAGCAGTGATGATAATAGTGAATCAAGTCGGAGAAAAGTTTGCCGCTAGCGCGTTCTCTTGCAATACACTCCCTAAAGCATTAAATATGGAACAATATCGTGTAGCAAAGAATACAATATATATAAAATGCAACGTCTCTCTGTTTGTCTGTCCGTTAGTGCGCTTATCACTCGAGAACCACTTATCCGATTTACGTGTTTTTATAAATTTATACATATGTTCTATATAATTCGATTTAAGCTAGATAATGGGAGATAAGGTGAGATAAGGGGAGAT
>CM032456.1:32291444-32331067 GCA_019049505.1 Pachyrhynchus sulphureomaculatus | reverse complement strand
ACATCACCCCGAATCACCTCTCATACAAACACTTAAAGCAAAAATGGAGTCACATCTAGCTCGATGGTCAGGCACCGACCCCACAACAAGAAATCCCATCCCTCGTTTAATCTTCAGACAGAGCACGCAACCAATCCTCAACACACTAAACAAGCACATTATACCTCAGTATATAACAGACTCAAGCACAATCGAAGACATTCACACAATAATATACGCAGCAGCAATCACCACTCTAACACAAAATAATCAAAAACTCCCTCAACGACAAGGAAACCCCAACAGGACAAAACCAAAATTCAAATGGCAAATAAGAATAGAAAACAAAATCAACAACATCAGGAGAGATCTAGGACATCTTACCCAGTTTATAAGCGGGAACGCGTTTAAACGTGTCACACAGGGGGCAAACAAGATCAAATCTAAGTCTCCCAACAGAACACTGCCAGAAATCATCGATACCTTGAAACAAAAACTATCTGTATATGCCGCAAGACTCCGTAGATACAAAGAATCAAATGAGAGGAAAGACACCAACAACCACTTCCGAAGAAGCGAAAAACAGTTCTACCGGAAAACTATGTACAACAAACAGATAGCAGTGACTGAACCACCAAACAAACAAGAACTCACAGATTATTGGAAAAGTATCTGGTCAGAACCCAAACAACACAATAATAACACCCCCTGGATCAAAGCCGAAGAAGACAAACATAAACATGTGACAGAACAAGAAAATACCACATTTAATACACAAGAAATTACAGAAACTATCAAACACACACACAACTGGAAATGTCCTGGAATAGACAATATACAAAACTTCTGGTACAAACAGTTTACCACCACACACGAAGCACTCACACACCAAATCAACAAAGCCATTCTACAACCACACACATTTCCCACTTTCCTCACACAAGGAATAACATACGTTAAACCCAAAAGCTCAGACACCACAAACCCGTGAAACTACCGACCTATCACCTGTCTTCCAACCCTATACAAGATCATCACAGCCACAATATCGAAGAAAATAGAACAACACCTAACAGACAACAATATCCTCACAGAAGAGCAGAAGGGATGCAGGAAAAATAGTCGAGGAGCAGCTGATTATAGATAGCGTGATTATGGGACAAACCAGAAAAGAACACAGAAACCTTCACATCGGTTACATAGACTATAAAAAAGCCTTCGACTCCATACCCCACAGCTGGTTAATCAGGGCCCTAGAAATCTATAAAATCAACCAACACCTCAGGCAGTTTCTCGCGCAAATTATGAAAACATGGAAAACCAAAATACGCCTAGAAACACAAACCGAACGGATCCAAACAGAAGAGCTGTACATCAGACGGGGTATATTTCAGGGAGACTCGCTCAGTGCTCTATGGTTTTGCCTCTGTCTCAATCCACTCTCAAATATACTAAACAGAACAGAGCATGGCTTCAATATCAGACACCAAAAAGAGAATCAACATAAAATAAATCACCTCCTATATATGGACGACATAAAACTCTACGCTGCCACACAAACACAGCTGAAAGAACTCCTCAAAATCACAGAAATATTCACCTTAGATGTCAATATGGAATTTGGTATAAGTAAATGCAAAGTGCTCCACATCAACAAAGGCCAATGGAAGCACCACCATGAGACAGAAACCATCAACAATGAAACGCTCGATAACATGTTCGATAAAGAAACATACAAATATCTAGGCTTCCAACAAAGCACCAAACTCAACCACACTCACATCAAAACAGAGCTCAGAACCGAATTCAAAAACAGACTGACGAAACTTTTGCAAACAAAACTCAACTCTAAGAATCTCACTAAAGCCATCAACACGTTCGCTATACCTATACTCACATATTCATTTGGTATCATCAAATGGTCACAAACAGACATAGAAAATATTCACATCCTTATACGATCTCAATTCACCAAATACAGGAAATTACACCCCCAACGCATGCAAAGAAAGACTTACCATCGAGAGGAAGGCAGGAGGAAGTGGAATTATAGACATCAGATCATTACACACAAAACAAATACAAACACTTAGGAAATTCTTTCACAGCAAGCAAACCAGCCTCCACACAGCGACAGTGAAAGCAGACAAAAACTACACACCTCTCGACTTAGCCCGGGCAGACCACTCAGCAGACACACACAGTCACACCCGATTACAACAGGAAAAGATGAAAACGTGGTCAGAGAAAACACTCCACGGAAAACACAGATACCATATAGAACAAGACCACGTAAATAAAAAACAATCATACACCTGGTTACGGGATGGGCAGCTATTCCCTGAGACTGAAGGCTTCTTACTTGCCATCCAGGATAAAGTCATATTAACCAGAAACTACCAAAAGCATATCATCAAAGACCCGACTATTGCAGAGGACAGATGTAGGAAATGCCACCAGCAGAAAGAAACGATCGAACACATAACGAGCGGATGTAAAATATTGGCCGGAACGGAGTACACAGCCAGGCATGATTCAGCTGCCAAAGTGGTTCACCAAGCACTAGCCACAACATACAGACTCATAGAAAACACAGATCCCTACTACAAATACACGCCAACATCCATACTTGAAAATGAAGATTACAAGCTCTACTGGGATATCGGTATCCATACAGATAAAACAGTCTCCGCCAATAGACCCGATATTACTTTTCAGTGCAAAAAAGGAAAAGTCACCTATCTGATTGACATAGCTGTCCCCAACGACACAAACATCCAAGCGAAATACACAGAAAAAATTTCTAAATACACAGACCTTGCAACGGAAATAAAAAGGCTATGGAGACAGGAAAAAGTCATCATTGTCCCCCTCATTATATCAGCCACAGGCCTTACACCAATAACATTCACACCACATTTAGTGCAATTGGGACTCAACACGGACATACACAGAAACATTCAGAAGTCAGTGATTTTGAAAACATGTAACATTGTCAGGTCATTCCTTAATATGGAATGGTAATAGCGTTTGTGCTGACTTGGTTTTGGCCCGTCAGCCAAACATGGAACCACATTGATCAAATGTGAGAAAGAAGAACTTTTTGTAATAAATAATAATAATAATAATAAAGAAATCGCAGATTATTGGAAAACTGTCTGGTCAGAACCCAAACTACATAATAATAACACCCCCTGGATCAAAGCCGAAGAAGATAAACACAAACGTGTGACAGAACAAGAAAATTCCACACTGACTACAGAAGAAATTACAGAAACAATCAAACACACACACAACTGGAAATGTCCTGGAATAGACAATATACAAAACTTCTGGTACAAACAGTTTACCACCACACACGAAGCACTCACACACCAAATCAACAAAGCCATTCTACAACCACACACACTTCCCACTTTCCTTACACAAGGAATAACATACGTTAAATCCAAAAGCTCAGACACCACAAACCCGTCAAACTACCGACCTATCACCTGTCTTCCAACCCTATACAAGATCGTCACAGCCGCAATTTCCAAGAAAATAGAACAACACCTAACAGACAACAATATTATCACAGAAGAGCAGAAGGGATGCAGGAAAAATAGTCGAGGATGCAAAGAGCAGCTGATCATTGATAGCGTGATTATGGGACAAACCAGAAAAGAACACAGAAACATTCACATCGGTTACATAGACTATAAAAAAGCCTTCGACTCCATACCCCACAGCTGGTTAATCAGAGCCCTAGAAATCTATAAAATCAACCAACAACTCAGGCAGTTTCTCGCGCAAATTATGAAAACATGGAAAACCAAAATACGCCTAGAAACACCAACCGAACGGATTCAAACAGAAGAGCTGTACATCAGACGGGGTATATTTCAGGGAGACTCGCTCAGTGCTCTATGGTTTTGCCTCTGTCTCAATCCACTCTCAAATATACTAAACAGAACAGAGCATGGCTTCAATATCAGACACCAAAAAGTGAATCAACATAAAATAAACCACCTCCTATATATGGACGACATAAAACTCTACGCTGCCACACAAACACAGCTGAATGAACTCCTCAAAATCACAGAAATATTCACCTTAGATGTCAATATGGAATTTGGTATAAGTAAATGCAAAGTGCTCCACATCAACAAAGGCCAATGGAAGTGCCACCATGAGACAGAAACCATCAACAATGAAACGCTCGATAATATGTTCGATAAAGAAACATACAAATATCTAGGCTTCCAACAAAGCACCAAACTCAACCACACTCACATCAAAACAGAGCTCAGAACCGAATTCAAAAACAGACTGACGAAACTTTTGCAAACAAAACTCAACTCTAAGAATCTCACTAAAGCCATCAACACGTTCGCTATACCTATACTCACATATTCATTTGGTATCATCAAATGGTCACAAACAGACATAGAAAATATTCACATCCTTATACGATCTCAATTCACCAAATACAGGAAATTACACCTCAACGCATGCAAAGAAAGACTTACCATCGAGAGGAAGGCAGGAGGAAGAGGAATTATAGACATCAGATCATTACACACAAAACAAATACAAGCACTTAGGAAATTCTTTCACAGCAAGCAAACCAGCCTCCACACAGCGACAGTGAAAGCAGACAAAAACTACACACCTCTCAACTTATCCCGGGCAGACCACTCAGCAGACACACACAGTCACACCCAATTACAACAGGAAAAGATGAAAACGTGGTCAGAGAAAACACTCCACGGAAAACACAGATACCACATAGAACAAGACCACGTAAATAAAAAACAATCATACACCTGGTTACAGGATGGGCAGCTATTTCCTGAAACAGAAGGCTTCTTACTTGCCATCCAGGATAAAGTCATATTAACCAGAAACTACCAAAAGCATATCATCAAAGACCCGACTATTGCAGAGGACAGATGTAGGAAATGCCACCAGCAGAAAGAAACGATCGAACACATAACGAGCGGATGTAGAATATTGGCCGGAACAGAGTACACAGCCAGACATGATTCAGCTGCCAAAGTAGTTCACCAAGCACTAGCCACAACATACAAACTCATAGAAAAACACAGATCCCTACTACAAATACACGCCAACATCCATACTTGAAAATGAAGATTACAAGCTCTACTGGGACATCAGTATCCATACAGATAAAACAGTCTCCGCCAATAGACCCGATATTACTTTGCAGTGCAAAAAAGGAAAAGTCACCTACCTAATTGACATAGCTGTCCCCAACGACACAAACATCCAAACGAAATACACAGAAAAAATTTCCAAATACACAGACCTTGCAACGGAAATAAAAAGACTATGGAAACAAGAAAAAGTCATCATTGTCCCCCTCATTATATCAGCCACAGGCCTTACACCAATAACATTCACACCACATTTAGTACAATTAGGACTCAACACAAACATACACAAAAACATTCAGAAGTCAGTGATTTTGAAAACATGTAACATTGTCAGGTCATTCCTTAATACATAATGGTAATAGCGTTTGTGCTGACTTGGTTTTGGCCCGTCAGCCAAACATGGAACCACATTGATCAAATGTGAGAAAGAAGAACTTTTTGAAATAATAATAATAACATCAGATCATTACACACAAAACAAATACAAGCACTTAGGAAATTCTTTCACAGCAAGCAAACCAGCCTCCACACAGCGACAGTGAAAGCAGACAAAAACTACACACCTCTTGACTTATCCCGGGCAGACCACTCAGCAGACACACACAGTCACACCCAATTACAACAGGAAAAGATGAAAACGTGGTCAGAGAAAAACACTCCACGGAAAACACAGATACCACATAGAACAAGACCACGTAAATAAAAAACAATCATACACCTGGTTACAGGATGGGCAGCTATTTCCTGAAACAGAAGGCTTCTTACTTGCCATCCAGGATAAAGTCAATTAACCAGAAACTACCAAAAGCATATCATCAAAGACCCGACTATTGCAGAGGACAGATGTAGGAAATGCCACCAGCAGAAAGAAACGATCGAACACATAACGAGCGGATGTAGAATATTGGCCGGAACAGAGTACAGACAGCCAGGCATGATTCAGCTGCCAAAGTAGTTCACCAAGCACTAGCCACAACATACAAACTCATAGAAAACACAGATCCCTACTACAAATACACGCCAACATCCATACTTGAAAATGAAGATTACAAGCTCTACTGGCACATCAGTATCCATACAGATAAAACAGTCTCCGCCAATAAACCCGATATTACTTTTCAGTGCAAAAAAGGAAAAGTCACCTATCTAATTGACATAGCTGTCCCCAACGACACAAACATCCAAACGAAATACACAGAAAAAATTTCCAAATACACAGACCTTGCAACGGAAATAAAAAGGCTATGGAAACAAGAAAAAGTCATCATTGTCCCCCTCATTATATCAGCCACAGGCCTTACACCAATAACATTCACACCACATTTAGTACAATTAGGACTCAATACAAACATACACAAAAACATTCAGAAGTCAGTGATTTTGAAAACATGTAACATTGTCAGGTCATTCCTTAATACATAATGGTAATAGCGTTTGTGCTGACTTGGTTTTGGCCCGTCAGCCAAACATGGAACCACATTGATCAAATGTGAGAAAGAAGAACTTTTTGAAATAAATAATAATAATAATAATAATCAACCAACACCTCAGGCAGTTTCTCGCGCAAATTATGAAAACATGGAAAACCAAAATACGCCTAGAAACACAAACCGAACGGATCCAAACAGAAGAGCTGTACATCAGACGGGGTATATTTCAGGGAGACTCGCTCAGTGCTCTATGGTTTTACCTCTGTCTCAATCCACTCTCAAATATACTAAACAGAACAGAGCATGGCTTCAATATCAGACACCAAAAAGTGAATCAACATAAAATAAACCACCTCCTATATATGGACGACATAAAAGTCTACGCTGCCACACAAACACAGCTGAAAGAACTCCTCAAAATCACAGAAATATTCACCTTAGATGTCAATATGGAATTTGGTATAAGTAAATGCAAAGTGCTCTACATCAGCAAAGGCCAATGGAAGTGCCACCATGAGACAGAAACCATCAACAATGAAACACTCGATAACATGTTCGACAAAGAAACATACAAATATCTAGGCTTCCAACAAAGCACCAAACTCAACCACACTCACATCAAAACAGAGCTCAGAACCGAATTCAAAAACAGACTGACGAAACTTTTGCAAACAAAATTCAACTCTAAGAGTCTCACTAAAGCCATCAACACGTTCGCTATACCTATACTCACATATTCATTTGGTATCATCAAATGGTCACAAACAGACATAGAAAATATTCACATCCTTATACGATCCCAATTCACCAAATACAGGAAATTACACCCCAACGCATGCAAAGAAAGACTTACCATCGAGAGGAAGGCAGGAGGAAGAGGAATTATAGACATCAGATCATTACACACAAAACAAATACAAACACTTAGGAAATTCTTTCACAGCAAGCAAACCAGCCTCCACACAGCGACAGTGAAAGCAGACAAAAACTACACACCTCTCGACTTAGCCCGGGCAGATCACTCAGCAGACACACACAGTCACACCCAATTACAACAGGAAAAGATGAAAACGTGGTCAAAGAAAACACTCCACGGAAAACACAGATACCACATAGAACAAGACCACGTAAATAAAAAACAATCATACACCTGGTTACAGGATGGGCAGCTATTCCCTGAGACTGAAGGTTTCTTACTTGCCATCCAGGATAAAGTTATATTAACCAGAAACTACCAAAAGCATATCATCAAAGACCCGACTATTGCAGAGGACAGATGTAGGAAATGCCACCAGCAGAAAGAAACGATCGAACACATAACGAGCGGATGTAAAATATTGGCCGGAACAGAGTACACAGCCAGGCATGATTCAGCTGCCAAAGTAGTTCACCAAGCACTGGCCACAACATACAAACTCATAGAAAACACAGATCCCTACTACAAATACACGCCAACATCCATACTTGAAAATGAAGATTACAAGCTCTACTGGGACATCGGTATCTATACAGATAAAACAGTCTCCGCCAATAGACCCGATATTACTTTTCAGTGCAAAAAAGGAAAAGTCACCTATCTAATTGACATAGCTATCCCCAACGACACAAACATCCAAACGAAATACACAGAAAAAATTTCCAAATACACAGACCTTACAACGGAAATAAAAAGGCTATGGAGACAAGAAAAAGTCATCATTGTCCCCGTCATTATATCGGCCACAGGCCTTACACCAATAACATTCACACCACATTTAGTGCAATTAGGACTCAACACAGACATACACAGAAACATTCAGAAGTCAGTGATTTTGAAAACATGTAACATTGTCAGGTCATTCCTTAATACGGAATGGTAATAGCGTTTGTGCTGACTTGGTTTTGGCCCGTCAGCCAAACATGGAACCACATTGATCAAATGTGAGAAAGAAGAACTTTTTGTAATAATAATAATAATAATAATGTAGGTACATATTATAAAAATTTATATACGTAGTAAACAGCATAATAAAACATACATTTTAAATTTGATACATACAGGGCGATGCAACTAAGTAAGCGGAAATATGCAAATATTGCAAAAGACAGGGTCGCCGTTAGTTATAAAAACAATAAACTACTAAATGGTTCTTAAAATTCTCCATTAAAAAGTTTTGTCTTCTATCGTTGTATAAAAATTTATAAATTGCGAAACTCCTTTCCACATCGACTGATGTAATAGGGGCGTTTTTTTAAAATTATTTAATAGCATAGGATCTAAATCAATGGAATCAGTAAAATCTTCTTTTAAAACATTAGCTACTTGGCTGACATTTCGAAATTTTTGAAAAATTTTGCTCTCAATTTTACCTGCGACATTTTCAAAAGCGACCTCACATTGTTTTATTAGTTGAACACTTCGAGTTAATGGCAAATTAGATTCCTCCATTTGAGTTATGGTTTTAGAAACAAAGCTATAATTTGTTTTAAGAAAGGAGAGTTGTTGTTTTATCTCCTTATTTTTGAATAATCGTTTAAGTTCTGTAAGGGATTGGGAAGATTCGTCCGATAATTCTACAATTATTATTATATTACAGTTGACAGAAGTTGTCGCAATAAAAAAATGTTGCTTCCAACCAAGTGCCCTATCTTGTAATAACAGGCTGAGGTGGAAGAGGAATGTTTGGTAGTTTTTCTTTGTAGAACTGAATCCTTAAAGGTGCTTTAAGGAAGATTTTCTTCATGTTAGAAATTAAGCTATTCACAAGCGTAATTTCCTCAGCAACCCTATTTAAAGCATGAGCGAGACATGTTGTATTAAGTTTGGATAAAAAATTTTCAAATTTTGCCCGGCCTTTATCATGTACGGTGCTGCATCTGACAAAATAAGCAAAAAATTATCTCCTGGAACAGGCGTAGGAAGAAAAAACTTCGATAGTTCCTCTTGAACAAATCTGGCCACTGTCAATGCATTTGTTTTTTTCTAACTGTTTGGAAGCAATCAGATAAGATTTTGGCAAAATATCGTCGCTAAGAACTCCAATCAATAAATGCGCAATATACCGTCCTCTTGAATCGGTGGTTTGATCAATACATATGTAAAAATGTTCGTTGCGAATTTTACCTTTAATTTCCTCAATTACCTGTGAATACAAGGAGCTTACGTCGTTTCTCCGTATCGTTGTTTCACCTGGGATATTAAATTTGCAATACTTCTGGAGGAAGGAAGTAAAGTTTTGATTACGTAGCTTCGATAACGGAATGTTTGATGTCATCATTGCACGGCATAGATCTCGGTTAAAGATGTCTTGTTCATTTAGCTCTTTATTTTTGTACGTTGGTTGGAAACATTGCATTAATGTGTGTTGTGGTCTATCTCCAGGTTTCGTCTTATTTTTTATCGCATGGTATCTGCAATAAAAAAGAAAATTTAATTAAAATCCCAAGAAAAAAATTCGTTAAATAGAAATTTCGTTAAATAGAAAACTAGGTGCTTAGGGCAGGCAAAAATTAAAATTCTGCTTTGTACCTTTTTTATTAGATTACCTAGAAATACATACGTTTACGTATGTATTTCTATTTCGTGGTTTCGTTAAATAGAAATGTGGTTCGTTAAATGGAACAAAAATAACTTAAATAACATTAAAAATAGCATCAACGGCAAAATCCTGACAAAAATTTCGTTGTGTTTAAATATTAAACGAAAATGAAATATCCTGTATATTCAATAAGTATTCAAAATTATACTTACAATTTTAACACATACAGAACAGTAGATTTTTCCCATATCTATTCTTAGTTCTTTGTATGCTTTAATTCACACTGACACACTACTGGCTTTGGGCATTTCACTGTAGTAAAATACGACTCACAAGATAAAAAGCACAAATCGACGTAACCACTTTCAAAGCACAATCAAAAATGAAATCTAATAAATTAATAATACAAGTATGCTCTGATGGCCGTCTGGGGTTTACTGGCTGGTTTTTACTGACCATAAAATAATAAAATTTATTTGGGGAAAACCACCTGCGCGGCGGCGGCGGCCTAAACATTAACTCTTATTCCGAAAAATGAATGAAAACGCCTGCCAAAGACCTAAATTATTATAAATTCCTTCAAATATGCACATATATGCTATTTTTAAAGCATTTATGCAAATTTTGGATTGTTGTAGCTTCTACTTGATGGAAATTCATTATAAATATATAATAAAAGACTGTTTTTAGTCAATTTCCACTGGTTTATTTAAATTGTGATGACGCGTTTCGCTGTCGATGCAGCTTCTTCAGATCTACATTTTACACTGTCAAGTTAGGTTTAATATTCACAGTTTTATATAATTTCTTAATTATAATATTACACCTAATTAAATTACATGCTGCATCGACAGCGAAACGCGTCATCACAATTTAAATAAACCAGTGGAAATTGACTAAAAACAGTCTTTTATTATATATTTATGCAAATATTTAGAATATAATATGCAAAATATGCAATATATGCGCTTTGCATATTTGGGTGTCCTTAATTATAACTATTTATAAATCTGTTGAACAGTTCATTTATTTAAACTGTGGCAAGTTTTGTATTTCAAAATGTCTGAATCTAAGAAGAAATGCCGGCAGTACAGTACTGAGTATTTGAAATATGGATTTACTTACTCTCCTACAAACCAGTCATTGTGTGTTTAATTTGTCAAAAAGTGTTTTCAAATGAAGCAATAAAATCTTCTAGGCTACAAGAGCATTTGAATAAAATGCATGCTGATAAAAAGAGAAAAGCTTTATCCTATTTTCAAGGACTAGAAAAGAAATATTTAAAATAGCTAACTATATCCCCTCTTTTTGCGTCATCATTTAAACAAGACGATGATGGACTACGAGCCTCATATAATATTTTATTGTTAATCGTAAAAGCGGGAAAGAATTAATCTTGCCGGCAGAAAGGTAATAAAAATTGTTTTTCATCATAAGACACCGTCAGATATCATCAAAAAAAATCCTTCGAGTAATAATTCGGTGCAAAGAACAATAGAAGAAATAGCTAAAGACGTTGAAATATCATTATGCGATTACTTAAATGTATGTATGTATGTATGTTTAGGTGAAGCGCATCGATAGCTAGGATCATTTAGCGCCAGTTCCTATTGCGGTTATATTTTAGAATAAAGACCGGATTCTTTTAAGAAATCAATTTGATGTTTTATATTATTTGTATTTGGTGCAACTATTTGGTGTAAGGGTCTAAGTAAATTATTATTATCTCTTTGAGGGAAATAATCATGAGAAAGAATGTGTTTTATTGTAAGGGGTGTATTACAGTGTTGGAATAAAGAGGAGGGGTCTCCTTTTAATAGATATGAATGGGTTAGGTTTGTATGGATACTCTTCTCCATAAGACATTTTCTTTACGTGTTAAATTTTTTTTGTTTCCCATAATTTGTTTTCCTCTTGCAAATCTCATGAGAGTTGGAAAATATTTTTGAAGGTGTCTTTGAAGAAATTTATTACGTCCGTTGGTGATAATATTGTGTTTAGGTTAGTTCCGGTGGTTATAGCTAATTTGGCATTCATATCCGCCAAATCATTTCCCCTTATGTTGATATGGCTAGGAGTCCATAGCAATGCTATGTTATTCTTCCGGATATCACTTACATGTAGGAGGTTAATTATGTCTAACACTAACGGGATGGATGTTTTCGAGGAATAGAGCTAAGTGAGTCAGTTATAATGAGAATGTAGCTATTTTTATTTTTCTTAATGCGATTTTGATTGCTTCTCTGATAGCCAATAATTCGGCTGTGTAGATTGTAAAAATGTTCTTTAGTTTGTATTTATGAATATTCTTTGGTGCCACCACAGCAGCACCTACTCCTAAGTTTGATTTTGATCCATCAGTGTAGTAATGAAGGCGGTTTTGATATTTGTCGTGGATTAGTTGAAGGAACGATGATTTTATTTGAGAAAAAGAAAATGATTCTTTGTTATATTTTGTCAAGCTGGTATCTATATTCGGAACTGGGGCGGTCCAAGGAGGGAGTAAAGGGAATTTTGAAGCGATTACTTAAAGACTTGCAAATTTTCCATTCAATTACAATTTCATGAATCAACTCTACCAAGTAACGAAGCACTGCTTTTATCATAATTTGTCAAGCGTTATTATTTGCTCAAAAATTTGGAAACCGATACAAAGGGAGAATCGGTATTTAATATCATGAACAAGTTTTTTTTTTTCAAGCTGCTACTGATGGTGTTCTAGCAATGACGGGGCGTCATAAGGGTTTCATAGTGCATTTGAAACAAGTAATAGCAAATGTACTCGCTGTGTTATTCATCGTCAGTATTTGGTTGCAAAAATCCGAATGAATGGTTGTATTTTTTTATGGGTCTAGCACACGTGCTGCAGGGAAGTCCCTAAAGCGCTCCAGGAGCGGCATGAGTGCAGAAAAAGCGATTCACGTTGTTCTTGAATCGCTGTAAGTTGTACTCGGTGGGAAACGCAGCACTGGTCAAATTATTCCAAAGGGATCATGTTCTCCATATAAAAGATTGCTTGAAAAGCGTTGCACGCGGAGTAACAAGCTGAACCTCATACGGATGTGAAGCACCAGCGCGACGTGTATTTATAACATGCACCGCTTTGGGAGGAATTAAGCGGGCTACATCCTTCGAACACTTTCCATGAAAATACTTGTAGAACAGACTCAAGTCGCCAACCGTTCTTCGATGTTCCAGCGAATCAAGGCCGCTGGTCAATTCCGGGTCCCCAATCAGACGGATCGCTCTTCTCTGAACAGAATCCAACAAATGCAGTGTATGTTTGGGAGCGGAGCCCCAAACGTGGGAGCAGTATTCCATAGTTGGTCGAATTTGGGCTATATAAAGAATTAACAGTTGTTGTGGGGTGTAAAGCTTTCTGGTTTTAAATAATATTCCCAACTTTTGAGAAGCTCTCCTTGCTATGCCTGCAACATGTTCATGCCAGGACATATTTGCTCCTAAACTAACGCCCAACAAATTGAGCGACGATGCTAGAGGAATGGAGTGCCCCGACATAACTATGTCGGGTTCAGCAATGTTAACTTTTTTAGAAAAAACTGCCGCCTGGGTTTTTGTAGCGTTAAATTCCACTTGGTTACTGTCACCCCAAGATAGAATTTCTTCCAGGTCTTTGTTAAGTTAAACAACCTCCTGCTGTCTGCGGATATTCGCCTGAGCAGCCGATGTCCGAGCGTTCAAGGTGAATGAAGAGACAAGCGTACTGTCATCTGTAAAGCTGTAGATTGGATTCCCGGTCTTTTCCAGCAGATGGTTAATGTAAATGAGAAAGAGAGTAGGAGACAGTATGGAGCCCTGGGGCACACCGGCGTTGATAGTGAGGCTGTTAGAAAGAAATCCGTCGACCGCCACTCGTAAAGAATGCTCTCTGAGGAAACATGAGAGCCACCAACAGAGCCTTTCAGACATACCATAAGAGCGTAACTTAGCCAACAGTCCATCGTGCCAAACACGGTCGAATGCCTTGGATATGTCAAGAGCAACCGCTCGAGATTCTCCAAAGTGTTCAATTGCGTTGTTCTAAATATGCGTTACATAAGTCAGAAGATCTCCTGTTGATCTATGTTTACGAAAACCATATTGGTGATCGCTGATAATATTGAATCGTTCAAGATATTTTAGAAGATGCTCATGGATAACCTTTTCCATGACTTTCGATATTATTGAAAGCAGTGCAACTGGTCGGTAGTTATTTGGCAAGGTCTTCTTGCCTTTTTTAGGTATCGGCTGAACCGTGGCACATTTCCAGCAGGACGGAAATATTCCCTTTCTGTAGGAGAGGTTAAAAAGCCTACAGAAAACTGGTGTTAGTTCCCTTGCACAGTTTTTGAGAACTATGGCAGGTATTCCGTCAGCGCCAGAAGCCTTCTTGGTGTCTAGCTTCATTAAAATACGCTTTATGATGCGCTGTCTGAAGACAACATCGGGCATCCTTGACTGCAATATGGGAATAGTAGGTGGTGTTTTTCCTTGGAAATCGACGGTAAAATGTGAAGCAATGAGTTCAGCCAACAAGTTCGCTCTCTCAACAGGTGTGGTTGCGTGTGAGTTGTGGTATGGTGGATTTGGTAAAATTTTGACTAAGTGCCTTAGCGACTGCCCAAAAGGACCTGGAATTGTTGGGACAAGCGAGAAGTTTGTTTCTAATTCGTTGATTGTGTGCCTCCTTGGTTTCGTCGATAATTCCCTTGCATCTGTTCCGGGCACGAACAAAGATGTTACGATTTACGGTGTTAGGATTTTCACGCCATTGTCGGTAGGCAATATACGTCGCTTCATTACGTTATTAGAGCAGTCAATAAGATTAGAAGCAATTCATTGTATGACAGATTATTTGGCCAACTTTGTAGTGAAAATGAGGAAGATTACAATCACTTGCCGCTGCACACAGAAGTTCGTTGGCTCTCAAAAGGTATTTGTTTGAATCGTTTTTTTCAATCTATTTGACTCAGTATTGGATTTACTTGAAAACAGAGACAAAAAACTGCGCGAAAATCTGATTACATCCAAAAACGACATCGCTTATTTGACAGGCCTGTGTTTAATTAAAAGAAAAAACGCCATAGCTGCTTTTGTGGGAAATTTTTTTTTGTGAAAACGAAATCTAGGTAAAGGTGAATACAGTCACTTTCCCACATTATCTGCAAAACAGGAAGATTCACTTACTTACTGCCAAAACTTGGAGATGCTGATTTTACGGAACGATTTCAGGATATTTTAAACATAAATATACCGAGTCGGGTTTTAGATCCTTTCGCAAATACAGATACAGCAGAATCATAAAATTTAGAAGAGGAACTCGTAGTACTCACAACCAACGAAGAATTAAAAGTAAAATTCAGAAATGAATATCAAGTGTTCTGGCTTCAAATATCAATAACAACTCTCTACCCTGGATTGTGGGCAAGAGTACAGAAATTTTTAATTGTTTTTCCTTTATCGTATTTGGCTGAGCGTGGGTTCAGTGCAGTAGCTCATTTACTGTCTAAGAAAAGGAACAGACGGCACATCACTGAACGTGGCAATTTGCGAATGATGTTAACGAAAGTGGAAGCCGACATTAACAAATTATTAAAACTCTACCAACCTCAACCATCTCATTAATTTTTTTATCTCTTATTGATTTTGTGTTTATTTTTAAATTTTTAATAAACAAATTTCTTACCACATTTGATGGTCGTTTTAATTAATTACTACTTTCTGATTCTTAATATATAGATAAATAAAATAAGTATAGATAATATGCAACAATATTTTAATATTTGGTATAATTAACTATTATGGAAGAGGAATTTTGGAATTTTTTCTCTTGTAAAAGGGACGGTGGTCCAGAAAAGGTTAGAAACCTCTGTTCTAGACAAATTAAAACAAAAAAGACTCCAGAAATGGCCAAAATAGCCAATATTCGAAAATAGGAGCGAAATGGGTCACAATAATTATTATATACATAATTAGCAACCCAAAAAATTACGTTGGAATTTTTTGTAAAATCATGTTCTAGTCAAAATAGGTCTTTGCATTTTCTCCTGGTTTTTTTTTACTAATTCCACGCTCGATAATTCCCAATTTATCCATTTTTGGATTTTGTGTCCATGGAGAATGGCTTGAAGAATAATATACTAAATTTTCAGTCGATTTGACCGGGATTCAATTTCTGTAAGATTAGTGCGGGTTCTTTATACAATGTCTACAAAGTAACTATCTTTTTAGTGTTCCGTACGGTACACTTATAAGATCACTTCGGTGTCTGCCTGTCTGTCTGTCTGTCTGTCACACCCGATTTTCTCCGAAACTATTTGTCATAGAAACTTGAAATTTGGTAATAATATAGGAATTGATGGCCTCATCAGAGCCATGTAGTTCTGAAAGTTAAATTTTGACTTAAGGGGTTAATTTTGGGGGGTTAAATCGGAAGTGAAAAAAAAATTTTTTACTAGGTCATCGAGTGTGGTGTCAAATGAAAGGTTGTGAAAACATGAGTAAAAAATATATATATAATGTAATACTTGCGCGCACTTTTCTTTGTATTATTTTCAAAAAATCGCGAAAAATCGCTGTCCCGCGCCTTATCTCCGAAAGTACTTATCAAAAAATTTTGAAAAAATCCTGGAATATTCTCCACAGGGGGTAGATTGAACGAAAATTATCACGAGTGCATTACCTTTAATAATTTATCTGGTATTTAAAAAAAAACAAAAATTTCAAGGTCATCAGATTTCAGTAAAGATTGGAAACAAAATTTGTTGAAAACTCATTTGGGGTATGTTTTGTGAAGTCACTGATCATTTTATACCACCGTAACATAAATTTTGACTTAAGGGGTTCGTTTTGAGGGGTGAAATCGGAAGTGAAAAAAAATTTTTTTTACTAGGTCATCGAGTGTGGTGTCAAATGAAAGCTTGTGAAAATACTAGTAAAATATATATATATATATATATATATATATATATATATATATATATATATATATATATATAATGTAATACTTGCGCACACTTTTCTTCGTATTACTTTTAAAAAATCGCGAAAAATCGCTGTCTCCTGCTTTATCTCGAAAAGTACCTATCAAAAAATTTTGAAAAAATTCTGGAATATTCTCCACGGGGTGTAGATTGAACGAAAATTATCACGAGTGCATTACCTTTAATAATTTATCTATAATATATATAAAATGCAACGTCTCTCTGTCTGTCTGTCTGTCTGTCTGTCCGTTAGTGCGCCTATCAATGGAGAACCACTTATCCGATTTACGTACTTTTTTTTTTAAATATACATATGTTCTCTGGCCAGGCTATAGGCTATATTTTATTACGATAGGTAGCATAAGGAATGAGCAGTGACGTAAAATAGTGAATGATGTCGGAAATAAGTTTGCCGCTAGCGCGTGCCCTTGCAATACACAGCCTAAACCATTAAATATGGAACAATATTATGTAGCAAAGAATATCTGTAATATATAATCTATAATATACATAAAATGCAATGTCTCTCTGTCTGTCTGTCCATTAGTGCGTTTATCACGCGAGAACCACTTATTCGATTTACTTGTCTTTTTTTTAAATTCATACATATATTCTTTGGCCAGGTTATATAATAATAATAATAATAATAATCTATATCTATAATATATAAAATGCAACGTTTGTCTGTCTGTCCGTTAATGCGCTTATCCCTCGAGAACCACTTATCAGATTTACGTGATTTTTTAAATTCATACATATGTTCTCTGACCAGGTTATAGGTATATATTTTATTACATCTATAATATATATAAAATGCAACGTATCTCTGTCTGTCTGTCGGTCCGTTAGTGCGCTTATTACTGGAGAACCACTTATCCGATTTTTGTACTTTTTTTTTTAAAAACATACATATGTTCTCCGGCCAGGTTATAGGCTATATTTTATTACGATAGGTAGCATAAGGAATGAGCAGTGACAATAATAGTAAATGAAGTCGGACAAACTTTGCCGCTAGCGTGTTCTCTTGCAATACACAATCCAAACCATTAAATATGGAACAATATTATGTAGCAGAGAATATCTATAATATATATAAAATGCAATGTCTCTCTGTCCGTCTGTCTGTCTGTCTGTCTGTCCGTCCGTCCGTTAGTGCGCTTATCACTGGAGAACCACTTATTCGATTTACGTGCTTTTTTTTAAACATACGTATGTTCTCTGGCCAGGTTATAGGATATATTTTATTACGTTAGGTGACATAAGGAATAAGCAGTGATGATAATAGTGAATTAAGTCGAAGAAAAGTTTGCCGCTAGCGCGTTCTCTTGCAATACACTCCCTAAAGCATTAAATATGGAACAATATCATGTAGCAAAGAATACAATATATATAAAATGCAACGTCTCTCTGTCTTTCTGTCTGTCCGTTAGTGCGCTTATCACTCGAGAACCACTTATCCGATTTACATATTTTCATAAATTTATACATATGTTCTATATAATTCGATATAAGCCTAGATAATGGGAGATAAGGTGAGATAATGGGAGATAAGGAGAAATAATGGGAGATAAGTCGAGATAAGCCTCGATAATGGGAGATAAGGTGAGATAATGGGAGATAAGTATAAATAATGGGAGATAAGGAGAAATAATGGGAGATAAGCAGAGATAAGTCTAGACAATGGGAGTTATGATGAGATAATGGGAGATAAGGAGAAATAATGGAAGATAAGGAGAAATAATGGGAGATAAGGAGAAATAATGGGAGATAAGTCAAGATAAGCCTAGATAATGGGAAATAAGGTGAGATAATGGGAGATAAGGAGAAATAATGAGAGATAAGGAGAAATAATGGGAGATGAGCAGAGATAAGCCTAGATAATGGAAATTATGTAGAGATAATGGGAGATAAGGAGAAATATTGGGAGATAAGGGGAAATAATGGAAAATATTTTTATTACGTTGGGTAATATAAGGAATAAGCAGTGACGATAGTAGTGAATCAAGTCCACGCGAGCGGAGCCGCGGGCCCGGGTAGTTTGGTATAAAAAAAAACAAAATTTAAAGGTCACCAGTTTTCAGTAAAAATTGGAAACAAACTTTGTTGAAAATTCATTTGGGGTGTGTTTTGTGAAGTCACTGATCATTTTATACCACCCTAACAAAAATTTTTTATTTTAAAAACAATCAACGTACGGAACACTAATTGTGCAAGTTCAACTTGCACTTGACCGGTTTTTTTTTAATTAGTCGAAGAACAGGTGGTGCACGAGTTAATGGAAAAATCAACGCTGAATCCTGAAGAGCCAGTTTTTGCGAGAGGTCAAGCTATTCAGTGTGTCAAAAAGCAACCAATGATTCAAACACCAGCAGGTATTACTTTTCTTTTTAGTAACCAATCTAACTCCCAACTTTAATCGTTATGGTTGGTATACCATTTTGTTATCGTTACGTTATCTCAAAGTGACAGCTGCCAAAAATATAGTTCTACACCCAGACGAAATTAGGCAACCAGAGTATATCTCAATGTATCTATATATATGTATATATATATATATATATATATATATATATATATATATATATATATATATATATATATATATATATATATATATATATATATATATATTTATATTTATATATCATCATCATCATCATCATTTTATTCCATCCATAGTCGTATGTAAGCCTCCTCAAGTTGCCTCCAATGAGCTTTGTTGTTGGTTTTTTGCATCCAGTCGCGTCCTGTCTTTTTATGTCGTCCATCCATCTTGTCTGCATTTTTTCTGTTCTCCTTGCGATATGCCCCGCCCAATTTCACCTCAATATACGTATTCGTTGTATTACATTTGTCACTTTTGATCGTCTTCGTGTTAGGAATACAATCTTTGGGTCTAATATTTAGCATTCTCCTTTCCATTGCTCTTTGGGTTACCTGGAGTTTATTTATTATGCTTTTATTTAAAGCCCACGTTTCAGTGCCATATGTTAATACTGGCAGTATATATTGATCGAATTCTCTGGCTTTTATTGTATTTGGATTTCCAATTTAAATGTAGATTGTAACTTCCGAACGCAGACCAAGCTAACGAGACTCTTTTATCCGAGTCAGTCTTTAAATTATTTTTTGATATTTCGATTTTTTATCCTAAATACGAGGCTGGTTTGAAAAGTCCGTGCAAAAATAAAAGCTACTTATGTGTTTGGGATAAACCTTTTTTATTTTTCGACATAGTCTCCTTTTAGGCTTATACACTTCGTCCAACGATGTTCTAGTTTGTTGATCCCTTCCGAATAATAGGATTTGTCCAAGTCTGCAAAATATCCATTAGTGTCTGCAATCACCTCCTCGTTTGAATAAAATCTTTGTCCCGCCAGCCATTTCTACAAATTGGGGAACAAATAGTAGTCCGAGGGAGCCAAGTCTGGAGAATAGGGGAATGTGAAACGAGTTGGAATCCTATTTCCATTAATTTTGCGACCACACCTGCTGAGGTGTGTGCTGGTGCGTTGTCGTGATGGAAAAGGACTTTCTTGTGGGCCAATCGCGGGCGTTTTTCTTGCAGCTCGGTTTTCAAACGGTCCAATAACGATGAATAATATTCGCCTGTAATAGTTTTACCCTTTTCCAGATAGTCGATGAGGATTATCCCTTGCGAATCCCAAAAGACAGTCGCCATAACCTTTCCGGCCGAAGGAACGGTCTTCGCCTTTTTTGGTGCAGATTCCCCCTCGGTAACCCATTGTTTAGATTGTTGTTTGGTCTCAGGAGTATAGTAATGTATCCACGTTTCATCCACAGTGACGAAACGACGCTTAAAGTCCTCCGGATTCTTCTGGAACAGCTGCAAACCATCCTTGCAACACTTCACACGATTCCGTTTTTGGTCAAGCGTGAGCAATCGCTGCACCCATCTTGCGGATAGCTTTCTCATGTCCTAATGTTTATGCAAAATATTATGTACCCGTTCAGTCGAGACGCCCCCAGCACTAGCAATCTCACGCACCTTAACTCTTCTGTCATCCATCATCATATCATGGATTTGATCAATGATTTCTGGAGTCGTAACCTCCACAGGCCGTCCAGAACGTTCAGCGTCACTTGTGCCGATATGGCCAGTCCGAAAATTTTGAAACCACTTATAAACTGTTCTAATCGAAGGTGCAGAGTCACCATAATGTTTATCAAGCTTCTCTTTAGTCTCCTGAGGCGTTTTGCCTTTCATAAAGTAATGTTTAATCACCACACGAAATTCTTTTTCGTCCATTTCTTGAAAATCACCTTGATTCACACGAATGCCAAACACAAAAGAAATAGATCAATATGGCTGAAACTTGGTGTGCGTTCATTCAAGAGATGCTACTTACTAAACATGACCTCGATACGCGCCGGTGGTGCCATCTCTCGGACTTTGCACGGACTTTTCAAACCAGCCTCGTATATATATATATATATATATATATATATATATATATATATATATATATATATATATTTATATATATATATATATATATATATATATATATATATATATATAAATATATGTATTATATATATATATATATATATATATATATATATATATATATATATATATATATATATATATATATATATATAAATACATTAAAATTCCGGGTTTCAATTCGTTCGTCCAACAATAGATTTGCACGACGCTTCGCCAAAATTTTATTTGGCATTTTCAAGTGCTCTTGCTGCTGCTGCTGCTGCCGCTCGAAGCTGACGTCATATATATATATATATATATATATATATATATATATATACGTTATATATATATATATATATATATATATATATATATATATATATATATATATATATATATATGTATATATATATATATATATATATATATATATATATATATATATATATATATATATATATATATTTATATATATACAGTCGTAAAAAAGTATAGCTTGCAATACTTGCATTTTTCCTTTCGTGTAATATTTTTCACCACTCATTACACAATATATTATTTAGGTATGCAACCTGTTATTCAACAAACTTACACTGAAAGGCGGGTCGAGAGAGATGAACACTCTGAAACAGTTGTTAAAAATTTGGCTGTCACAGATTTGGACGAGACCTCTGGTTTGGGAACCAGACTCACTATTAGTGAACAACAATTGTAAGTTGAAACTATTAACATTATAAGTCCAAGAGGCAATAGTGTAGCTTTTTAATTAATTATTTTGTAGGGATCCTGATTATCGACTTCCATCGGAGGTAAGATTTAAAATACAGTTGCGGATTGTTGTAATAATGTAGCATATTTGTTTTAGGGAAAAGATGTAATAACAGTTAAAGAAACTATCTCTGTTACCCCTTCCTACACTTCAACTGCCAAAGATGTCATTCATGAAACTATAACGGTAACTACCTCCTACTGAAACATGACGTTTTATTAAAACTACATTGTAAGAGGAAAAAACTAAAATCCTAACTTTCATGATGTTTCTAGCCAAGAATTGATATTGATCCTGCCGAACTGGCTCAAATGGTTGATGATGAAAATCAAGATGTGGAAAATACACTCAAAATGGTACCTCCAGATTTACCTTTAAGAGAAGATAGGTATGTCATCAAGAAGAGGGTGCAGAAATTACGTATGAATACCGAATCTATGATGCTATTAGAACAAGTATGTTTTGGTTTTTAATTTTATCATTTTTATCGAAACAACATCGTAATTATTTCAGATCTACAAATTCGACGGTGCGGATAGACAGCCGTTTTACCTTAGGAATCTTGAAATATAATTCATAATTTAATTTAGTGATTGTTTGTTATAACAGTTAACATAGTAATAATCAAAACTTTTCAGTCGAACAAATTTATTTTATATTTATTTTTTAGTCTGTGGTAAATCCAGCACCCACAGCTGATGAGGTTCTTGTTGAAACACCACCAGAGGCGTTAGCAAATATTATGCACACCGTAGAAAGTGGCGTTACCCCTGAGTGTGCTCCTGATCAAATTTTCCATACTTTGTTTGAAGAAAAATTGACAGAACAGTCTGTCGTATTGAGGTATACATATCATTATTTGTGTAGTAATTAATACTACAGGAGAGTTAAATATTAGCCCAGTCGTTAGAGGCAAAGTTTGACTAAAAGCTTTGATTAAATGTTAACAGGCTGCATTTTGGTATACTGGTAGTTTTTTGGATGTAGAATACGATAAAAAAAAGTTTGCTGCCCTAAAGCCTACAAAATCGAAAATAAAATGAAAAAATCGGTTTTTCGTAAATAACTCTAAAAATGAAAAAGATATCGCGAAACTAATAGCACCACGTGAAAGAACGGAAAATTTTACAAAAAAATAGTATATAGATTATTTTTTTTAGTTTTACCGTAATTTAAAAAAAGTTATTTAAAATAAAATGGCTGGTTTAACCTCTTCAGTGGTAGTGGGAAGTATGCTTCCAACTTCATTTATGATTAAATTAACGTTTCTGTATACCGTGTTAAATATTTTGAAATTGGCTATTAAAGGATTTCTCGGGGTGCTGATTAAGAATCCGATGATAGATTTAACGAATTCAAATTGGCGGATCCAATTTAACGGCCAGAGAGTACGTAATTCATTTAATTTCTTCGAGTAATTTAGAATTTTTGTGTTTTCATTAACTGTTTTCTTTACACCTGGATATTTAAATAAAATATAAATGCTTTATACCTAAAGCTTAGACTTTTGTCTTCCATTTTCCCACCTTTGAATATATATATATATATATATATATATATATATATATATATATATATATATATATATATATATATATATTTTAAGTTTAAGTTATTAATAACACAGCCCCACAAAAAAAAAGTGAGGTATACTTTTGATGCGATATATCAGATCCGTAGTATTTTTGCCCGCTGATCACGAATCTGACATCAGAATATCGCCATCACATCTCAATTTTTTTCTAACCTCAAAAAATAGGTAAAAATTAGTAAAAAATTAAAAAAAATATACTCCTAAAAAATTGATTCAAGCTTTTTCATGAATCCAAAGATGTATTAATATGTATTCGGACACGCTAAGCTAATATTCATCGGTTGGATTGAGCCATACAGTTCTGTTTTCTTTCTAACCTCAATAAATCAGACAGATATAGTGCTTCTCGAATGCAAAAACGAATTCAAATTAAAATTCAACCGATCCTTACCAAATATGGTACACGGGGATTTTTTGGGTCGCTGATCACGAATCTGAGGTTGGATTTGCAAAATTCAAGATGGCAGATGTTTTCGCGCCATTTTGAACGCCGAGAAAATTCATCGGTCGATTTTTATTCTTCTACCTGCATCCAGGGCACCTCCACGTGGTGACGGTGGGCAACGGTGTTACTCCACTAGCCGGCAGAGTCCCTGAATAAACGGCTTAGATGCCGTCATGGCAGGTAGAAGAAAGAGAATAAGAGAATTACGATGCAGGGACTCGGAAACCCAGTATCGGCGGTTGGTCAGGGTGGGAAAGCGGGCCCGCAGCCGTCGTAATCCAGCGACCGTAGCTCTTCATGTGTGGTTAACTTGGTTCATGTAGAGTATAATGCTACAAGAAAACGATCTCACGGTACAAGGACTTTTCATAAGTGCGATAAAAACAGTGATTCATTTTGTTATATTTGCTGTCAACACGTATTGAGTAAAATGGGGTCACCGATAACGGATAAGATTAAAACCTTATATAAGGATTGTTTTAACATTGAAATACAGCACCAGGATACAGATTGGGTTCCCCACATCATTTGCAGTTCTTGCAAAATAATGTTGTACATCAATAAGAAGGCGATTAAATATTCCAGACCAGCAATATGGAATAGACCATACAGTGAAAATGATTGCTACTTTTGTATGAATGTTGTGTCTAGGCATAACCGAAAAAATAAAAAACACTATTACTTATAACGATGTTTCGACAGTAACAAGACCAACTAAACTAATTCCTCCTCCTGAACCACTTGATGCTGATGTTATGGAAACAAATGATTTCACCTTATCAGTTCATGCCGAAAACATTGAGACTGTTCAGGTTGAGACTGTCGAAAAAGATTCAAACACTGTTACTAATGAATGTTCTAGTGACAACCTATCATATACTAGTGACACAGATAAAGAATTTCTGCCATACAACCGTAAAACCAGAACCAATACTCGTATCACAGTCAGAACTTAGTGATCTAGTCAGAGATTTAGGCTTATCCAAAGATGGTTCAGAGCATCTTGCTTCCTTTTTAAAGAAAAGACATTTACTTAAGCCAGAAGCTACGATTTCTTATTATAGAAACAGAGATGAAGAATTTCGAAAATATTTCACAATGGACGAGGAATTGTCACTTTCATATTGTACCGATGTAAAAGGTCTAATGGATGAATTTCAAAATAACTCATACGATCCTGAAGAATGGAGACTGTTCATTGATTCTTCTAAACGGAGCATTAAGGCAGTTTTGTTGCATAATACCAACGTTTACGCTCCCATTCCGATTGCTCATTCCACAGTTATGGAAGAGCAATATGAAAAAATGCTGCTTTTGATAAAAATAAAATATGCTGATCATAACTGGAAAATTTGTGGAGATCTGAAAATTGTAACAATATTGCTTGGCCAACAGTCAGGGTTTACACTTTATCACTGTTATAAATGTCTGTGGAATAGCAGAGACTGGGAACGTCATTATAAGAAAAAAATTTGGCCAACAAGAGAATCGCTTACTCCTGGTGAAAATAATGTATTGTTTCCACCATTGGTAGATCCAGGAAAAGTTCTTATTCCCCCGCTTCACATTAAGCTTGGACTTATGAAGCAATTCACGAGAGCATTAGATACAAACGGCCCATGTTTCAAATATTTGCATAAAAAATTTCCGAAATTTTCTGAAGCTGAAATTAAGGCAGGCGTATTTGACGGGCCACAAATAAGAAAATTGTTTCAAGATTCATTATTTGTTACTAAAATGAATAAAGTTGAAAAAGCTGCTTGGCTTAGTTTTAAAGAAGTCGCAACAAACTTTTTGGGAAATAATAAAAGTCCTAAGTACAAAGAAATAGTCGAGAAAATGGTAAAAAATTTTCAAACATTAGGTTGCTTAATGAATCTAAAATTACATTTCCTGGACTCCCACATCGATGATTTCCCAGATAATCTTGGTGACTACAGTGAGGAGCAAGGGGAACGTTTTCACCAAGATCTGAAAATCATAGAAAATCGGTATCAAGGACAATGAGATGACCATATGCTAGCGGACTATCGCTGGTCGCTAAAAAGAGAAACAAGTCCTCAAAAGCGTTTGGGCAGAAAGCCTTTGAATAGGTCATTCGCGGAAAAAAGAACAAGATTCAGCCAAAAAAAGGAAAGTTAGGCGCGGGTCTACCTTCGCAATTCTAGGGCTTAAGGGTCTATTATTTGAGAGTATATGGTTTAAAAGTCCTGGTTTTGAGTTTATTGGTCTCATTTTTAAAGTTACAGGGTTATTGAGGTCTATTTTTTGAGGTTACAGGGTGTGGGAGTCTAAGGTTTCAGGGTTTAGGGTTTAAGAGTATCAGGTTTGAGGATTCCCCAACTGTATACCAAATTTGGTAGGAATCGGTTGGTTTTCAAAAATTTTGTCCGCCATCTTGGATCCGCCATTTTGAATTTTGCAAATCCGACCTCAGATTCATGATCAGCAACCCAAAAAACCCCCGTGTACCAAATTTGGTAAGAATCGGTTGAATTTTAATTTGAATTCGTTTTTGCATTCGAGCAGCACTATATCTGTCTGATTTATTGAGGTTAGAAAGAAAACAGAACTGTATGGCTTAATCCAACCGATGAATATTAGCTTAGCGTGTCCGAATACATATTAATACATCTTTGGATTCATGAAAAAGCTTGAATCAATTTTTTTAGGAGTATATTTTTCTTAATTTTTACTAATTTTTACCTATTTTTTGAGGTTAGAAAAAAATTGAGATGTGATGGCGATATTCTGACGTCAGATTCGTGATCAGCGGACAAAAATACTACGGATCTGATATATCGCATCAAAAGTATACCCCACTTTTTTTTTGTGGGGCTGTGTAATAAGCAAAAATACGCTTATCATGAACACTTTTTTAAGAGCAAAATTACAAAAAAAGAGAATGTTTTTTTTTAAGGTATCGATGGTTTTCTAATTTCAAATATACTTTTAACTGTAATTACAAAAAAAAATCAGACTTTTTTTACCATTTCGTACTGCTTTGAACCTAAAACTTCCGCTGGCGCATAATGGGATGAAGCCTCACTGGGCCACTCAAATTACCCTACAGGTCTTAATTTTGAAGTAATCGGAAATATATATTTTTTTAATTATTTGATCTGTCGAGCTAGATGGTAGGTTTTTTCCACAGTTTTCCGGAATCTTCAGAGATAAAATCACTCTAGAAATCGTAATTTTCATTTAATCATGACACATTTTTTTTAAAAATGTTCGTTTTTTTTTTTTGTTACCAATCGATCGGTTGAGTTACATTTTTGATTTTTTTTTCTGTGTTCTTCAAAAATTTGCATTTCCATGGAAGTACGGTTTTCCGCAATTCATTCATAGATGGTTTTCTTTCCATCAGAAATCAGTTCTTTTGATGGATTAATCTTGTATGTGTGTGTTCGTCTGTATGTATGTATGTGTGTATGTCTGGTGTATGCGCTGTTAGTATGTACTGTGTGTATGTGTGTCTGTCTCTCTGGGTGTATGTGTCTATGTATATGTGTTTCCTTCTGAATCACGAAATTCTCACTCCATTTCAGTTCTATCCCATTTACTCGGTTTAAGTAAATGCCTTGCTTTTGGTAGCAGGTCTTGGACTCTTTTATCAGTTACGTGTCTAAATTCTAGAATATAAGGATCGGATGATACGAATAAAAATCTCATTATGTCTTCGTTTATAAGTTCTGGTTTTTTTCTTCTTGGTGTTGTCTTCTCGGCATCTTTTAAAATCCCTATTTCGGCCTTCTAATGATTCTTCCGATGGGTACGCAGAAGGAGTCTACCACAGCTGATCCATGAAGCAGATATGAATGACAAGAGGAAGGCATCTGTATTTTTGTACATAGGATTTTGCTATTTTCAGGCAAAGTTCTTTAAATTTATTCGAATCAGAAGAATATTTTGAAGCTATTATTTGAAGGATTATATAAAGGTTTCTGATAAAATCTTTATCCACATCAGTAATCTCTGCAACTTTCTTATAATTTTGGGAGAATTTTCTTGCTGTATTTCCGTCATTGGTTTGTCTAATAATGCTGTATTGATTCTTTGTTAACTTTACATCTATAAATAATGCTAATGCTTCATCAGGAGATAAAGTTGTTTTACTTTCATTATATTGAATATCATGCTAATTACTATCAGCTTTATTGTGACTATCTGAGATAGGAGTTTTTCTTGACGCGGGCATCTAATAAATCAAAAATGGGAATATTACTTAGGACTTCGTTAATCCTTCTCTTCTTGGTACAATCACTAACATCCTTAAAAGATTTCGCTGTCCTAGGACCTGAAGCTGATGCATGAAAGTCGAAGAATTTATTCAACCATTTTAAGTTATTTTTATAAAGCCAATTTTCTGAATAAAATAAATTTGAGTAAATTTATTTAATAAGCTAGCGATTTCCTTATTAGTATTTCTTCGACTTATTAATAACAAAATCATTTAGATTTAACTTTATTTTTCTGCATCGGAACTGTCCTGCAATAAATTTGGGAGATATTTCTAAATTCGTTCATGATTATTTCTCGACTTCCTGACAATGAATATTGGAGTAAAATTTGGAAAATTCGCATGGGTTCTTTTAAAGTCTAAAATTAAAAACAGCAGTATTCTCTGTGGGTAATTGAGTTAGCGTAGGAAATACATAGACACACACACACATCCGCACACGCATGCACACAGACATACACACACACGCACACGCATTCATACATGCACACTGCACATACTCACAGACAGACACACACACACAAAGAGATACCAGCAAACACTACCTCCATGTGTTGTATCTTGAGTAATGCTAAAGATGTCTGCAATTTTTGAAAATTCTGGGGCAAAAATGATAATCCGAGGTCGTTAGATTGATTGTCCATCAAAATAATTGATTTTTGAGAAAAATCTGTACTGAATATGGAAGGAAAACCATCTATGATTATCTATTGGCGGAAAAACCGTACTTCCATGGAAAAACAAATTTGTTTTTAAATTTTTGAAAAATACGGGGGAAAAATCAAAAATCCGACCCGACCGATCGATTGTTAATAAAAAAACCAGTGAAGTACAAGTTGAACTTGCGCAATTAGTGTTCCGTACGTGGATTGCTTTTAAAATAAAAAATTTTGTTACGGAGGTATAAAATGATCAGTGACTTTACAAAACACATCCCAAATGAGTTTTCAACAAAGTTTGTTTCCAATCTTTACTGAAAATTGATGACCTTGAAATTCTTGGTTTTTTTTTTATATACCAGATAAATTATTAAAGGTAATGCACTCGTGATAATTTTCGTTCAATCTACACCCCGTGGAGAATATTCTAGAATTTTTTCAAAATTTTTTGATAAGTACTTTTCGAGATAAGGCGGGTGGACAGCGATTTTTTCGCGATTTTTTAAAAAGTGCGCTCAAGTGTTATATTATATATATATTTTTTTTACTCGTGTTTACACACGCTTTCATTTGACACCACACTCGATTGCCTAGTAAAAAATTTTTTTTTCACTTCTGATTTCACCCTCCAAAACTAACCCCTTAAGTCAAAATTTAACTTTGAAAACTACATGGCTCTGATGAGGCCATCAATTCCTATATTATTACCAAATTTCAACTTTCTATGACAAATAGTTTCGGAAAAAATCGGGTATGACAGACAGACAGACCGACAGGCAGACGGACAGACAGACACCGAAGTCATCTTATAAGTGTTCCGTACGGAACACTAAAAAAAACGAACATTTAAAAAAAAATATGTCATGATTAAATGAAAATTACGACCTACAGAGTAATTTTCTCGCGAAAAAAAAAAACGTTTTTTTTTTATAAAAAATTAATACTTCTTCTGAAGATTCCGGAAAACTGTGGAAAAAAAAAAAATTTAGCTACATAGATCGATTGGTTATGAAAAACGAATAATTAAAAAAAAATATATTTCCGATTAGTTCAAAATTAAGAGCTATAAGCTAATTTGAGTGGCACAGTACGGCTTCGTCCACTGTGCGGCGCACATCAGGCATATTTCATATCTTAAAAAACTCAATTTTTAAATAACTAATTAAATTAAAATGAAATAAATAATAATTATTCTTATATTGAAACTTAAGGTATAATAATGATATATGTACAAGGATTTTTTTTCAATACCATATTTTATTAAAGATTTGTAATTTACTGTATGCCCGTTAGAATCATGTAAACAAAAATTTCGTTTTAAGTTTAAAAATTATAAAGCAACAAAAATAAAAATTATTAGTATTATCGGAAAGCTGAAAGTTTCCTTTTTAAAAGGTATCTTTTAATTATCTTTTTAGACTCTAACAATAAGTAATATCGGTTAACCTTCGAGCGGTGCGCGTAGACTTTCAAATTAATCTGTTTGGCGTGATACACTTTTTGAATCCCCTATCCGAATTTTTAATAAATTCTCACCCTAATAAAAAGAATCTGGAAAAGAAATCTATATACTATTTTTTATAAAATTTCACGCTCTTTCACGTGATGCTATTAGTTTTTCGATACCTTTTTTATTTTTCGAGATATTACCGAAAAAAAAAAAACCGAATTTTTGATTTTTTTTTTGGATTTTGTGGGCTTAGTGTACATCAAACTTTAGCAAATTTTTTTATCGTATTCTACTTCCAAATTAACTTTTAATGAGAGCTGAAAACCCCTGACGACTGGGCTATATTGAGATTGTAGGCTCAAGCCGTATCGACACCAATCCTTTCTAATATGGTTGTGCCTCAATTTTTATGTTTTTGGGGAAAGATAAAAATGTTTATTTTCTTTTAGTTCTATTGGACCAGGACCCCTACAAGACGTAGTGGTTCCTCAGACTCTCACGAAAGACATACACAAGGAATCTATGACACATGATTTAACTGATCTTACGAACATTTACAAAAATGTTACTGATGCCAAGGATTGGCCACCTGTCGACATATTTGATTCGGTAATGAATGAAGAACAAAAGAGTCCCAACAAAGGTAGTATTTATAGCTCGCCTATATATCCTTTAAAAGAAGAAAAATACTGATCCTGTTCACTGTCCTGGTTAATTTATGCAAATATGTTTCACTCACAAGCTTGTTTTAAGTAATCATCATCATCATCATCTGGTTTTTTTACAGCGTTCTTCGCCATCCGGTTCCCAGTTTTCTTTCTGTTCGATCTTCCCAAATCTCCGAGTCTTAGATTTCTCTCTGACATTGCTCTCTGAATACCTCCAAACCATGTCGTTCTTGGTCTCCCTCTTCTCTTGTCGCTTGGTACCCACTTTAGAACCATCTTCGGTAGTCGGTGTTCTTCTATTCTTTCCACTATATAAGTTGCCGTTGTTGAATTTCCTCAATAATTGTGGTTTTTACTTTTATCGCATCCCTTATTCTTTTATTTCTAACTCTATCCATTTTTGGCACTTCAGCCGATCTTCGCCAGTAATCCATTTCGAGTTTCATTAGTTTCTGTTCCAATCGTTTCCTCAATTGCCAAGTTTCACAACTGTATAACACCATGCTCTTAAGTACTGCATTGTAAATGAGGTGCTTTCTCCGTGATGTTAGGTTCTTCGACCACAGAACAGAGTTTAAGTGTCTTATGACGCCTTTCCTTTACTTATTTTATTCTCCACTCCTCTTTCCGTTCTACCTTCTTTACTTATGTTAGTTCCGACATATACAGTTAGTCAAAAAAGTCCCTATACTATTTTTCTGTTATGTTTAACTAATTAATTGGAACTTTGAGAATTAATTAAATTAATATTTGAAAATTAACCAACGAGGATTAGTATTAAAAACAACTACGGGACATTTTGTTTAGAAGTTATATCATTGTTATAAAAACGTAAACAAAATTAATGTCAAAAAAGTTTCCATACACTCAAGAACAACATTGAAAAAACACGTTCTAATCAGCCGCATTTTATCAAGCTATCTGTTACTCGCTCAACTGAAAACAAATTAATAATTTTCGGCCATACTTTATAATCTGTCACTTGTTGATAGTAATTTTGCAGTGGGCTTTCAAAGTAGTATTAAAAATGAGCGAGAGAAAAACTGTGAAATTCCATTTCAATTTCGGAAGATCATGATTGATTTGTGGAAAGATGAAAAATAGTACAGAAATATAGGAAAAATTGTTAAAAAAGTCGCATGCTACTCTTCAGTACATTGTAAACCAGTATGAATCAACGGGTTCCTATAAAATTCGGCCACGTTCCGGTCGTCCCAAGAAACTGCCTTCACGTGAAGAGGCGAGTATTGTCAGACAAATAATTATATATCTCATGAAAAGTGCACCAGAATTAAAAGAAGAAATACGAGAACTATTTTCGAAAAATGTTTGTTCACAAACAGCGAGAAATTGTTTACCCAGGGGCAGGCTATAAGGGGTGTGCGGCCAGGAAGAAGCCGTTAATTTCGGAAGCTAATCGCAAAAAAAGCGGTTAGCTTTTACTAGGGAATACCTCCTGAATTTTGGGAATCCGTAATCTTTAGTGATGAAATTAAAATTAACCTTTTTGGGTCTGATGGCAGAAATAAAGTTTGGAGAAAGAAGAATGCCGCATTCGATATTAAAAACATTTGTTCCGTTGCGAGACAAGGGGGTGGCAGTGTTCTGCTTTGAGAATGCATGTCTGCTGGAGGGGTTGGAAATTTACATTTTATTAATGGTACTATGGATCAGCATGTTTATCTGAACATTTTGAGAGACAATTTAACAGAAAGAGTAAAAAAATTAGCACTCGAAAAAAGATACATTTTCCAACTGGACAATGATCTGAAATATACCGCCAACTTGGTGTTTAGAATCCATAATGTGCGACAGCAGCTTCATACACCTCCACAATCACCCGAAGTTAACCCCATCGATCATTGATGGGAGGAACTTAAACATAATGTTTCAAATAGAGAATAATTAAAAAACAGAATATTGAACTAATGGGAGAACATGCCAGGAGAAGTTACTAGAAAGCTGGTTGCAAGCATGACAAAAAGGTTACAGGAGACTATCAAGGCCAGCGGCAGTCTCACTAAATAGTAGTTTAAACGAAGTTGTTATTTTCCGTTAAACTCGGTCAAACTATTATTGGTATTGTTAAGTGTAGGGAGACTTTTTTGACATTAATTTTGTTTACATTTTTATAACAATGATGTAACTTCTAAATACAATGTTCCGTAGTTGTTTTTAATACTAATCCTCGTTGGTTAAGTTCAAATTAATAATTTATATATAGTTCCAATTAGTTTAGTTAAACATAACAGAGAAATAGTGCACAAAGTAGGTAGTGTATGGAGATTTTTGGACTGACTGTATATACTCAATGATAATAAAATACTAAATTTTTAGTAAAAAACTTATTTTTTTTATACTTGACACGTGTTTCGCTACATTAGCTTTGTCGAAAGTATGGGTTTGGAATGAAGTAAACATTTTTCGGTGATTTTATAAGTAAATGTTTACAGGAAGGCTGTAACTAAAAGATTACAACAAAACTTAATAGTTATATAAATTATCTATTCTTTCAATAAATTCAACAGTGGGGAATTTTAGAGGTCCAGTTGGTCATTTAACAGTGTATTATGTATTTTTTCTTTTATTGATCTTGAGGGTCTCAAATAAATTTAATTTATGTGATTTATTCTGAACGTATAAAATATGGAAATTATTATCTATAATATATATAAAATGGCAACGTCTCTCTGTCTGTCTGTCTGTCTGTCCGTTAGTGCGCCTATCGCTGAAAAACCACTTATCCGATTTACGTACTTTTTTTTTAAAAACATACATATGTTTTCTGCCCAGGTTATAGGCTATATTTTATTACGATAGGAATGAGCAGTGACGTAAAATAGTGAATGATGTCGGAAATAAGTTTGCCGCTGGCGCGTGCCTTTGCAATACACAGCCTAAACCATTAAATATGGAACAATATTATGTAGCAAAGAATATCTGTAATGTATAATCTATAATATATATAAAATGCAATGTCTGTCTGTGTGTCTGTCTGTCCATTAGTGCGTTTATCACGCGGGAACCACTTATCCGATTTACCTGTCTTTTTTTAAATTCATGCATATATTCTTTGGCCAGGTTATATATAATAATAATAATAATCTATATCTATAATATATATAAAATGCAATGTTTGTCTGTCTGTCTGTCTGTCTGTCTGTCTGTCTGTCTGTCTGTCCGTTAATGCGCTTATTCCTCGAGAACCACTTATCCGATTTACGTGATTTTTTAAATTCATGCATATGTTCTCTGACCAGGTTTTAGGTATATATTTTATAACATCTATAATATATATAAAATTCAACGTCTCTCTGTCTGTCTGTCTGTCTGTCTGTCTGTCCGTTAGTGCGCTTATCACTGGAGAACCACTTATCCGATTTACGTACTTTTTTTTGAAAAAGATACATATGTTCTCTGGCCAGGTTATAGGCTATATATTATATTACGATAGGTAGCATAAGAAATGAGCAGTTCCC
This sequence comes from Pachyrhynchus sulphureomaculatus, assembly GCA_019049505.1. Classification (NCBI taxonomy): domain Eukaryota; kingdom Metazoa; phylum Arthropoda; class Insecta; order Coleoptera; family Curculionidae; genus Pachyrhynchus; species Pachyrhynchus sulphureomaculatus. The sequence continues at coordinate 32,296,235 of CM032456.1, read as the reverse complement.
TTCCAATATACAGCCTAAACCATTAAATATGGAACAATATTATGTAGCAGAGAATATCTATAATCTATAATCTATAATATATATAAAATACAATGTCTCTCTGTCTGTCTGTCTGTCCAATAGTGCGAGAATCACTTATCCGATTTACGTGTATTTTTTTAAATTCATACATATATTCTTTGGCCAGGTTATATAATAATAATAATAATCTATATCTATAATATATATAAAATGTAACGTCTCTCTGTCTGTCCGTTAGGGCGCTTATCCCTTGAGAACCACTTATCCGATTTACGTGATTTTTTTTAACTTTATACATATGTTCTCTGACCAGGTTTAGATATGTATTTTTTACATCTATAATATATATAAAATGCAACTTATCTCTGTCTGTCTGTCTGTCTGTCTGTCCGTTAGTGCGCTTATCACTGGAGAACCACTTATCCGATTTACGTACTTTTTTTTTAAAAGATACATATGTTCTCTGGCCAGGTTATAGGCTATATTTTATTACGATAGGTAAGCATAAGGAATGAGCAGCGACGATAATAGTGAATGAAGTTGGAAAAAAGTTTGTCGCTGGCGCGTTCTCTTGCAATACACAGCCTAAACCATTAAATATGGAACAATATTATGTAGCAGAGAATATCTATAATATATATAAAATGCAACGTCTCTCTGTCTGTTTGTCCGTTTTGTGCGCTTATCACTGGAGAACCACTTATCCGATTTACGTGCTTTTTTTTTTTTTAAATATACATATGTTCTCTGGCCAGGTTATAGGATATATTTTATTATGTTAGGTGACATAAGGAATAAGCAGTGACGATAATAGTGATTCAAATCGGAAACTTTGCCGCTAGCGCGTTCTCTTGCAATAAACTGCCTAAAGCATTAAATATGGAACAATATGATGTAGCAAAGAATATAATATATATAAAATGCAACGTTTCTCTATCTGTCTGTCTGTCCGTTAGTGCGCTTATCACTCGAGAACCGATTTACGTTTTTATAAATTTATACATATGTTCTATATAATTCGATATAAGCCTAGATAATGGGAGATAAAGTGAGATAATGGGAGATAAGTATAAATAATGGGAGATAAGGAGAAATAATGGAAGATAAGCAGAGATAATGGGAGATGAGCAGAGATAAGCTCAGATAATGGAAATTATGTAAGGATAATGGGCGATGAGGGGAAATAATGGCAGATATTTTATTACGTTAGGTAACATAGGGAATAAGCAGTGACGATAGTAGTGAATCAAGTCCACGCGAGCGGAGCCGCGGGCACTGCTAGTCAAATACATGATTCTCTTCTATTAAATGTTTGACATAAGAAGAATCAGTTTTACTTTATAAAACTTTTATTATGTTCTGAAATTTTTTATTCAAATGATCACCCTGTTTGTCCTAGTTTATTACAAGAACCAAAATGAAGTTGGTAAACTCAAGATTTATGGTTTTCCAAGGTCTTATCTTTAATATAATAAAATAAAGTAAAACTGATTCTTCATATTATAAGGGATACAAGTATGAAATGCGGATTTTTTCTCTAAAAAAAAACATGTTAAATTCAGAAGAATGATAAAAAGTGCTTTATTCAAAGTATGCTCCATCGCTTGTTATACATTTTTCCCATCTTTTGGGGCAATTTGTGGATACCACGCCAGTAAAAATCTTCCCCTTTTGCTGCGAACCATTCATCGAGCCATTTTTTCACATTTTCGTACGAATCAAAGCGCTGCTCAGCAAGTGCGTGACCCATCGATGCAAACAAGTGGTAATCGGAAGGAGCCAAGTCTGGTGAGTAAGCCGCATGGGGGTAGAACTTCCAGCTGAGTGCTTCCAACGTGTCGCGAAATGGTTTTTCTTCCTATGTGATGGAGCATTGTCATGAAGAAAAATGACTTTGTGTTGCCTTTTTCAGTATTCTGGCCTTTTTTTCAAGCAGCAAACGGTTCAAATTGGTAAATTGTTGTTGGTAACGTTTAGTATTAACCGTTTCCCCAGGTTTTAACATCTCATAATAGACCACGCCCCTCTGATCGCACCAAACACAGTGCATCGTCTTTCTGCCAAAGCGATTCGGTCTTGCGGTCGATGTGGATGGTACGCCTGGGTCTATCCATGATTTTTTGCACTTGGGATTCTCAAAATAAATCCTCTTTTCATCCCCTGTAACTATACGATGCAAAAACGACTTCCTTTTGTACCGAACGAGCAAAATGTCACACGTATTTTTGCGCTTTTCCATTTGCCTGTCGTTCAACTCATGTGGTACCCATCTACCGGTCTTCTGAATCTTTCCCATCTCTAGTAGCCGATTGAAAATAGCTTGTTGACTAACGTCCAATTGCTCGGCAAGTTGTTTTTGTGTTTGCGAATCATCTCGTCCAACAATGGTTGCAATTTCACATCTTTGTATTTTTTTGGCGGTTTTCCACGTTCCTTGTCTGCAACATCGAAGTCACCACTTTTGAAACGCCTAAACCATCGTTCACCATAAGCTTCTCGAAGTAATCGGTATGATTTAACAGCAGTTTTCTTCAAATGAAAACACACACAACAAAATGGCGCAGTGTCAAATCTTTATAGCACAAACTGCATTGGTGCACAGTCTGTTGTCTGAAATCCGCATTTTATACTTGTATACCTGGTATTATTAAGTTTTGTTGTTATCCTTTAATTACAACCTACCTGTAAATATTTACTTAAAAAACCATTGAAAAATGTTTATTTCATTCCATACCCATATTTTGATAAAGTTAATGTTTTAGTGAAAACACGTGTCAAGTATAAAAATCAATAAAAGTGGAAATTTTATTAAATATTAGTGTTTTATTCTCACTGAATATGAATTCTCATCAAGATACGGCCAAATCAGTTAATATATATACTATTCACAATCATCGATGACCTCATCAAAATTTAGAGTAAGGCTTCCCTGTTTTTCTCCTCTACACAAATATTTAGTTTTCTTGCTTCTCTTAAACCTCAGTTTCTATAATTTTCAAACAGTGTTTTAAGTAATGGGCATTGTAATTTTACATAAATGAGTTCTGCCGGGTAATAAATAAATGAATAAAAATCTACTTAAACAGTTTGTTTGTCCTTGATAACAACGTTATTTCCAGTTATAATCGTTTTTTAGAGATAAAGTCAAGGAAGTTTAAACCGCTTCAAGATGAAGAAATGCCGTGGGATAATGAAGGTATGTAATTTTTACCTTCGATGGTTTTGTAATTGAATCTAAAAATATTATATTTTTAGATCTGGAACCCATAGTTAACATTGTCGGTGCTGAGCCGGCAATAGTCTTAGACCCTGCAAACGTTCCAGAGTTAGAAACATCTGGAGCTTTAGAAAAGGAGTTGACCCAGGGAATAGAATATTTTGTGGATGCTGATCCAGTGCAGTATATGTCTAGAGTTCAGTTAAGAGGAACACAGCCTCCTCAATGGTTTCCTGGTAAATAAACTGCTTCTATAGTATGGCAGTAATTTTGATATGCTTGTTGCTTTCGTACAGACGGAGAGTAACTTTTTTTTTAGGATATATTTATTGCCTTCCCGAGTTTCCAGAAGTCACAAAATTGGCAAGAAATCCTGATGAAGTATTCATTTCAGCTTGGAGATCTTGTCAACCAAGAATTATACCAGAAACATCATTTTCTATACTACATTAGTATTGTGATTGTAAATGTGAAATTACTTAAATAATACTACTACGTGTAATACTAGCTTTATTTCCTAGTGGCATATACCCGCCGCTCTGCCGATAGATATACATATATATATATATATATATATATATATATATATATATATATATATATATATATATATATATATATATATATATATGTGTGTGTGTGTATCTGTTCTTATATTTTGGCTGGCAAGTCGCTGTGACCCTTCAATTCGACGTACTCTAACCGCCCTCGCCCCAGACGTTTTACTCGAAAGTTGCGATTTTCTTTTTGGGCATGATGTTGCCTTTAAAGACTACATAATCTTTAACAGCAACCATACATGCACAATTTTCTAAAAGTAAAAAAAGAAACTACTTAAAAAAGTTAAGTGCAAGTCGGGCTTGAGCTTGAATTTTTTTGTTTATATCATATATTCCAAAGGTATTATAAAAGATAATACACTAGTGAAAATTTTCATTCAGGAGAATGTTCCGGAATTTTTACGAAGTTTTTTGGTTAGTACTCTTAAAGATAGGGTGGGACGCCAGCGATTTTTGGGGGTTTTCTTTTAAATAATATAAAGAAAAGTTTGTGTGAGTATTACATCATATATATTTTTGAACTTTCATTTGACACCCCACTTAATGACCTGGTAAATTATTTTTTTCACTTCCGATTTCACCCCCTAAAACTAATTCCTTAAATCAAAATTTAACTTTCAAAAACTACACGGCTCTGATGAGGCCTTAAAATAATATTTGTTGCCTAAATGAATCTCACACTAGTAGGTACTAAAAAATGTAAATAAATGTTTTTACTGTTATTTAGTACCTACTGACACCAATAACAAACCACGTACACACTACAAATCAACTACGAATAACAAAACAACAAACCTTTTCGTTTTTTAAAAAATATAATATTATTATTATTAAAATTATTCTTGTTAGTGTACCAAGATGCTAATGCTGAAAGTAGCACGCCGGGCCGTTTTCTGCCAGCAAACAGTGCGGGCGTTCATTTGCTAGCCAGGATGCTAATGCTGAAAGTACCACGCCACGCCGTTTTCTGACAGCAAACAGTGTGGGTGTTCG
>CM032456.1:32248944-32286444 GCA_019049505.1 Pachyrhynchus sulphureomaculatus | reverse complement strand
TGGCTAGGGAGGTACTCGATTATCTTAATCAAGTTGATATACCGATTATGCAATGGCCACCAAAAAGCCCGGATCTGAATTCGATAGAACATGTATGGGATCACCTTAAAAAAAATGTGAAACGTCATATACCTACACCTAGAACCTGAGGGAACTTGAAAATGCAGTTATCACAGAATGAGACCAAATTCCTCAAGATTTTATCCAAAATTTAATTAGAAGCATGCCTAGGCGCATAAACGCTGTCATTCGAAGTAGAGGAGGCAACACACGCTACTAGTGTCTCAGTTACACCATTAATTTTGCTACTAGTGTCCCAGTTTATTTTTTTCATTATTACATAATTTCAACAATTTTGTTATTAGGTCTTAAGAATAATTTTAATTCGAATCTTATAGAGAAATTTGGTAGCCAATATATATTTACATATATATATATATATATATATATATATATATATATATATATATATATATATATATATATATATATATATACAGTCGACACTGTTTATAGTGAAACTCTATATAGTGAAAAACTCTTTATAGTGCAATTTTTTCAAGACCTAGAATATCTCACATACATAGCAATATATACAGATTTTTTCTTTACGTAGTGAAAAACTCTCTATAGTGAAATTTCGCGGTCAACATTTTGGTCTTTCACTATATAGAGTCGACTGTATATATATATATATATATATATATATATATATATATATATATATATATATATATATATATATATGTCTGAAAAATAAAAATTCTTTGATTCTTAAATTATTTATTGTCATTTTTAAAATAGTACATTGATAGGTAAGAATAATTTAAATTGCAAAAAAAAAACAGTTTGTCGAAATATTTGGTATAAGATGTTTAATGAATCTGTAGTACGAGTAGTTTCCCGAATTACTATTTTTTCATTAAATTTCTTGACAATATCAACAATTATTTTATTCGATAGTTATGGCGTCATGTACGAAGTCAGAGTGAAATTAAAAGAAATAATTTTATGGCTTAACGAAACCTTGTCCCAATTAATATCTTTCGACTAATCAATTAGTATTTGTAGCAGATAATGGCAGATAATATTATAAAAAGACCAAGATTGACTTCTTATATTGGCAATGTGTAGTTTGTTTACCTAATAGATATGCCAAGTACCTAACCCTGAGATTTCTTTTGCAAGAAGAAATTATTACTCTAGACACAGAACCGAATGACAATAGAGAGATTTTGCAACGCTTCTTATGCTTTTATTGTTATCGTCAAAGCAAGCTCAATATAAACGCGAAGAAATTGCACATAAAAATATGTTGCAACTCTTAAAATAAACACTTTCTATTTGTCTGTGTCTTCATAATAAGGAAGTGGAAAAGTAAACATAAATTGTTTGTTTTTCCAGTTTCGTTTCTGTATTATTTTTGTGATTTCTTTTTTTTCTTGGTTTAAAAATGAATGGACGAATCAAAAATGTGTTAAAAATGCCCAAATGGTTGGACCATAATTTAATACGCGGAATAATATTTTCTAAAAAAGAAAATAAAATTATATGTTTGCATGCATCTATCTACCAGATTTTTAAAAAATACAAACATAATTCAGTTTACACAATTAAAACATTTTCTTATACATATCATCAAAGATATGCCAAATATTTTAAATTTAAACTTTCATAGCATTTCATTAAAAAAGATATAACAAAGGTAGGTTAGATCAGTGTACATCTTCTATAATTTTAAGGGATTTTTTATTATCTGTAATAAAGGAATTCTAGGCCGCTCCCTGATTTGTCGGTGCAGTATCGTTTTTCTCGGTATGTCCGACTTACGTGGGCTGCGCGGACTGCGCGGGCGCGGAGCAAGTCAGGTGGGTTTCATTGAAATGTAGGCGTTCCGCATGTTTTCGTTACCGAATCAGTACTGAGCACACCGGGAAAAAAGAAACCGCATCGACAAATCAGTGAGCGGCTTTACATTGTTATAATACAGTGTAAGTTTCAATCGGTGGTTTTCAATTAGATGTCATGGTTATCTTTTAAATTAGATCCCACATTGTAGTAAATAGAGGATCAATTCCATTATTTTAATTTCTTCCCTTTAATTTTGCCAATACTTATAATAAAACTAATGACAGAGGTATGTCAAAATAAACGGTAAAATCTCTCTATTGTCTTCAGTAGCAAAAGTTATTTATAAACCTTTATTATAATATATTCTGTCTATATTGGAATCATCCAGTTTTTTCTTAATTTCCTCCTGAAAAATAAAATAGATTAATGTAGTATTATTAGACGCACAAGCTTAAGTTATTTAGTTCACAGACCATACGGTGTTAAATAGGGACCTGTGTCTCTTGCCTGTATCATATATTTTTGGGTAAGTCAGTGGCAAAAGCATTTGTTGATTATAGTCCAGTCAGAATACGATTTTGAGGTGAAATAGTCGAGTACTGCTACTTTTTTTCAAAAAAATACTCGCCTTGACTAGTACATCAACAAAAAAATATTGCGGAGAATAATAATCATTAAAATTATTATTTTGTGTAGTAACTTTATAATTTTTATTGATTTAATTTTTATATCTTCATATAAAATTATCAATACAAAAGTAATCTTTTCTACATAATTATTGCTTCATTTATTTTTTATTTGTATAAAAATTGTATTAAATAATATTACATAAAAAATATAACGTACAAATATAAGATTCATACTGGCCAGTTTTTTTTCGGCCTAAATGGACTAAATGACTTCCTCAGCCACTCAACATGTACAGTAAACTGTGTATAATAATTAAAAATAACTTTGGCTACTGAAAGTATTATAAAACTCTAGAAAGAATAATTTTTAAAAAAGAAATCGTAAATTTGCATTAAAAAAATTAAATTTGAGAAAAAAATGGCCAATTTCTCGGGCCTAAATTGTTTAAATGAGTTCTTAATTAAGTACCTCAAGTGAAGCTTAGGAATTAAGCACCATTTTCTGATATTTTAGGTAAGATGGATGTTACTCTAATTTTTCAGCGGTCGCAATATTTTTTTCTTAATGTACTCGTCGAGACGAGTATTTTTTTAAAAAAAGTAGCAGTATCCGACGATTTCTGTTTTTGTCCTGTTCAGATCGTATTCTGACTGGACTATTATAGTTTATATAGGGTTGTCTCATAAACAATTTATTTTACTTACTGCGCAAACGTAATAGGCGGAATAGGAGTAAGGAGGAACACAGAGCGTAATTCCAGCCCTTGAAAATTTATTTTATATGGGATGTTTCACCCGAGAAGAGTTTGCCTTTTAAGCCTGGAAGCTTTATAGAAACAATAATTCTAGGAAACACGAAAATTAAATAAATGAAGCTCCGAGTGTTTAGGTTAGTGAGAAATTTACCTCAGTAAATCAATTTCTTAAAGAAACTCTCCTTACATGGCCTTGATTTTCAAAGAACTATAGTTCAATGTACAATAAAGATTTTTTTATTTATCAATTTGTGTTTTTACTATCATCATCATCCAACCTCTCTCATCTACTGCTGGACATAGGCCTCCTCCAAGTTTTTCCAGTCCCCTCGATGTTGTGCTTTCGCTATCCAGTTCTGGGCAGTTTTCTTTAGGTCGTCCGTCCATCGGCTAGGTGGTCTGCCTCTGATTCTTTTGTCTTGCTCTCACTCAACAATTCTCTTCGTCCACCTAGTGTCCGTCAAGCGTTGTTGTCTTCCTTGTCAGAGTTAGAGTTTCAGCTCCGTATAACATGACTGGCATTAAACATTGCTCGAATACTTTTCGTGTTAGACTTAAGAATATATCGTTCTTGAACGTATCAAGTAGTATTCCGAAAGCTGCTCACCCCAAGCTAATTCTTCTCTGAATCTCGCATGTCTGATTGTCTCTGCCAAATACTTGTAGTAGTCTGCTTGTCACATAGTTTGTCCAGATATGTTTATCTCTTCACTTAACACCAGATTAGTCATCAGTTTGGTATTTTCCATGTTTAGTTTCAGTTCTTGCACCATTTTTATTGCATCTCCCATATTATCTGTAATCAGGACGATGTCGTCCGTGAATCTAAGATGATTCAGATATTCGCTATCTACACTAATTCCCATATTATCTCAGTTTAAAGTTTTAAACACATATTCCAACGTTGCTATAAGTAAGTTGTGGGGAAAAGGTATCTCCTTGTCGGATTTGTCTTTTACTTCGAATTGATGATGTTGATTCATGAAGCTTAATGGTGGCTGAAGCAGTACTGTATATACGTTCTATTAATTTTGCGTATCTATAACACAGCCCCACAAAAAAAAAGTGGGGTGAGTCGAGCGCAAAAATAAAGTGTTGGCTGTAAAAACTATTGTATAGTATCAAGTCGAGGTCAATTATTTTGTAAATATCTACGGTTTCAATTATGGTTTATTTATATTTTTCAGTCTTAATATATTTTAAATTTTATAATTTACTGCATCATATGAAAAGTTCCGAGATTTTCCGATAGAGGGTAGCACAAACAAAAACCATATGATTTTCAGCTGGCGTCAACTCTCAAGAGATTCGTGTAAATTTTTCATTACATTTTTATTAGTTTGCGAGTTACAGCTGTTTGAGTGCCGATACTTTTGATTTTTGCAAAACCATGGAACAAAAAGAATTTCGTGAGTTGATTAAACATTGCTTTTTGAAGGGAAAAAAAAGTTCAGCCAGAAGCTAAGAATGACGTGAGAAGTATTCTGGCACATCTGCTCCGTCGAAAGCAAGTATACATCGATGGATGGTTTAGTGAACTTAAATGCGGTCGTACAAGCAGCGATGATGCATGAACGCGTGAGGCAGATTTTGCATGAATATTTGCATATGAAAAAGCTATGTACCCGGTGGGTGCCGAACACTCACGATTGATTAAAAACAGCAACGTTGGTCGAAGATTCAGAACGCTGTTTGGCACTGTTCCAGCGTAACCCAACGGAGTTTTTGCATTGATTCATAACAGTGGACCAAAAACAGATCCACTACTACACGCCTGAATCAAACAGGCAGTTCGCAGAGTGACTAGAACCGCATGAAAGTCCATGAAAGCGTTCAAAAATACAAAAAACAGCTGGAAAGGTTTTGATAAGTGTCTTTTGGCATACGCATGGAGTAGTACTGATCGATTATCTTAAGGAGTGAAAAATCACCGAAGATTATTACGTTGGGTTATTGGATCGTTTGAATGGTGAAATCAAGAAAAAAAAGGCCGTATCTAGCGAAGGGAAACAGATTTGGCTCAAATGAAGAAGTCGAATATGAAACTAAGGCTTATTTTAGAGCGCTCGAAAAATCGTTCTATATGAAAGGTATCCAAATCTTGGAAGATTGCTGGAATAAGTATATCACTCTTGAAGGAAACTGTGTTTAAAAATAAAATCACCATGGCAAAAAAAATTGTGTTTTCTTCGGAAGCCTCAGGACTTCACTCCGTATAGTATATTAGCTTGTTTGTCTGAAGTGCGAATGTTGGTGTCGGTTGGCTGCTTTATTTATTTTTATTTTTTATGGGTCTAACACACGTGCTGCAGGGAAGTCTCTAAAGCGCTACAGGAGCGACACGTGTGCGGAAAAAGCGATTCACGTTGTTCTTGAATCGCTGTAAATTGTACTCGGTGGGAAAACACAGTCCTGGGTAAGCCATTCCAAAGGGATGATGTTCTCCATATAAAAGACTGCTTGAAAAAGCGTTGTACGAGGAGTAACAAGCTGACCCTCATACGGATGTGAAGTATCAGCGCGACGTGTACTTCTAACATGCACCGCTTTCTTTTATATTACAGCGGAATTTTAACTCTTTTTAGAAAAGAAATCATGTTGATGAAAAACATGACCAAAGTGTTTAATAGTAGCTGTACCTAAAAAATCCTTATGGACTATTATTTCTCATCTGACCAAAGTCATTGAAGTTTTTGGCCAATATACTTGCCCCTATACTTGCTACCTCCTCCCCACTACAAGTTAATGTTATTCGTTATTTTCTGATGTTTTAGGGGAACCCAACCTAATTTTGTTACTAAAGAACGATAACGAAATAACCATAGACGTTGATAGTGATCAAGAAAACGCCAGAAGAAAAGTAGTATCATCCACAAAGCTTACCTTGAAAATTTTCTGCAATGGAATCCCAGTCTGTAAATCGAAACCTGTCAGTTTGAATGACACTTTTGTCTTGGACGTAAATGAAATTTTTTCCATCCAATTGACAGATATCCCGAAATCTTTATCCGTCAGCGTTATTGAACATCCCAAAGTCAGTGTTTTTTTCCGGGGTTGCTATTTTCCTGCTGTTTATATTACGGAATTTGTTATTTGGGAAGTCAAGGTTCTTAGGATTAGACAATGTCAAACTAGAGTGGGGTATACTTTTGATGCGATATATCAGATCCGTAGTATTTTTTGCCAGCTGATCACGAATCTGAGGTCAGAATATCGCCATCGCATCTCAATTTTTTTCTAACCTCAAAAAATAGGTAAAAATTAGTAAAAATTAAGAAAAATATACTCCTAAAAAATTGAATCAAGCTTTTTCTTGAATCCAAAGATGTATTAATATGTATTCGGACACGCTAAGCTAATATTCATCGGTTGGATTAAGCCATACAGTTCTGTTTTCTTTCTAACCTCAATAAATCAGACAGATATAGTGCTTCTCGAATGCAAAAAAACGAATTCAAATTAAAATTCAACCGATTCTTACCAAATTTGGTACACGGGGGTTTTTTGGGTTGCTGATCATGAATCTGAGGTCGGATTTGCAAAATTCAAAAATGGCGGATCCAAGATGGCGGACAAAATTTTTGAAAACCAACCGATTCCTACCAAATTTGGTATACAGTTAAGGAATCCTCAAACCTGATACTCTTAAACCCTAAACCCTGAAACCTTAGACTCCCACACCCTGTAACCTCAAAAAATAGACCTCAATAACCCTGTAACTTTAAAAATGAGACCCAATAAACTCAAAACCAGGACTTTTAAACCATATACTCTCAAATAGTAGACCCTTAAGCCCTAGAATTGCGAAGGTTAGACCCGCGCCTAATTTTCCTTTTTTTGGCTGTATCTTGTTCTTTTTTCCGCGAATGACCTATTCAAAGGCTTTCTGCCCAAACGCTTTTGAGGACTTGTTTCTCTTTTTAGCGAGCAGCAATAGTCCGCTAGCATATGGTCATCCCATCGTCCTTGATACCGATTTTCTATGATTTTCAGATCTTGGTGAAAACGTTTCCCTTGCTCCTCACTGTAGTCACCAAGATTATCTGGGAAATCATCGATGTGGGAGTCCAGGAAATGTAATTTTAGATTCATTAAGCAACCTAATGTTTGAAAATTTTTTATCATTTTCTCGACTATTTCTTTGTACTTAGGACTTTTATTATTTCCGAAAAAGTTTGCTGCGACTTCTTTAAAACTAAGCCAAGCAGCTTTTTCAACTTTATTCATTTTAGTAACAAATAATGAATCTTGAAACAATTTTCTTATTTGTGGCCCGTCAAATACGCCTGCCTTAATTTTAGCTTCAGAAAATTTCGGAAATTTTTTATGCAAATATTTGAAACATGGGCCGTTTGTATCTAATGCTCTCGTGAATTGCTTCATAAGTCCAAGATTAATGTGAAGCGGGGGAATAAGAACTTTCCTGGATCTACCAATGGTGGAAACAATACATTATTTTCACCAGGAGTGAACGATTCTCTTGTTGGCCAAATTTTTTTCTTATAATGACGTTCTCTGTCTCTGCTATTCCACAGACATTTATAACAGGGATAAAGTGTAAACCCTGACTGTTGGCCAAGCAATATTGTTACAATTTTCAGATCTCCACAAATTTTCCAGTTATGATCAGCATATTTTATTTTTATCAAATCTGCTTCATTTTTCCATATTGCTCTTCCATAACTGTGGAATGAGCAATCGGAATGGGAGCGTAAACGTTGGTATTATGCAGCGAAACTGCCTTAATGCTCCGTTTAGAAGAATCAATGAACAGTCTCCATTCTTCAGGATCGTATGAGTTATTTTGAAATTCATCCATTAGACCTTTTACATCGGTACAATATGAAAGTGACAATTCCTCGTCCATTGTGAAATATTTTCGAAATTCTTCATCTCTGTTTCTATAATAAGAAATCGTAGCTTCTGGCTTAAGTAAATGTCTTTTCTTTAAAAAGCCTAAATCTCTGACTAGATCACTAAGTTCTGACTGACGAGTATTGGTTCTGGTTTACGGTTGTATGGTAGAAATTCTTTATCTGTGTCACTAGTATATGATAGGTTGTCACTAGAACATTCCTTAGTAACAGTGTTTGAATCTTTTTCGACAGTCTCAATGTTTTCGGCATGAACTGATAAGGTGAAATCATTTGTTTCCATAACATCAGCATCAAGTGGTTCAGGAGGCGGAATTAGTTTAGTTGGTCTTGTTACTGTCGAAACATCGTTATAAGTAATAGTGCTTTTATTTTTTCGGTTATGCCTAGATACAACATTCATACAAAAGTAGCAATCATTTTCACTGTATGGTCTATTCCATATTGCTGGTCTGGAATATTTAATCGAGTTCTTATTGATGTACAACATTATTTTTCAAGAACTGCAAATGATGTGGGGAACCCAATCTGTATCCTGGTGCTGTATTTCAATGTTAAAACAATCCTTATATAAGGTTTTAATCTTATCCGTTATCGGTGACCCCATTTTACTCAATACGTGTTGACAGCAAATATAACAAAATGAATCACTGTTTTTATCGCACTTATGAAAAGTCCTTGTACCGTGAGACAGTTTTCTTGTAGCATTATACTCTACATGAGCCAAGTCACCCACACATGAAGAGCTACGGTCGCTGGATGACGACGGCTGCGGGACCGTTTTCCCACCCTGACCAACCGTCGATACTGGGTTTCCGAGGCCCTGCATCGAAATTCTCTTTCTTCTACCTGCCATGACGGCATCTAAGCCGTTATCCAGGGACTCTGCCGGCTAGTGGAGTAACACCGTTGCCCACCGTCACCACATGGAGATGCCCTGGATGCAGGTAGAAGAATAAAAATCGACCGATGAATTTTCTCGGCGTTCAAAATGGCGCGAAAACATCTGCCATCTTGAATTTTGCAAATCCAACCTCAGATTCGTGATCAGCGACCCAAAAAATCCCCGTGTACCAAATTTGGTAAGGATCGGTTGAATTTTAATTTGAATTCGTTTTTTGCATTCGAGAAGCACTATATCTGTCTGATTTATTGAGATTAGAAAGAAAACAGAACTGTATGGCTCAATCCAACCGATGAATATTAGCTTAGCGTGTCCGAATACATATTAATACATCTTTGGATTCATGAAAAAGCTTGAATTAATTTTTTTAGGGGTATTTTTCTTAATTTTTACTAATTTTTACCTATTTTTTGAGGTTAGAAAAAAATTGAGATGTGATGGCGATATTCTGACGTCAGATTGGTGATCAGCGGGCAAAAATACTACGGATCTGATATATCGCATCAAAAGTATACCCCACTTTTTTTTTGTGGGGCTGTGATAATCGATTCTGCATTCTCTTAAGGCTGCCATTATTACTGGTAGTTCAATGGTATAAAATGTTTTTCGGAAATTAATAAAAAAAAACTACAGTTTTAACCAAATACGTTTAAAAATTAAAGTTGTTTATGAGACACCAATTTAAAAAATAACGTCAGGTTTTTTTTAATTCGAGTTTTATTTATTAGATAGTACATGTACATTTTAACAAGGAATACGATAACAGAGCACATTTCGCAATAGGTTATTTTTTGTTCTTGGAAGGGAAATTATAGGAGACAGGAACTTTAGGATCTCATAGGTATGTGTAGGTTTCGATTATAAAAAACATATTGGGGAGGATTGCATCGGAATTTGCGGTATAGGCAGCACTAAAAATAAAATTTGAATTAGAACAAGAAAAAATCCACGTATATAGGACTAATATATTGCATATGGCTAGCGCCAATGGGAGGTAGATTCAAAAATGACTCCTCTATGTCATCTTCTGTTGGGCGGATAAGTTTACGCAACAAGGCAAGAACCTTTAGTGCCCTGGCTTTGCCCTAAATAGATGGCTGCAAAATCTCAGGTGATTTTACAGATCGGGAATTTCTTCTTCCTACGACGCCTCACGAAGGGTGGCGATCCATATAGTAAAACGAACTATAGAAATTGCTGCTCGAAAAATATCACTCGAAGCACATCCAAACCACCTTCTCATGTCCTTCAGCCAAGAATTCTGTCGTCTTCCGAACGATCGGTTGTCCTTTATTCTGGCTACAATAATTAGACGTAGCAATTCATACTTTGGCCCACCCATTATATGTCCGAAGTATTCAAGTTTTCTAAATTGTATGGTTGTTATTAATTCCTTCATTTTGTTCATTATTGTCAGTACTTCTGTGTTTTTTATTTTCTGTACTCAGGAGATACGAAGAAGGCAGTCTATAAATGTACATTTCAAAAGATTTTACTCGTTTCCCTGAGCCTGGGTCAAGGGTCTAGCACTCACATTCATACAATAAAACGATGAATACATACGCTCTCACCATTCTCATTCGGAGTTCGAGACTGAGACTTGTGCGATGGAAAAATTTATTCATATTCATGTATCTTACTCGTGCCTGTTCAATTCGTGAATATATTTCCTTTCTTGGGTCCCACTTGTCATTTATATTGGTTAAGTTAGGAATGTGGAATCTTTGACACAATGACACTACTCAGTATATATCACCACTACACCAAACACTTTGTTTTTGCACTCGACGCGCGCTAACCATGTTAGCCTCATCAGGGCGATGATCGACTAAAGCTAAACAACAAACCTACCCTATTTATACTTAGCCTAATCCTTGAATTACTTAGGCGGAACTAATGACATAGGCGAGGCCATCAGTCCCGAACAAGTAACCAGTAGAGGTGACTATAAGGAATAGCCCCCCTCTCTTTATTTAAACTACTTTTACATTTTATAATTTCCATACTTTCGTATGCAACAATCTTCTATCAGATACAGGTTTAATTGATCTTAGATTGTCTAATGTTACAGTATGATCAGCTTCAAGGGCATGTTAGGCAATGCTAGACTTTTCTGTTCTACTGTATTTTAAGTGTGCTAAATGTTCTTTAAATCGTGTTTTAACTGACCTTTTAGTTCGCCAAATATACATTTCGTCGCAATCATTACAACTAATTTCATATATTCCATTTTTCTCATAATTAGGAATCTCATCTTTGGGATTTCCTAAGATATTCCTCAGGTTGTCTGATGATTTATAGACTAAGGTGAGGTCTACCTTATTAAATACCTTATTGAGTCCCTTGCTATATTTCGGATTATATGGTATGTAGATATACTTGCTCTTATTTTCTTCGCGTGTAAAAAAGGGGGAATTCTGAATATATAACCTGAACTTATGTATATTTATTAACTTATGTACTAAGTGATCGTCATAACCATTAACTTTAGTTACATTTCTAATACGATTCCGTTCATTATTGAAGTTTACTCTATTCAGAGGAAAAGTGACCAAACGATAAACTAAAAAATGTAATGCGGCTAATTTATGTTGTTTGCAATGAAAGTAATCATTAGGAATATATCTATCTGTTACTGTGTCTTTCTTGTAGATATCAAATTCTAATCTATTATTATTTTTAATAATTAAAATATCTAGAAAAGGCAGTTGTCCTTTGTTCTCAATTTCGTAAGTGAATTTAATGGAATTATACCGGCTATTTAATTTGGAAATAAAATCATCTGTATTTGCTTATTGGTATCAAAAATCGCGAAAACATCATCTACATACCTATACCATACCCTTGGGAAATATTCAAATTCTTGACTGGCTTCGGTTTCAAACTTACTCACTCTTTTTACACGCGAAGAAAAACAAGACCAAGTATGTCTCCATACCATATAATCCGAAATATAGCAAGAGACTCAATAAGGTATTTAATAAGGTTGGCCTCACTTTAGTCTATAAATCATCAGACAATCTGAGAAATATCTTAGGAAATTCCAAAGATAAGATTCCTAATTGTGAGAAAAGTGGAATTTATGAAATTAGTTGTAATCATTGCCACAAAAGTATGTTGGGTAAACTAAAAGGTCAATTAAAACACGAATTAAAGAACATTTAGCACACTTAAAATACAGTAGAACAGGAAAGTCTAGCATTGCCGAACATGCCCTTGAAGCTGATCATACTGTAACATTAGATAATCTAAGATTAATTAAAAATGTATCTGATAGGAGATTCTTGAACGCATACGAAAGTATGGAAATTCTAAAATGTAAAAGTAGGTTAAATAAAGACAGAGGGCCTATTCCTTACAGTCCCCTCTACTGGTTACTTGACCGAAACTGATGGCCTCGCCTATTCCATTAGTTCCGCCTGAGTAATTCAAGGGTTAGGCTAAGTATAAATAGGGTAGATTTGTAGTTTAACTTTAGTCAATCATCGCTCCTGATGAGGCTAACATGGTTAGCGAAACGAGCGTCGAGTTCAAAAATAAAGTGTTTGGTGTAGTGGTGATATATACTGAATAATTTATATTGGTTTCAACATATTTAAATGTGGAGACCTGTTTTACGTTGTTGTCCCTAATTTCGAGGGATTCTGGTGGTAGGTTTTTCTTTGTTATTACCAACCACTTGGTTTTTCTTATATTCATAGTTAATCCAAATCTTTCGCTGGCTGTTACGCCTCGATTGATCAGCTGCTGGAGATCTTGGATATTATTTGCTAAAAGAACAGTATCATCAGCATAAAGTATGTTGTTGGGTATACTCCCATTAACTGTTATTCCTCCAATGGATTCATAGATGGCCTCATTAAACACATCTTCAGAATATAGATTGAACAAAAGTGATGAGAGAATGCATTCCTGTCTTACACTTTGGGTTATTTTTATGCTTTTGGACGTTTCCAGCCCAATTTTATTTTCCACAGATTGATTCCAGCACAGATTTTTAATAATATTTAGATATCTTTTGTATATATTTGTTGTCTATAGAACTTTTATTAATTTCTCGTTCATCACACAATTGAAAGCATTCATATCTTTACAACACTAGACCAATACATTTAATGAGAATAAAGCTTGCCGTGTACCCATGCCTTTTCGGAATCCGAAAAGCGTGTTATCTATTTTTGCTTTAAATTTTTTGTATATTCTGGTATGAATGATTCTCAGGAATATCTTGAGAACGTGAAACATTAAATTTATTAAACGATAATCGTCACATTTTATTGATTTTGACTTTTTAGGAACTGGGGATGAAAGTCGACTTTAGCCAGTCAAGAAGGATTTGTACAGTTTTATAGATCTTGTTAAATAAGATTACCAGTCGATTAATAAATAGACTTTTATCCGAAAATATCCGGCATTTATACCTTGTCAATTCTTGCTATATTGGTGATCAGGATATTGTCGACTTTATGCGAATGTTACAAATGCCTTTTAACCCCATGAAAAATGTGAAAAATCCTTAATTTTATTAGTTTTATTTAGTACTATTACTTATAAATTTGTGAAATTCAATTATATTGAGATCTATTCAATAGAGATTAAAGATTTACTTTATAATACAGTTGATAAATAATAATAACTGTAAGCTATGAATTCACATTTCGTTTCATTATTGTCAAATAATAGAAGTGGAATTTTTTTCTGTCTGTGTAATAAGCAGTAATAGCTGACATACAATTTACCATGGTCAATTATATTTACTATATTTGAGATGTTACGCTTTTTGAATGGCTCACTTCTTTTAAAATAATTTTTACTTCATCCAAAAAACCGAATTGATTTTCTGTAAACTTAAAAGATTAATAAGGCCAACTTTTATTGTGACCATTAGTTATCATGGCATGCGATGAAATCTACTTGCTCGACATAAAGAAGATACGACGCCCGTAAAAGATTTAGAATATAAGGTTGTTCAATTCATTCCTTTATGCGAAAGCACAGATTCAGCAGCCCTGAAATTTTAATGCAAATATTAAAACTGTATAACAGCATTAGTAATTGTAGTGTAATTGTATATATGTGAAAAAACCAAGTAAATAGAAGCAGGTAATGATTACAAGAGAACTATAATAGTTTAAACTAATCTAAACGTAATAAAAATAAATCGAGAATCTGTGTAGTCCTTAATTTAATTTTAAAAGAATACTAAAATATTGTGTGAATTATTTTCTTTTACTAACCTTTAAATCTTCTTCTAAATAAGAAAATGGTAAACTAGCTTTCTGTTTAAAGAATGCACATGCCAACGGGGTAGCAAACGTGAGACATAAACCTAATATTCCGACAGATGCTGGTAGTGCTAGCCATGGATATCTGCATAGAGTACCTCTTTTCTCTAAGTAGTCCATAACTACAGGCGTTAAAACTAAAAAAAAACATTAGTTTGTATCATGTAGTTTAGATATTACATTAACAATAAAAAAATCCAGAATTTCAGGAAAATAACTGTGGTTGGGCAGGCTTTTTTATGATTATTGTTGACAGTAATACTCAGCAAACTGTAAACGCATTTACTTGTTCTAATAGTTTGTCTTGTAACATACCCATTCCTGGCAATGCCATGGCAATTCTGCTCAAGATAACTTGTCCTATTCCATATTGAGCTGCTACTGTGGAATATCCCAACTTCTTGCCTGTTACATCGTAGATTGGAGTACCATGCTTAAGTTCTCTAAAAAAATATAAAACATACACTTGACGAAGTTAATATGGCCGTTTTGAGTATGTGCCCCCTGTTGTGTGTATATAAATGGCGTTTTCGCTTTGACCAGACGGTCAAATCGCAAACGCTGCAAATGTCTCAGAGTCCCTATCAGCTTTTAAGTATAACTGCTATTTTTAGGTCGTATTCTTACGGCAAAACCATTTTTAAATTTGTTACCTTGATATCCTTTTTAGAAAAATATTAAATACAGACAGCCACCAGGAATATAGAAAGGGCTGGGATAAAGGTTATATCTAAACAAACATCCTTTTAAACTTGTAGACCGGAATGAAATTTTAAAACGTTTGTTTAAAAATTGTTATCGCTACAGAAAGACAAAGAATGAAACGTCGCCATGAAATGAAGCCGGCTGGCTACCGCCGGTACGTTAAATGTCCCTCGTCGAGTTTCTCAAAGATGCCGCTCATATTTTTCAATATTACATATGATACAACTTCTACTTGCGCAGCATCTCTGAGAAACTCGTTGAGGCCGGTTTCATTTTCCGGCGACGTTTTACTTTTTTTTTCAAGGTGTTGCAAGGTAATTAGGTTGAATAAACAATTTTGTGGATATTTGCTAGTTCTTGCTGTGCTAGGCTAGAAACTTAACAATACGTTCTCATATTCCAGTAAAAGTTAATTTACTTACTGTGCTCTCATCATGGGTATGTTGATGCAGTTAGCTGCTGCCACGGCTGCGAAGGGTACCATGCGTCCGACCAATGGCGGCATCTTCTGCGGTACAAAAATGATTCATATTGGCTGCTCGTGTGTCTAAGGAGAGCGTTGTTCAAAAATTTTACGTTAGGATGTAAGGGGATTTTGGAAATTGGGAAAAGTTTATTTTGCGCTATTTGTGTTAATACGTACGAGGATAAATAGTTCTTGATTTAATGAATTAATTTGAAAAAACACATTTTTCTGAGCCCTGAAAATATCCGCTTCCCGTGTACCCATGCCTTTTACATCAGCCAATCAAGCCAAACGAAATAGAGTCGAAGGACTCTATTTTGTTTGGCTTGGTTTTATTAACTCACTATAATTGGAACAGCGTGTCTCGAGATAATTCAGTCCCACCGACTAATAGTTTTGATCTAAACCAAAAAAATAGTCAGTAGTAGTTCTTATCACATCCACATCCGATAAAAATATCTTTCCATCCAGCCATTTGCTCAAGTGTTGGAAGCAAGCAATATGAATGTTAGTAGAGGAGTTGAATGTTAGTAAGGAGTAAAGAGTAATTCGAAGTTACATACTTACTTTAACCAGACTATTCAATCCCAAAGCTGTACCTACTGCACCGGTAGTGGCTAGTACATACGACGTCAAAATTTGCCTAAAAGAGAGAAAAGAAAAAAGATAATATAAATTATCTTTCTTGAAAAGAAATTTACCTTGTAAATAGATCAAGATTTTTTATGTCAGTCCAGTTGCCACGTAACCAGGTGGTCAGTTTTTCTGTCGAAAAATTATCTTTCTCCTTTTCACTTTTCTTTGCAAAAGTGAGCCATCCGATGCCATTTACGACTTTATTGAAACGTTTTTGAACTTCTCTAAAAGAGCCGAAAATTGAATGAAATATTATGTGTAAAATCGACTGTGGGTAACACGTAGGCTGAAAAGTTTTTGGTCGGACACATAGAGGTCGCCCTTTTCAAAAAATCCATATGGTTTTTAGGAAGTACCAACCTTCAAACGATACGTGTCAAAATTTCATGACGTTTCATGACACTGTTTTTTGATGGGAAAAAATGCCGTTCAAGCAAAGCAATGGCTTGATTAGAGTTACGGGGATTCTGCCCCTGCAAAATCACCCATCATTTACTGGTATGCTTAATTTAAACGCGGTCGTACAGACACAAATGACGCTGAACGCTTTGGACACCAAAATGAGATGGTTACACCGGAAAACATAAAAAAATCCACAAAATTGTTTTGGATGACCGTAAAGTGAAATTGCGTGAGATAGCTGACACCCTAAAGATATCAAAAGAACGTATTGATCATATTTTGCATGAACATTTGGGCATGAGAAAGCTCTGTTCGAAATGGGTACCGCGTTTGCTCAAAGTGGATCAAAAACAACAACGTGTTGATTCTGAATGCTGTTTGGACCTGTTTGAGCGCAATAAAAAGGATTTTTTCATGCGATATGTGACAATGGATAAAATATGGATCCACCAATATACACCAGAATCAAATCGGCAGTCAGCTGAGTGGACAGCAGCCGGTGAAAGCCGCCCGAAGCGATCAAAGACACGACAGTCGCGCTGGGAAGGTTTTGGCCTCTGTATTTTGGGATGCGCATGGAATAATTTTCATCGACTATGCTGAGAAGGGAAAAACCATTAATAGCGAAAAGTTATTGGTGCGTTTGAAAGCAGAAATCGCAAAGAAACGGCCCAAAATGAACAAGAAAAAAGTACTATTTCATCAAGACAATGAACCGTGTCACAAGTTAATGGTTATGATGGCAAAATTGCATGATTTAAAGTTCGAATTGCTTTCTCATCCACCGTATTCTCCAGATTTGGTCTCCAATGACTATTATTTATTCGCAGACCTGAATAAACTGCTTGCGGGAAAGAGATTTGGCTCCAGTGAAGAAGTAATCGTCGAAACTGAAGCCTATTTTGAAGGCAAGAAAGGTATAGAAATGTTAGAAAAGTATAGCAAGAAAGGTATAGAAATGTTAGAAAAGCTTTGGACTGATTGTATCACTCTTGAAGGAGATTATGTTGATGTTAAAATTTGTTCCAAATAAAGTTGACTGACAATAGACTCTATCAGAAGGGGGGGGACTCCAAAAATCCTAATTATGATGTCATCTATCTTTAACGTAATTTTGGAATATGCCATTTCATCAAAAGTGACCTCTTGCCTGCGAGGAGAGGGTTCATCATGTTATGTAGCTACAAATAAGAACCCAACACAACACAAGATTCACCTATTGCCTATATTGACTACTAGGTGATAGTAACTTTAGGGTACTATTAATTTTCCTTACAAACACCATAGATATTTTACAGATTAACGTTAATGTCCATAACATCATCATCACATGGCTTCATCATTCAAATACCACCTACTAACAAAGCCATGACGCTGTATCTTTCTTAATTAGATTGGGCTTCTTCTAGCTTATCGATAAACCAACACTGATTGCTAATAGTAGAGAGTTTGCTAGTCTTCATCTCTTGTTAAACGTCAATCCGAAGATTAGGGCAACAAAACTGTGAGCGTACTAGCGGCATGTAATTCCCTACGGATTTATATACCATTGCAAAAAAGAAGATCAGTAAAACCAACAAACCCAAAAGAAATTGCCCCTTGGAAAAAGCCATCGCGCAATAGCCAGATAAAATCTCAATTCCATGTTGAAATACCGTAAAAAAATACAATCCTCATACTATTACGATGGTGTTTTTTGAGTCATCTGCCTAGTTGTAAAGGAAATCTTGCAAAGGTTAGTTCATAGATTTTATTATTGAAACGATATCCATAACAGGAATCCTTTTTTGTCACGTGTTTATCAGGCATATACGTAAAAGAAAAAAACTCCTGATAACTGTTTTGAATCCGTTTTTTATACAGCATATACAAGGGTGGATCAAATATAAACGAGATTCATTTCTATTAATTTTTTTATTTACTATAACAAATAAATCAAGTAAATATCATTTTTCAACATAATCTCCTGCTTTGGAAATGCATTTTTTCCAGCGTATCGGAAGCTTTTTGATACCATCAAGCGCTTCTTTGAGTTGCCCAAAGAGATGAAAATTGCAGGGCGATAGGACAGGGTTGTAAGGAGAGTGATCAAGTGTTGTCCATTTCATTTTTTCCAATTTTTCGGGAATGAGAGTTGCAGTGTGGGGTCGAGCGTTGTCATGGAGAACAATCACGACTCTTGCGGCGAAAAGCAAGTTTAACCTCATCCAAAAGGTTGCAGAAGTATGCCGCATTGATGGTGCGACGTTCGTGCAAAAAATCAATGCGCAAAACGCCACGCCGGTCAAAGAAAACAGTTGCAAGCACCTTGCCAGTCGAGTCTTGGCTTTCACTGGGGCTGTCTCATCCTTCTTTCGCCACTCCATACTGGCTTGTTTTGACTTGGACGTATAGTGGTGGACCCAAGCTCCATCATAGGTTACAATGCATTTTAAAAATGCGTGCCCTTTTTCCGCAAACCGTGCAGATAGTTGCTCACAGATCTGCAAACTTGCCAATTTTGGTTCTGCAGTCAAAAGACGAGACACTTTACGGAATCCCAGGTCCTTTGTAAGGATGGCTTGAGCGCTCTCATAACTTATTCCGACTTCAGAAGACATTTCGGAAACCGTCAAACGCCGGTCGCCCTCAATAAGGTCACGAATGGTGCGAATGTTCTTCTCGGTAATGCTCGTCCGTGGACGATGATCATGGCTCTCATTTTCGATCTCTTCACGGCCTCGCATAACTCCTTATGCCATGCGAACACACGAGGCCTTCACAGTGTTTGATCTTCGAACTGTACCGTCAATCTCCGCATAATTTCGGTCGGTTTCATGCCTCCATGAATGAAAAATTTAATAATGACGCGTTGCGCAATCGAAGGGTGCACATCTCGCTCCGACATCGTGAGGTGTACCAGCACCTGGCGAGGCCAACTGATCGTTCTCCTCATTCCTAACAAACCCAACCAACGTTGCTAGAAGCAGCGGCCTGCTCCGAACAATATTAACCGCTCAGTACAGAAAGTCTCGTTTGTATTTGATCCACCCTCGTAATTCTGTCGTGCAGGGCGCTATTTGCAGATTAGAATGAAGCAATTCAAAAAATCGGGGAAATATTTTCATTACATATTTCCAATAATACGAAGTTCAAAAGGAAATTAGGGAAATAGCACTCTGGCCGCACGTAAATTAAGTCCTTTAAGATACGTAATTTCAGTATACAGTGGGTATTAAAATAAAAATAAGAAAAAAATATTTACGCAAAGAATGCCTAGGCAATTTGGCAACCTGGCCTACGATGCACTCGAGAGACGTGCTTTTCGTTCGACTTTGAACCTTCATAGAAAAATATCTGCCAAAAGGAAGAGCAAAAGAAAGTTATGTCTTGTTTACGCAACATAATACAACACCTTCGTAATCTGTCATTGTTTGGGTGTCTAGAGGTATTAAATATATCAATATAGTTGTATATTAACTACTTACTTATCAGTTTGTTTAACATCTCCACTTCTGTTCGTGTAGTTGACTAGAGCATTAAAAGACTGGTTGAGCCATTGCCAGAAAACCACAGCTGGGGTTGATTGGTAAAAAGTGATCATACCTCCGGTTATTAGCATGTTCATTGGAACCTAACCAATAAAAAAAAAAAAACGGTCAAGTGCAAGTTGAACTTTCGCATTAGTGTTCCGTACGTTGATTGCTTTTAAAATAAAAAATTTCGTTACGAAGGTATAAAATGATCAGTGACTTCACAAAACACGCTCCAAATGAGTTTTCAACAAAGATTGTTTCCGATTTTTATTGAAAACTGATGACCTTGAAATTTTTGTTTTTATTATGGAGAATATTCCAGAATTTTTTCAAAATTTTTTGATCAATATTTTTCGAGATAAAGGTGGGGACAACGATTTTCGCGATTTTTTAAAAATAATGCAAAGAAAAGTGCGCGCAAGTAATGTAATACTTGCGCGCACTTTTCTTTGTGTTATTTTAAAAAATCGCGAAACATATATAGAGTAGAACCCCGGTTATCCGAGGTAACGTGGGGAGGCACCCCCCTCGGATAACTGAAAACTCGGATAATCCGGATTTGTTTTTTATTCATTCATAAATAAACACCAATACTTTAAACCGATGTATTAACGTTTTTAATTTATAAAACAGTGAAATAGGTATCTATGCGCTTCTCTTTCATATTGCATCTTCTTTTTCTCGCTGCAATGTTTCTCCATCTATTAAGAAGAATCAAATCCACTGGGGGTTGTTGTTCGATATACCTCAAAGCTTTTTCCAAAGAAGCAAAACCTTCTTGATGAGAGATATTAGTGGGAGACTGTTCATCCACCGCCGCTTCGTCATCATCATCGTCACCTGATTTTTCAGTTTCCTGAAAGGCATTCGTTATTTCTTCGATACTCATTTCTTCTTCTAAATCATCTGCTGTAATTCAACAACATCTTCTCTTGTCACATTCTCGCAACCTTTTAATTTTTGCATTAATTCAAATAAAGGTTTTTCTTTTTCTTCTATCTCGCTGTCAAAATTTGAACAGGACATTTCCCCATGGCTTCTCGATTTCAAAGCTAATTCATTTAATGGAGTATCATCTTCACTGTCATTATAGTACTCAAAATCAATAACTTTTGACCAAGATTTTTGAATAGTGGTAGTACGTACAGAATCTCAAGCTTGACTTACCCAGTAAATAACAATTTTCAGTGTATCCTTTCTCATCCCATTGATAATATCCTCCTTTTCTATGTATTCTAACAGATGTTTTCGAGGATGCCTTGATCCATTGGTTGCATTATGCTGGTTACATTTGGAGGAAAAAAATTTACAAGAATTTCGCCCACATGAAGTTCTTCTCTAGGGTGAGAGGGGGCATTAACCATTAACAAAATTGCTTTAATAGGAAGACGAAATTTAGTCATAGATGGCACCATCCATGCGCTCTTATGACTTTTGTAATAGACTGGTAGGGCTTTGGGTGAGACGTCTTTTAAAGCTCTTGGACGTGCCGACTTGTCAATCACCATCAGTGGGATTTTGTGCTTGCCAGATGCATTGGTACATACCATTATAGTTAATCTTTCCTTACTTCGTTTGTGCTCAGGAGCTGATTTTTCTTGTCGAGATGCCAATGTTTTTGATGGAAGCATTTTATAATTCAGACCAGTTTCGTCACAGTTGTAAATTTGATCACATGTGTATCCACGATCTTCGATTTGCTTTTTAAAGTTCTGCTTAAACTTCTTAATTGATGACACATCAGCAGAAAGTTTTTCACCACATACAGTCAGTTACACCGTACCATTTTTTCCAGCGGTCAAGCCATCCAGAACTGGCCGTAAACTGATCTATCTCTGGGAATTGCCTACTAATCATTATTACTTTCTGTTGTAAAATCGGACCTGACAGAGGCACACCTTTTGATCTCTGTTGGTTAAACCACATGAATAGAGTTTCGTTAACCTTTTCACAGTCGCCGGTTTTCATAGATTTTCTTTCTGAGGACGAGGAGGCTTAATTTATACACCATTCTTCTATTTTTGAGCGGTTTCTTTTCGAATCTCCAACTGTTACCTCACCTACTCCATAATCTCGTGCAACAACTTTAATTGTCTCTCCTGCTTCAATTCCTCTGATGGCTTTTAATTTTTCTTCAATAGGAACGACGATTCTTTTACGCTTGTTCGTATTAATTACACTTAACTACTAGAACTCCAATCAAATAAATTATGTGAGTATACTCTCCGTAGAATACGCTATAACGCACTGCATTCACGCAAATTTACATGCTGAAAGAGTCCAAAAACATAAATAGGGGAACCCCTTACACGGGCCAGGGGGATTCCCGGAAGGCCCCGACGATTTTAAATGGAAATATGTACATACATATTTTAGAAGCTCAGTTAATACGCAGCATAGACGCGTGTACCTCGGATACTCAGGTTCTTAGATTGGCTCGGTTAATCCGAAGTTCGGATAATCGCGACTCGGTTAATCGGGGTTCTACTGTATATATAAGTTTAAACTCGTGTTTTTACAAGCTTACAAGCTTTTACAAGCATTTGACACCCCACTCGATGACCTAGTAAAAAAAAATTGTCCACTTCCGATTTCACCCCCCAAAACGAACCCCATAAGTCAAAATTTAACTTTCAAAACTACACGGCTCTGATGAGGCTGTCAATTCCTATATTAGCACCAAATTTCAACTTCCTAAGTCAAATAGTTTCGGAGAAAATCGGGTGTGATAGACGGACAGACGGACAGAAGGACAGACGGATAGACGGACAAACGGATAGACACCGAAGTGATCTTATAAGTGTTCCGTACGGAACACAAAAATTAGAGGGCTTGTTAGTGTAAAACACTGCGTTAACGGTCACCTTGATTGTTTTTAGTGTTCCGTACGGAACACTTATTAGATTACTTTGATGTCTGTCCGTCCGTCTGTCTGTCTGCCATACCCGATTTTCTACGAAATTATTTGACATAGAAAGTTGAAATGTGCTACTAATATAGGAATTGATGGCCTCATTAGAGCCGTGCAGTTTTGAAAGTTAAATTTTGACTTAAGGAGTTAGTTTTGGGGGTGTGAAATCGGAAGTGAAAAAAAAAATCAGTCAGTCAGTCATCGAGTGGGGTGTCAAATGAAAGCTTTTAAAAACACGAGTTCAAAAATATACATAATGTATTACTTGCGCATACTTTTCGTCGTATTATTTTCAAAAAAATCGGGAAAAATCCCTGTCCCCCCACCTTTATCTCGAAAAGTACTGATCAAAAAACTTTGAAAAAATTCTGGAATATTCTTGATAGAGAGTAGATTGAACGCAAATTATCACGAGTGAATTACCTTTAATAATTTAACTGGTATATAAAAAACAAAAATTTCAAGGTCATCAGTTTTCAGTAAAGATCGGAAACAAACTTTGCTGAAAACCCCAAAAGTAACCCTTTAACTTTCATAACTGCACGGCTCTGATTGGGCAATCAATATTTTGACAAATTTCAATTTTCTATGTCAAATCTGATAGGGTCATCTGTTTCTATGTTTTTCCCAAATTTCAACGTACTATGTCAATAGTTTCGGAGAAAATTTGGTGTGACAGAACATCCAAGTGATTCCACAAGTATTTCGTACGGAACAGCTTATTTTCTACCAAAAAAGTGTTTTCCTGGCGAAAAGTTAATCAAAGTGGCTTTTAAAGACATGATAGAAAAGAAAATATTGAATACCTACCTGAGCCGACATCCTCCCGATTAAGTTCATTTTCTCTCCTGTATCTGGATGAAAAGCAGAATCGTACAACGTTTTGGCCCTCCAAAGTTGGTTTTCAGTAATATCGGGAGATATTTTTTGTCCACATCTAAAAAGTAATAAAAATTCTAGAAACTTAAAAAGGTGGAACTTTTCAAGAATGATGAATAAGAACAAAATAGATCCTTTTATAATGAAAGAATACTACGTGATGTAATCTAACAGTTTTCGGACTAGCAATGTGCAGTAAGAACGCGAAAAATCATCGACTCGCGCTGATGAAATCTCGGTAGTACCTATGTGCCATTCCCGTAAAAAAAGTAACAACGCTGCCTGGCAAGTTTCAATTTGCTAACTCGTTCTAGATGTACGTTTGACTGTCTCTCTGCGATTTTGACAATGGATTCAAGAAAAACCAGCACGTCTGTGTCAAATTTTGTTTTAATTCGACAAAAGTGGTACTTAAATATATGAAAGAATTCGGGAAGCATTTGGAGACAGAGCTGTATGAAAATTTTCGAGTGGTCTTCACGATTTAACCCTTCTGTCAATAACCAGAATTTTCAACGTCACGTCGTTCAATAACCGGGGTACCCGGGTACCTATAGTAGGTAAAATCCATTGTTACTGTTTACTCGTTTACCTTTTAAAAGGTTTTGGGCTATTCTCCGATTTA
This sequence comes from Pachyrhynchus sulphureomaculatus, assembly GCA_019049505.1. Taxonomy (NCBI): domain Eukaryota; kingdom Metazoa; phylum Arthropoda; class Insecta; order Coleoptera; family Curculionidae; genus Pachyrhynchus; species Pachyrhynchus sulphureomaculatus. Next base: position 32,262,007 of record CM032456.1, on the reverse strand, counting down.
CACGATTTGATGATGCTAATACTAGAGCTACTGGTGTCGCAAAAGACAAGGCAGCTCCAATACGTGATAAAGGGTGTCCCAAAATTCACGCAAGATTTGAATTTGGCGCCATTTGTATGGTAAAGTGTTGCCAACAAAACAAAAAACACAGCGTGACAGCTGACAGTTCAAATGGAGCGCTACACGAAAGGACAACGTGTTTTCATTGTTGAGCAATATTTTAAAAATAATGAAAATTTGGCAGCTACAGTTCGGAATTTTTGTACAAAATATGGTTGGAATAGTGATTTAACCTCAGCAACTGTGAAGAGATTAATTGGAAAATTCAGGGAGACTGGATCAATTAGTGATCTTTAATGCTCTGGCCGTCCTTCAACAAGTCGTCCGACATAAAATATTGAAGCACTTCGTGAGAGTGTTGCTGAGACTCCAGGAACATCAATTTGGCACCGTGGTCAAGAATTGGACATTGCGCTTACAAAGTTTAATTGACACAAGAACTGAAGCCTACTGGCTATGTACAACGAAGAGAGTTCGTTGAATGGATTATGGAACAACAACAAGTGGATACTGATTTTCATCTTCAGCGATGAGGCATTTTCATATTGATGGTTTCGTTAACTGACAAAATTGTTGCATTTGGGGTTCACACAATCCACACGTGACTGTTGCGAAACAAATGCATCCACAACGTGTCACTGTTTGGTGCGGATTTTGGGCTGGAGGCATCAACGGCATTCTTCTTCGAAAATGTGGTTGGCCAGACAATAACAGTTAATGGTAATCATTATCGCGATATGATAATCCAGTTTTTTGTGCCTAAATTGCAAGATATGGACGTGGACGATATGTGGTTTCAACAAGAAGGTGCCACATGTCATACAGCCCGAGAAACGATTCAATTACTGCATGAGTAATTTCCTGATCGTGTAACATCCCGTTTTGGTGATCAGAATTGGCCGCCCAGATCATGCGATTTAACGCCGTTGGAATTTTTTTTTGGGTTTTTTAAAGTCTAAGGTTTATGCCAACAAGCCCACGACCACCCACGACTTGAAGGAGGAAATTAAGCACTGTATCAACGAAATTCAGCAACGTTTATGCAAAAAGGTCATGGAAAATTTCGACAAAAGAGTGCGTATGTGCCAGCAAAGCCGTGGAGACCATTTACCTAATATGTTATTCGATACATTACCCTATACTGTATAATTTTGGAACACTCTTTATATGGACCATGTTAAATTCTAATTTATCTCGATTGTACAGACCATCTGAAAGTTTGACTTTTTCCATATCGAGGAAGGACACGATTCGTGCAGTATATTCCATCAAAACCTGCGAAATATGGAATAAAGGTATGGTGGATTTGTGATTCCGAAAATGTTATCCTCTACTTGAACAAATATACACTGGAAAAAGTGAGACTGGTCGTGAGACGAATCAAGGTGAAAGAGTTGTGAAAGATTTAGCTCCATTGTATCGAGTGTCTGGCCGAAATATATCAATGGAGAATTTTTTTACTTCATTATCTTTAGCTTAACATTTATTGTCGTGGAATTTGAAATTAGTGGGTACTCTAAAAAAAAATAAAAAATATTTTCCCGAAGAAATGAAAGCCAATAAAAGTCGACAAGAGTACTCTACTTTATTTGGGTTTCATGATTAAGTAATTATGTGCTCGTATGTTCCAAAAAAAAAATAAAGCAATAATACTCTTATCAGCTATGCACTTAGATATGACAGTTTCTGAAGATCAGAAAAAAACACACATCATAGACGTTGCGTCATATATTTTATAATTTGAGAATAATAAAATGATCTAGAAAAAAACTACGACAGTTTGGTGAAGAGTCATGTTTACCAAATATTCAAGATCGTTGTTCCAATAATCGGGTAACAAGACATTTCGCTTCACGAATCGCAACTGAGACTCTTATGGGAAAGCCTATTGCAAATTTAATTAATGATAGTTCTATACCTTTAACTTCGATTCGATTGAACAAAAACTAATTGTAGGCTCGGTCTACATTTTTTACAATGGGCATTTTAGAAAACAACGCAAGAGTCGAAAATTATGTGGAGTATGTAAAAACCTATTGCCAGATGTATTGAATATTTAAATTAAGCTAAATTTTGGCTAATAAATATTTATTTTTATCTATACATCTCTCTATTTATTTATAATAAAATTATTATTAAATTAATTTAATAATTTCAGCATTTTTTTTATGAGTCTAGCACACTTGCTGCAGGGAAGTCCCTAAAGCGCTCCAGGAGCGGCATGTGTGCGGAAAAAGCTACTCACGTTGCTCTTGAATCGCTGTAAATTATACTCGGTGGGAAATACAGCGCTGGGCAAATTATTCCAAAGGGATGATGTTCTCCATATAAAAGACTGCTTGAAAAGCGTTGTACGCGGAGTAACAAGTTGAACCTCACCAGCGCGACGTGTATTTCTAACATGCACCGCTTTGGGAGGAATTAAGCGGGCTACATCCTTCGAACACTTTCCATGAAAATACTTGTAGAACAGACTCAAGTCGCCAACCGTTCTTCGATGTTCCAGCGAATCAAGGTCGCCGGTCAATTCAGGGTGTCCAATCAGACGGACAGCTCTTCTCTGAATAGAATCCAACAAATGCAGTGTATGTTTGGGAGCGGAGCTCCAAACGTGGGAGCAGTATTCCATAGTTGGTCGAATTTGAGCTTTGTAAAGAACTAGCCGTGCCCGCGGCTCCGCTCGCGTGGACTTGATTCACCTTTATCGTCACTGCTTATTCGTTATGTTTATATTATTATATAGCTCAAGGGGCCTTAGAGGCTCATGGCTTGGTTGCATATTTGTCTCCAGTTCTTTTTGTCTTCTGTTAGCTTTTCCCAGTGCGGGATTCCCATCAACTCCAGATCTTGCTTTACTGCCTGAATCCATGTAGATCGAGGGCTACCCTTGCGTCTTCTTCCATCCACTCCTCTTATTAGGGCTTGCTTTGCCTGTTTTTCTTCCTTCATCCTTGCCACGTGTCCCAACCATCTTAATCGCTGGCTTATTATGATTTGGCTTATAAGGGGTTTCGTATATAGGCATTTTAATTCGTAGTTTGTTCTTCTTCTCCACAGTCCCTCTTCTTTCCTTCCTCTGTAGATTCTTCTCAAAGCTTTCCTTTCCCACACCTCCAACGTCTCCTTTTCTCTTGCATTCAGCTTCCACGTTTTGCATCCATATGTCACCATGGGTCTGACAACTGTCATATATATTCTTTCTTTTGCTTTTCTTGATACATTCTTTGATTTCAAAATTGGATTCATTGCCCCCAAACATCTCTGTCCTTTCGCTATTCTTTCTTGTATCTCCGTCCTTTCTTGTCCACTCTCTGTTATTGTTACTCCCAGATAATTAAATTTGTCTACTTTTTCAAACATATATCTTTTTCCTAAGTTGCTTATTATATCTAAACTTTTGTTGTTTTTATTATCCTTCTTCTTTGTAATTTCCATGTATTTTGTTTTTTCCTCATTTATCTTTAGTCCTCTCATCCTTCCCCTTTCTTCTATCCTACTTATGGCTTTTTTGAGGTTCTCTTTTGCTCTTGCAATCACTGCTACATCATCGGCATATGCCAAGCATTGGCAGGCTTGTTGGTATATCGTTCCATTTGTTTCTATTTCTGACTCCCGGATTATTTTCTCTAATACCAAATTAAATAGACATATCGACACTGGTTCCCCTTGTCTTAATCCTCTCTTCACCTTACTTGTCTGATACTTTGCCCTCAACCAACACTCTATTTTCTGTGCCATTCAGGGTCATTCTCACCATGCGAATCAATTTACTTGGAATTTTTAGTTCTTACATTAACTTGTAGAGTCCTTCTCTATTCACAGAGACACATGCTTCTCTGAAATCCACAAAGACCAAGTGTAGTGCCAAATTTTGTTCTAGGCTATTATCTTACATTTGCTTAATCGAAAATATCTTGTCTGTAACCGATCTATTTTTCCTGAATAAACACACTGGTACTCTCCCAGAATAGACTCGGCTTTCTCTGCTAGTCTGTTTTTGATAGTCAACACTACTACCTTGTACACGACATCCAGTAAGGCTATTGGTCTATAATTAGCAATATAGTTTTTTCTTCTTTTTTGTATATTGGACAAATGAGCGACTCTCTCCAGCTCACGGGCATCTTTTCTGTTTCCCATATTTCTGCACCAACCGGCATATTTCATTTTCCAGATCTACTCCTCCAGCTTTTATCAGTTCTACAATTTCCACCCGGGCCTTATTTTTTTTTGGGTTCTGAGTATTTCTCTTATTTCTTCTTTGCAGGGTTTATTTGCACTTCAGTTAATTTTGCTTCCTATTTCTCATTCAACTCATTTTCATCTCCATTTAGTGTTTCTTTAAAGTATTCCCACCATCTATTCAGTCTTTCTGCGAAGCTTACTGCTAAACTTCTATCTTTTCTCCTAGATATTAGCATTTTGTCTCTGTTCATTCCCTTTGTATTTTATAAGAAAAAAACACGTAAATCGGATAAGTGGTTCTTGAGTGCTAAGCGCAGTAATGGATAGACAGACAGACAGAGAGACGTTACGTTTTATATATATTTATAGATTTTTTTTTGACATATATTAAATTAAGAATTAAAAAAAAATCACGTAAATCGGATGAGTGGTTCTCGAATGATAAGCACACTAACGGACAGACAGACAGAGAGACGTTGCGTTTTATATATATTATATAGATTATTATTATTATTGTATAACCTGGTCAGAGAACATATGTATGAATTTAAAAAATCACGTAAATCGGATAAGTGCAGACAGAGAGACGTTGTATTTTACATATATTATAGATATAGATTATTATTATTACTATATAACCTGGCCAAAGAATATATATATGAATTTAAAAAAAGACACGTAAATCGGATAAGTGGTTGTCGCCTGATACATGCACTAATGGACAGACAGACAGACAGAGAGACATTGGATTTTAAATATATTATAGATTATAGATATTATCTGCTACATAATATTGTTCCAAATTTAATGGTTTAGACTGTGTACTGCAAGGGAACGTGCTACCGGCAAACTTTTTTTCCGACTTCATTCACTATGATCGTCCCAGCTCATTCCCTATGCTACCTATCGTAATAAAATATAGCCTATAACCTGGCCAGAGTTTTTAAAAAAAAGTACGTAAATCGGATAAGTGGTTCTCCAGTGATAAGCGCACTAACGGACAGACAGACAGACAGATAGACAGACAGACAGACCGACACAGAGACGTTGCATTTTATATATATTATAGATTAACAGTTGTTGGGGGGTGTAAAGCTTTCTGGTTCTAAATAATATTCCCAACTTTTGAGAAGCTCTCCTTGCTATGCCTGCAACATGTTCATGCCAGGACATACAGTCCCTGGCCAAATTATTAGACGCACTGTATTTTTTTTAGTAATTTTATGTTTCTTAAGAGTTTTTATGCAATAATGGTATATTTAAACTACAATATTATTGATTTTTATTTAAAAGAATTGTTGCAGACTACATATTTGTATTTATTTTTAACATATGGCAACACTCTGTTGACAAAGTGATACATGAACGTAAATAAGTACAAACCTGTATCAGTCGCGATCGGAATCGAGTCAGGTACGGACGTGTTTCTGTGGCTTTATGGACTGTGATTGTTTGTTTAACAGTTTTATACTACTCAGTTATTAGTTTATTTTGTATGCAGTGTTTTTAAAAAAGTAATTAGACTATTTTCATTATGGGTAGAAAAGGCGATCTTTCACCACGTAAAAAAGCTGAAGTGAAGGCCCTTGATATTGCGAAAAACATTTACAAACCGAGAAATATCACGAAAATTGGAGGTTTCTGAAGCTAGTGTACGACGCATAAAAAAGAAAATTGAGTCAGGGAAGGAATTAAGCCCGAAAAGAAAGAAAAGATGCGGTAGAAAAAAACCAATTTTCACTCCACGGTCAGAGAGATGTTTGAAGAAAATTTGTGTAGAAAACAGATTTGCTACCACAAAGGTAATAAAATCACAACTCCAGGATGCTAGCGTAAATGCTTCTGAGCGCACTGTTCGAAGAAAATTGAAAGAATTAGATTTTAAGGCCTGTCGCCCCGCCGGGAAGCCCAAGTTAACAGCTGCAATGAAAGCAAAGCGCCTGAAGTGGGCCAAATAATGGCAAGACAAAGATGTGGACTTCTGGAGATCGGTAAGATACAGCAATTTAATCAATAATTGATACATTATTATCATTTTCAGTTAAATAAAACAAATAAACATGGAAGTTTATATATTTTTCCTATTTTTGACAGGTCTGCTACAGTGGTGAAAGCACATTCGAAATTTTGCAGAATAAAGCTCAGTATGTGCGTCGTCGTCATGGAGAAAAGTTTCATCCTGATTGTGTCGTCCCGACGGTTAAACATCCCACCAAAGTGATGATTTGGTCAGTCATCAGCGGCAAGGGCACTGGACGTCTGTACGTCGTCAAAGGAATAATGAGGCAAGATCAGTACAAAGAAGTATTACAAAATCGGTTGACTCCGCAGCTCAGAGAATGGTTTCCAAATGGGGAACCATTCACTTTCATGCAAGATGGAGCTCCCTGCCACACTGCTCGGTCTGTTAAAGCTTTTTTGGCAGAAAAAAATATCCCTCTGTTGGACTGGCCCTGATATGAACCCCATTGAAAATGTGTGGGAGCTGATGAAAAGAGAAGTGGCTAAAGATGTGATTACCAACAAAATCCAGCTCCTAGAAAAGATTATTCATGTGTGGAATCATCATCCTCAAATGCAGGAGACAGTACAATCTTGCATTGATAGCATGCCGCGCAGAATTAAAGCTTTGATAGCGGCTAAAGGTGGCTCAACTAAATATTGACTTTTACTAACATTAATTTCACTTTTCTTTAAAACTTAATAAACTTATGCTTCTCTAAATTAATGCCGTTTTGTTTATGTCAAATAAATAGGTAATTGATTGGATAATATAAAAATAAAAAACAAATTAATTTAAAATAATAAAACGGTACAATATCACTCGGTAATTAATATTTTACATGAAATCTTGCAGTGCGTCTAATAATTTGGCCAGGGACTGTATTTGCTCCCAAACTAACGCCCAACAAATTGAGCGATGATGCTAGGGGAATGGAGTGCCCCGACATAACTATGTCGGGTTCAGCAACGTTAACTTTTTTAGAAAAAACTGCCGCCTGGGTTTTTGTAGCGTTAAATTCCACTTGGTTACTGTCACCCCAAGATAGAATTTCTTCCAGATCTTTGTTAAGTTGAACGACCTCCTGCTGTCTGCGGATATTCGCCTGAGCAGCCGATGTCCGAGCGTTCAAGGTGAATGAGAGACAAGCGTCCTGTCATCTGCAAAGCTGTAGATTGGATTCCCGGTCTTTTCCAGCAGATCGTTAATGTAAATGAGAAAGAGAGTAGGAGTCAGTATGGAGCACTGGGGCACACCGGCGTTGATAGTGAAGGTGTTAGAAAGAAATCCGTCGACCGCCACTCGTAAAGAACGCTCTCTGAGGAAACATGAGAGCCACAAACAGAACCTTTCAGACATACCATAAGAGCGTAACTTAGCCAACAGTCCATCGTGCCAAACACGGTCGAATGCCTTGGATATGTTAAGAGCAACCGCTCGAGATTCTCCAAAGTGTTCAATTGCGTTGTTCCAAACATGTGTTACATAAGTTAGAAGATCTTCTGTTGATCTATGTTTACGAAAACCATATTGGTGATCGCTAATAATATTGAATCGTTCAAGATATTTTAGAAGATGCTCACTGATAACCTTTTCCATTACTTTCGATATTATTGAAAGCAGTGCAACTGGTCGGTAGTTATTTGGTCTTCTTGCCTTTTTTAGGTATCGGCTGAACCGTGGCACATTTCCAGCAGGACGGAAATATTCCCTTTCTGTAGGATAGGTTAAAAGGTCTACAGAAAACTGGTGTTAGTTCCCTTGCACAGTTTTTGAGAACTATGGCAGGCATTCCGTCAGCGCCAGTAGCCTTTTTGGTGTCTAGCTTCATTAAAATACGCTTTATGATGCGCTGTCTGAAGACAATATCGGGCATCTTTGATTGCAATATGGGTGGTGTTTTTTCCTTGGAAATCGACAATAGAATGTGAAGCAAAGAGTTCAGCCAACAAGTTCGCTCTCTCAACAGGTGTGGTTGCAATGGAATTATCTGGGCCTGTGAGTGGTGGTATGGTGGATTTGGTAAAATTTTGACTAACTGCCTTAGCGACTGCCCAAAAGGACCTGGAATTGTTGGGACAAGAGAGAAGTTTGTTTCTAATTCGTTGATTGTGCGCCTCCTTGGTTTCGTCGATAATTCCTTTGCATCTGTTCCGGGCACGAACAAAGGTGTTACGATTTATGGTGGATTTTTACGCCATTGTCGGTAGGCAATATGTTTAGAAGCAACAGCTTCTTTGCATTTTCGGTCCAACCAAGGCTTGTCGTTGGAGGAGCATTTCTTCGAAAAAAGGGATGTAAGCATAACATTGCTTAATTACTATATTACAGCATAAGATAGTAAAGTATATACGGTATAGTATATAGTTCACCTCCCCGCCCTTTTTCATATCCTAAGGATATCGGCGAACTTTAATAACTTTAACTTCAACCTACCCTGAACAATTTTTTAAATTACTAGAAAAAAGTTATATTGACTGAAAATTCAAAAAGGATACCCGCGTACCCGGTTATTGACAGAAGGGTTACGATGGAAACAACGAGCATTCAGGAAGACCTTAGATTACAGTTACATCGGAAATCATCGCCAAAGTCTATTTTTTACCAGTTAGTAAGGAAATTTTATTATCGCGATCGCGAGGAGATAGAGGTCCTCAAATTCAAAACATACTTTAAGCATTTGACCTAGATATGGTTTCCTTTAAATTTGGTTGATTACGTTACAGTGATGGCTGTATAAATTTACGTATACATAGCTGTAATTATTCTTTGGAATAATTTGCCCAGAGCTGTGTTTCCCACCGAGTACAATTTACAGCGATTCAAGACCAACGTGAATCGTTTTTTTTCCGCACATATGCCGCTCCTGGAGCGCTTTAGAGACTTCCCTGCAGCACGTGTGCTAGATCCATAAAGAAATGGATGATGTAGGAGTAAATATAGAACATTTTTAGAATTGGTGATTACTTACTTATATTGTTGAACGAGACATTTGGCCTCCTCCAATCTTCTGTTAGTTACAAACAGATTTAAAGGATTAGTGGTAAGAAAGAAATGCTTTGCTCGACCTACGTATGTCTCCTGATCATATCGTGGTTCATCTAAGTTAATTTTTTTAGTATCACAAGCACAGGATTGTGCCATTTTTATGTTCTCTAATTCTTCTTGGTACAATCAAACTGCAAAAATAATTAAATTTACAATTTGTACTACTCCGTATACGAGGCTGGTTTGAAAAGTCCATGCAAAAATAAAAACTACTTATGTGTTTGGGGTAAACCTTTTTTATTTTTCGACATAGTCTCCTTTTAGGCTCATACACTTCGTCCAACGATGTTCTAGTTTGTTGATCCCTTCCGAATAATAGGATTTCTCCAAGTCTGCAAAATATCCATTAGTGTCTGCAATCACCTCCTCGTTTGAATAAAATCTTTGTCCCGCCAGCCATTTCTTCAAATTGGGGAACAACTAGTAGTCCGAGGGAGCCAAGTCTGAAGAATAGGGGGGATGTGAAACGAGTTGGAATCCTATTTCCATTAATTTTGCGACCACAACTGCGGAGGTGTGTGCTGGTGCGTTGTCGTGATGGAAAAGGACTTTCTTGTGGGCCAATCGTGGGCGTTTTTTTTTTTCTCTCTTGCAGTTCGGTTTTCAAACGGTCCAATAACGATGAATAATATTCACCTGTAATAGTTTTACCCTTCTCCAGATAGTCGATGAGGATTATCCCTTGCGAATCCCAAAAGACAGTCGCCATAACCTTTCCGGCCGAAGGAGCGGTCTTCGCCTTTTTTGGTGCAGATTCCCCCTTGGTAACCCATTGTTTAGATTGTTGTTTGGTCTCAGGAGTATAGTAATGTATCCATATTTCATCCACAGTGACGAAACGACGCTTAAAGTCCTCCGAATTCTTCTGGAACAGCTGCAAACCATCCTTGCAACACTTCACACGATTCCGTTTTTGGTCAAGCGTGAGCAATCGCGGCACCCATCTTGCGGATAGCTTTCTCATGTCCAAATGTTTATGCGAAATATTATGTACCCGTTCAGTCGAGATGCCCACAGCACTAGCAATCTCACGCACCTTAACTCTTCTGTCATCCATCACCATATCATGGATTTGATCAATGATTTCTGGAGTCGTAACCTCCACAGGCCGTCCAGAAAGTTCAGCGTCACTTGTGCCCATATGGCCAGTCCGAAAATTTTGAAACCACTTATAAAACTGTTCTAATCGAAGGTGCAGAGTCACGATAATGTTTATCAAGCTTCTCTTTAGTCTCCTGAGGCGTTTTGCCTTTCATAAAGTAATGTTTAATCACCACACGAAATTCTTTTTCGTCCATTTCTTGAAAATCACTCGACTTCCTTGATTCACACGAATGCCAAACACAAAGAAATAGACCAGTATGGCTGAAACTTGGTGTGCGTTCATTCAAGAGATGCTACTAACTAAACATGACCTCGATACGCGCCGGTGGTGCCATTTCTCGGACTTTGCACGGACTTTTCAAACCAGCCTCGTATATCACCACTACACACCAAACACTTTATTTTTGCACTCGACGGGTGTTTCGCTAACCATGGTAGCTTCATCAGGAGCGATGATTGACTAAAGCTAAACTACAAATCTACCCTATTTATACTTAGCCTAACCCTTGAATTACTCAGGCGGAACTAGTGGCATAGGCCATCAGTTCCGGTCAAGCAACCAGTAGAGGGGACTATAAGGAATAGGCCCTCTGTCTTTATTTAAACTACTTTTACATTTTATAATTTCCATACTTTCGTATGCGTTCAACAATCTCCTATCAGATACATTTTTTATTAATCTTAGATTATCTAATGTTACAATATGATCAGCTTCAAGGGCATGTTCGGCAATGATAGACTTTTCTGTTCTACTACTTTTTGTCACAATCATTACAACTAATTTCATAAATTCCACTTTTCTCACAAATAGGAATCTTATCTTTGGGATTTCCTAAGATATTCTGACGCCTATAGACTAGGGTGAGGCCTACCTTATTAAATACCTTATTGAGTCCCTTGCTATATATATTATATGGTATGGAGACATACTTAGTGTTATTTTCTTCGCGTGTAAAAAAGGTGGAATTCTGAATATTATATTAAACCTAAACTTATGTCTACTACTAAGTCATCGTCATAACCATTAACCCTAGTTATATTTCTAATACGATTCCTTTCTTTATTAAAATTTATTCTATTCAGAGGGAAAATGACCAAATGATGAATTAAAAAATGTAATTAGGCTAATTTGTGTTGTTTGCAATGAAATGAATCATTAGGAATATATCTATCTGTTACTGTGTCCTTCCTATAGATATCAAATTCTAATCTATTAATATTTTTAATAATTAAAATATCTAGAAAAGGCAATTGTCCTTTGTTCTTAACTTCGTAAGTGAATTTAATGGAATCATGGATATTTAATTTAGAAACAAAATCGTCAATGTTTGCTTTCTTTCGCGAAAATATCATCCACATACCTATACCATACCCTTGGGAAATATTCGAATTCTTGACTGGCTTCGGTTTCAAGCTTACTCATGAATAACAATTACAATTTGTGTTCAGGTTTTAAGGTAGCATGCACAGTTGCATCAGACTTAAATTATAATTCTGTTTAAAAGTCTATATATACTATATATATATATATATATATATATATATATATATATATATATATATATATATATATATATATGTATATATATATATATATATATATATATATATAATATATATATATATATATATATATATATATATATATATATATATATATATATATATATATATGTATATATATATATATATATATATATATATATATATATATATATATATATATATATGTATATATATATATATATATATATATATATATATATATATATATATATATATATATATATATATATATATATATATATATATGGATCATTCTTCGTCAACTGGACCACCACATTAGTCCATAAATTAATGCAATTTATGAGGACACAATCTGGTCTAGATTAAAGCTTATGATATGTAGTTTTGAATTTTGAGTGGCATATTAAAAAGTTGTGATGATTTGGACTCATTACAGACTCAAATTTGAAAATGAATTTTAAAAATTTTAGGAAAACTAAAATAAAGATGTAATTTTCTAATATAACACAAATCTCATCTTATTTTACCCCAAAAAACTTACAACTTTTGTAGGAAAAGTTTTTTTTATGGCCTCAATTTTCGGAGATTTTTATCACAGCGTATTTGCCAGATTTTGGATATTCAACATTTTTTTACTCGAAAACTAAAACTTTTAGATAAATTATATAAGAAAAAAAATACTTGTTTTTATTTGTAGAATTAATACGATTTTTTCAATATTTATGAAGCGCTTTTTAACAATTTTTTGTTCACGGGTAATCATAAAACTCAAAAAATGTAGTTATTTATCGTAAAAAAAAGCACTTCAAAAATTCTAATTTCTTCCTGGTGATTCTATAAATAAAACAAGTATTTTTTGTCACTTACATAATTTCTCTAAAAGTTTTAGTGTTCGAGTAAAAAATTATTGAATAACCAAAATATGGCAAATACGCTGTGATAAATATCTCTGAAAACTGAGGCCATAAAAAACACTTTTCCCTACAAAAGTTTTCTTGACGTATGTTAGAATAAAATTATCAGCGAAAACTTTTGGTTATATTACGAAATTACATTTTTACTTTAGTTCTGAAATTTTTTTAAATCCATTTTCAGATTTGGGTTGGTATTGAACCCAAATCAACACAATTTCTTAAT
>CM032456.1:32190640-32248844 GCA_019049505.1 Pachyrhynchus sulphureomaculatus | reverse complement strand
ATTAAATGGTCAGAATTCCACCTTAATAAGATATTTAATAAGATAGGCCCCACCTTAGTTTATAAGTCAACAGACAATCTGAGGCATATCTCAGGAAATCCCAAAGATAAGATTCCTAATTGTGAGAAAAGTCGAATTTATGAAATTAGTTGTAATGATTACGACAAAAAGTATATTGGGCAAACCAAAATGTCGATTAAAACACGATTTAAAGAACATTTAGCACATTTAAAATACAGTAGAAAAGTCTAGCATTGCCGAACATGCCATTGAAGCTGATCATACTGTAACATTAGATAATTTAAGATTAATTAAAAATGTATCTGCCAGGAGATTGTTGAACGCATACGAAAGTATGGAAATTATAAAATGTAAAAGTAGTTTAAATAAAGACAGTCTCCTCTACTGGTTCGTTGACCGGAACTGATGGCCACACCTATGCCGCCTGAGTAATTTAGGTAAGTATAAATAGGGTAGATATGTAGTTTAGCTTTAATTAATCATCGCTCCTGATAAAGCTAACATGGTTAGCGAAACGCCCGTCGAGTGCAAAAATAAAGTGTTTGCAATAGTTGTGATATATACTGAGTATGGACCAAGTATAAGATCACGTCGGTCTCTGTCACAGCCGATTTTCTCCGAAACTATTTGACATAGAAAGTCGAAATTTGGTACAAATATAGGAATTGATGACCTCATCAGAGCCACGTAGTTTTGAAAGTTAAATTTTGACTTAAGGGATTAGTTCTGAGGGGTGAAATCGGAAGTGAAAAAAAATTATCGGATCATCAAATGAGAAGATGTAAAAATATATATAATATAATACTTGCGCACACTTTTCTTTGTTTTATTTTTTTAAAAATCGCTATCCCCCCTTATCTCGAAAAGTACTGATTTAAAAATTTTTAAAAAATTCTGAAATATTCTTCACATAGTGTAGATTGAACGAAAATTATGGCGAGTGCATTACCTTTAATAACATAGGCCAACAAAAAAACTATTTGTAAAAACTTTTTAAACCAATACATCTGTGTTATGTATTTTTGGATGCACAAACCGTATCTGGTATCAGTTTTTTTGTATCACCCACAGTTCTCTCACAATATGACATCGATTAAATTTCAAAATAGGGAAAATTTGATACATAAAAAATAAAAACTTAAACCATACTTTTATTTGATTGGGCTACAAATTTTACTCACGATAACATATTTCACTTTAATGCGAATATTTTAGATGCTTATTTTTTTGTATTTCCTTTCCTTTTTCTCTGTAAAGTTTCTTGTATAGCTTTTTCTCCGATGTGATGCATTTTGTAGTTCTCTATGAAGTGACCAATAGTAATCGCCCATCATGTTTATATTCCACCGTCCCTGCTACCGTTTCTCCATCTCCTTTATGTCCTGATGGAACCGTTCCCCCTACTCTTCACTGACATCACACAGTTTTTAGGAACAAAGTCAAGATGGTTGTGCAAGAAGTGGACTTTAAAGCTCATCAGACAACCCAGATTTTTGAACTTGTCTATCATATTAGCTGCGATAAGTTCATAGTTAGGGTCTTTCACATTACCCAAAAACTTAATCACAACTTCTTTAAATGATATCCAAGCCTACTTTTCCTTTGTAATCATCCTTGCTTCAAAGCTGGAATCGAAGATCATTTTACGAATATTAGGCCCAACGAAAACCCCTTCTTTCAGTTTGGCTTCCGATAAATGAGAAAATCTTTTACACAAATATTTACAACATTCACCATCTTTAGGCAAGACTTTCACGAATTGTTTCATTAAGCCTAACTTGATGTGTAGTGGTGGTAGAAGAATCTTTTTTGGGTCTACTAAAATTTTATGCAAAATGTTCTTCTCGCCAGATGTTAAAGTTTTTCTTACGGACCATTGTTTTTTGGACCAATGTTGATCCCGTGCTCTACTGACCCACTCACATATAAAACATGGAAACTTTGTAAATCCCTTTTGTTGACCAAGAATCATGGAGACAACTTTTAAATCTCCACATAGCATCCAATCGTGAGCTGGATAGTTAATTTTCTGTAAAATCATCTTAAAATTTTCGTAAGTTTCCTTCATATGGACGGAATGAGCAACAGGCAGTGAAGCATAAGTATTTCCGTTGTGTAACAGAACACTTTTTAAACTAGTTTTTGATGAGTCTATAAAAAGTCTCCAATGAAAAATTCGTTCATTAGACTACCCATATCATGACAGTAAACCAAATCCTCTTCCTGCTTGAAAAACTGAGCAAACTGTTGATCTCTTGTTCTATAATGGTAAATAGATGTTCCAGATTCCAATAAATGTTTTTCTTTCAGCCCAGAACCAAGCAATTCTCCTTTTTCCTTAGTCAAACCCAAATTTCTCACTAAACCTTGTGTAAACAACTGTGGTTTTAAATTTTTTAGAGAACATTGAAACTCATCATCATCCGGTCGACTTTCATTAAATTCGGAACTGGATAGTAAAATGTCATCAATAGACCGAGGTGGATCAAGAACAGGAAGTCCCGGTCCATGTCCTACCGGCCGATTAGCTGAAGTAAAGTTAGGATAGACAATTACTTTCTTATTTTTGGAGTTATATCCAGGGAAACATCAACGCTGCAAAAATAACAATCATTTGAATGATTTTCTTGCTCTCCCCCATACCATGCAAATCTAAAAGTTTCCTTTGCTTTCTTATGCCATTTCCTAAGATCCTCGACACAAACATAATATACTTTGTGAGGAGCCCAACATTTTTCTTGATTACCGATTTCTACACCAAAATATGTAAAGTATACTTTTTTTACAAAGTCAGTAATGTTTCTTTGATGTTTTTTAACTATAAACTCACCACATATATAACAAAAAGTGTTGAGAGAGTTTTTATAATTTCGATTAGCCATACTTTGAGTGTGAATTAAAGCACATGAGTTAAACACTGCAATGCGAGGTTATATTAACTGGAAGAAAACAACAGCTGTGATATTTATCGGAACTGCCAACCTTATAAAATTCTGATTTTATTGAAAACCTAATAATATTCGAATGATAAAAAGTAAACTTTTCACATTTTGAATATTAAAATGTGAAAAATTAGTGGGTGATACGACATTTTTATTATTATTTTCGGACTCGGCACACCAAAAAACATGGGAATCAGGTAAAATTATTAAAAAGGTTTTTTCATCGTTGGCCTGTGTAATTCATCTGCTATATTAAAAATATATATATATATATATATATATATATATATATATATATATATCAAGGTCATCAGTTTTCAGTAAAGATCGGAAAAAAAAAACTCATTTGGGGTGTGTTTTGTGAAGTCATTGATAACACAGGGGACAGCTGTTTCGGTGTCGAGGTTTTTTGAGCTGATTCTATATCAATTTGATGTCCTGAATTCAAATAACGTATTCATTTGTACCTAGGAGCTCAAATTTTTAAGATATACAATTTTAGAGAAATATAAGTTACATTATTGTAACTCAAATCCGTAAGTGTAGTAAACAAAAGTAGATACGAAATTTTTATTTTAGTTATACAAAATACAATATTATGTCGTACTTACAAACAAAAAAAAAAACATTGAAGAAATGAAATAGTGACTCAACACTTGGAAAGCTTCTTTTCCGCGACATTCTTGAATGTTTTTTTAAACAGTCCCTTTTTAAACTCCAGCAGTAATCTGCCATCATGCGCATGTCCCATCTTCCTTGGTAGCGGTCCTCCATAACTTTAATATCTTGGTGAAATCTTTCACCTTGTTCCTCACTCATGTCTCCTAAATTTTCTGGAAAACGGTCTAAGTGGCTGTGTAAATAGTGTATTTTAATACTCATATTGCACCCTAAGGATTTGAAACTATTAAGCATCTTGTTAACCATTTCAACATAGTTTTGAGCTTTATGTTTGCCTAGAAAATTTTCTACAACTGCAACAAATGATGTCCAAGCTTCTCGTTCAACTTGATTCATTGAATTTATGAAGGCAGGATCCTTAATTAATTGTCTTATTTGTGGGCCGTCAAATATCCCTGCTTTGAGTTTTTCTGTGCTCAACTGATGCATTTTTACCCCTATATATGCAAAACAAGACCCATTCTTATCAAGAGCCTTTACAAATTGCTTCATTAAGCCCAACTTTATATGTAACGGAGGAAGTATGATTTTTTTCTCTTTCAACCTAAGCGTCGTTAATGACATTCTTTTCCCCAACGTCCATGTTTTCTCTCTGAGGCCAATCTTTTCTAACCCAGTGGTGTGTTTTGTCCCTACTATCCCAGAGGCACAAGAAACACGGATATTTCGTGTAACCACTTTGCTGCCCAAGAAGAAAGTTTACCATTTTTAAGTCTACACAAATCATCCATTGATGTTCGTAATACTTTATCTTCTGCAAGACCAAAGCGATGGTATTATATTCTTCTTTCAGTTTCGTTGAGTGAGCTAGTGGTATTGAACCATATTTATTCCCATTATATAGAAGGACACATTTTAAACTTCGCTTTGAACTGTCAATAAATAGGCGCCAATCATCTGGAATATATTCAGAAAGTCTCATTTCTTTCATGAGTCCCCTAATTTCGTGACAAAATACAAGATTATCTTCTTGAGAAAAGAATGGTAGCAGATCTTTTTCTCTTGTACGGTAAAAGGTAATTTTGGTTCCTTGTTCCAGTAAATTTTTGTCGTTCAACCTAGAAGCCAGTACTTCAGAAGCTTTTTTCGATAAATTGAGATCCCTGGTGAGATCATTTAATTCATTTTGATTGAAGCGTTGAGGAACTGATGACGTCCCCTCATAGTCACTGTTAGTTTCATTAGCATCAGAACTTTTATTAGCATCAGAAGAGCGATCAGAGGGAAAATATTCGTCATCAGAGATATGTGGTAGCTGATGAAATGTTGGAATCGGTATTTCATCTGAGTGCGGGATAGGGCGTATTGCCGAGTCTAAATTGGGATAAGTCCACTTACTGCGGTTATTTCGATTGATTCCATTAGTATTTACTAAACAGAAATAACAATCATTGAAGTGGTTTTTTGGTTCTCTCCAAACTATTGGTACGCCGAATTTTAGACATTTTCTTTTCCCGGTAGTCCACTGCCGTAAATGCTCTGTACAAGTTTTACATACGAGATGCGGGGCCCACGTTTTGTTCTGATCACCAAGCTTAACTCCAAAGTATCCAAAATACGCTCGCTTTACAAAGTCAGTAATAGTTTGTCTGTTTTGTTGAAACATGTATTCTCCGCATATATAGCAAAACACATCAGGTTGATTTACACAACTTCTTCTTGAATTGGAACCTGAACTCATTTTAATTCTGTTCAATAACACAAAAACACTCTTTTCCTAACATAAAATAACACGCCGAATTCGATCTACTCTCATTAGTAAGAACGCACAAGCTGACGAGACTTACCCGAGTTAGGTGATTAAAAGGGTCAGTTCAGGTACCTGATAGGCAATGGTTCCACTATTTATAGATTTACCTGGAATTTACTCAATTACAGACTGACAATAAAACCATTGTACCTACATTAATGAATATATAATAATTTTAGAACTCTCATAAATGAATATACTGAATAAAAACCACATTGGTAGATAAGTTGATGTATCTAAAAAAGTAGAGCTGATAGAGAAAAACGGATTGCATGTATAGATTTAGCGTCCCAAATATAGTTAAAATCAGCTCTAAAATCCCAGGCACCAAAACAAAAATATTTTTTGTTGCCCTGTGTAATTTTATAAGTTCCTCCGTAACAAAAATTTTTATTTTAAAAGCAATCAACGTACGGAACACTAATGGCACCAGTCCAACTTGTACATGACCGGTTATTAATTAAATAAAACTTACCATGGAAGGACTGCAATCTTTAAGATCGGTGGTTTCAAATATAAAAGCTACATTCTGATCAATCAAGAATATTTCTTGAGATTCCAAAAATATTCTTCTATCTTCCACAATACTTGAGAAATTTTCTGTCCATGTTAAGTCGATATGGCCGTCAAAAACTATCCACTTTTGAATAAAATTATCTGCGTGCCTCTCTGCTTCTCTTAAAATTTTCATGAGAATGCCATCGATCCATTCTTTATTTTTCAGGCTTTGACCCATTAAATCGTTATTACTAACACATTTTGGATTAATAAAATGCATATTTACTTTAGTGTTTTCTAATTTTCCAAATATTTTAGCACATACTTTTATTACCGTAGTTTTTCCAGAAAAAAATTCCCCCACAATTAATAGATTACGTCTAGCCTTAAAATTATTATACATGTCAAAAACTTTTGTTGTAAACTTATCATTCATATGTAAATTTAGCTCTTTGCAAATATTCTTTACGATTTCCATAATTTCACTTATTGCTTCCGAACTAACCATTGAAAGATCTTCTTGAAAAACATCAAAAAGCAAATTATTCAACATGTTACTATCGGTATCCACAACTGATTTTCCAAGCACATCTCTGACACTTTTACAAAGCACCACACTATCTTGTGCAGCTAAGGTTGTCATTTTCTCTTTTTCAAATTGAATCAAGATATTTTTAAGTACTCGAAGTCCATAGGAATACTGCTTTTGAAAAGATAATACGTCTTCTAGCAAACCGAAACAAACTTTTAATTTTTTAGCTAAAATTTTAGGATTCGTTACACCGTGACCAATTAAAAACATCTCCGCAAGTATTTCTAAATCCGGTCGACACATTGTCAAAGTTCGAAGTATTACTCTTAGGTTCTCGGGTAGTTTTTCTCTAATTTTTAAATTAGTAATACCACAAATAAAACACCTGTGGTTTAAATTAAAATGCAAACCACCCAAGGAAACTTTTTTACTTTTCCGTTTTTTGGCTTCGAGTATACTCAACAATTCCTGAGATACTATCGAAATCACGTCCGATTTAAGATATTCCAAATTTTCCAGTGCTAACCAAGAACCGCACAGGACGGTACCTTTTAAAATTTGTCCCAAAACTTCATAAGAAAGCTTACCGATACAACCAAAAGAAAAAAAATGGTACCCCCAAGGCTTCAGCAAGGCCTTTTAGTGTCATACTTTTCCCCGTTTCGTTTTGCCCCCTTATTAAACCAAAAAAGTTTAGAAAATATGAGTTTAATAGCGTTCTGAAACATCTATCAGTCATCGGTGTAAAAATAAGTTCAGCAGTGTTTCCCAAATATTCATAACCATATAATAATCCATTTTGCAACATTTTAACCGTACATAATGACTTCTCATGATAATATCTCAGTTGAACTTGCCAATCGAAATGATGTTCATCGATGACGACGCCATGTTTAAGAAAATAACCTAACAGATATTTATTGTTTAGATCTACAAGCAGCAAATTTTTAAGAGTGATCCGCTCCAAATTGGAAATATCATTTTCATTAATTATTTTAATTTTTTCTTTAATGTGACCCTCTAGTTTTCGTTTATAGATCAATAGTTTAATATTATGCGACAGCTTTAAGGCGTTCTCAACTTGATCGGTCCAATAAACGTGCGCCATCAGATGTAAACTTTGTTGAGGGAACTTTTTCATCAGCTCTCGTATGTTGGTCTTTTTGAAAATTTTGTAACACTCAGAGGATTTGTATTTTATAGTGTTGATCATCTCATTTTCTAAAGCTGTTAGAATTTCATCTAGTGTATTCGGGGATGCAAGATTGAGTGGGTTTCTTAAAATCACTTCTTCGTGAAACAAGCTTATTAAACCAGAAATTTCATTAGTTCTAGAAAATTTAAGCTGACTTATTCCTGGAAATATCTTAATGAGAAAGTTCTGTTGAGTGAGATCTCCATTTTTTAGCTACTAAATTAACTAATTCTTCGTTGGAAATGTAGTAAAGCCGTGGACAATTTAGACGTATTACCTCCAGGTAGTTATTGACACCTTTTTGAACCTCCTCGAGTGTAGACAGGCACTTTTCTAAATCTACCACTATATCAGTGTGACAAATGATATCCATAACATTAGAATTTTCCATAATTCTATTTATATAAGTTCTAAAAATCATATCGCATTCGTTAAAATAACACTTTTCAGTTGGAATATGATTACCTACATCATCTATAGAAAAAATTGGGTATAATCTTAAATATTCTTTTTGTAACACTTTCCAATTAGTCAAGACAGATATTAAGTTTAAAAGACTATCGTAAAATTGTAAAACTTCCTTTTCACACGGTTTAACGAACACAGAACCGCGCATATTCAACACTTTAATCATATGATCGTCTAAGGTCGTTTCAATATCTTCCAAACGGATCAAAATAATTATGTCTTCTTTGGATTTTGACACGGCAAATTGGATGCTGTCCCACTCTGCTTTTAAGCTATTCAAGTTGTCCAGAAGTTGTTGTTCTTTAGTGGCGCCGATGGATATAATTTCATATTCATGAAGCTTGTCTTTGAGATCGATTTCCATCACCTTTTTCAAAGTAGTACCTAGATAAAACAATATGTTACAAGGAATGTGCCTTTTTTTTAGTACGTAGTATTACTGTAAATAATATGCTTAAAATTTATTATTTACATCATCCAGAAAAAACCCACGAAAATTCTCAAAATACTATTGAAACTATCCAATATTTAATGACCCCCTTCTTGGGTTAAAATTAAAAATAATAAAAAAATAACTTAATTACATATGTATATATATATATATATATATATATATATATATATATATATATATATATATATATATATATATATATATATATATATATATATATATATATATATATATATATATATATATATATACATATATATATATATATATATATATATATATATATATATATATATATATATATATATGTATATATATATATATATATATATATATATATATATATATATATATATATATATATATGTATATATATATATATATATATATATATATATATATATATATATATATATATATATATGTATATATATATATATATATATATATATATATATGTATATATATATATATATATATATATATATATATATATATATATATATATATATATATATATATATATGTATGTCATTCTTCATCAACCGGACCCCCCATAAATTGACGCAATTTATGAGGACACAATCTGATCCAGATTAAAGCTTGTGATTATGTAGTTTTGAATTTTAAATGGTATATTAAGAAATTGTGCTGATTTGTATGCTGAAGCATTTTTTAACAATTCGTTATTTTTTAAGATTTTTTCGTTCTAAAACAATTTGCCGGTGCATATAGGTGAAAATAACGAATTTTTAAAAGGTGCTTCAAAAATTCTGAAAAAATTCACGATGATTCTACAAATAAAAACAAGTATTTTTTGTTTCCTACATAATTTCTCTAAAAGTTTATTTTTCGAGTGATAAAGATATCCGAAAATGAAGGCCATAAAAATTTTCCACAAACAATTTTTGGTTATATTAGGAAATTACATTTTTACTTTAATTTTTCTAAAATTTTTTAAAATCCATTTTCAGATTTGGGTCGGTATTGCACCCAAATCAGCAAAATTTCTTAATATGCCACTCAAAATTCAAAACTGCATATCATAAGGTTTAATCTGGACTAGATTGTGTTCTCATAATTTGTGTCAATTTATGGATTAATAGGGGAGTCCGGTTAACGAAAAATGACCCATATATATATATATATATATATATATATATATATATATATATATATATATATATATATATATATATATATATACGAGGCTGGTTTGAAAAGTCCGTGCAAAAATAAAAACTACTTATGTGTTTGGGGTAAGCCTTTTTTATTTTTCGACATAGTCTCCTTTTAGGCTTATACACTTCGTCCAACGATGTTCTAGTTTGTTGATCCCTTCCGAATAATAGGATTTGTCCAAGTCTGCAAAATATCCATTAGTGTCTGCAATCACCTCCTCGTTTGAATAAAATCTTTGTCCCGCCAGCCATTTCTTCAAATTGGGGAACAAATAGTAGTCCGAGGGAGCCAAGTCTGGAGAATAGGGGGGATGTGAAACGAGTTGGAATCCTATTTCCATTAATTTTGCGACCACAACTGCTGAGGTGTGTGCTGGTGCGTTGTCGTGATGGAAAAGGACTTTTTTGTGGGCCAATCGCTGGCGTTTTTCTTGCAGCTCGGTTTTCAAACGGTCCAATAACGATGGATAATATTCACCTGTAATAGTTTTTTACCCTTTTCCAGATACTCGATGAGGATTATCCCTTGTGAATCCCAAAAGACAGTCGCCATAACCTTTCCGGCCGAAGGAATGGTCTTCGCCTTTTTTGGTGCAGATTCCCCCTTAGTAACCCATTGTTTAGATTGTTGTTTGGTCTCAGGAGTATAGTAATGTATCCATGTTTCATCCACAGTGACGAAACGACGCTTAAAGTCCTCCGGATTCTTCTGGAACAGCTGCAAACCATCCTTGCAACACTTCACACGATTCCGTTTCTGGTCAAGCGTGAGCAATCGCGGCACCCATCTTGCGGATAGCTCTCTCATGTCCAAATGTTTACGCAAAATATTATGTACCCGTTCAGTTGAGATGCCCACAGCACTAGCAATCTCACGCACCTTAACTCTTCTGTCATCCATCACCATATCATGGATTTGATCAATGATTTCTGGAGTCGTAACCTCCACAGGCCGTCCAGAACGTTCAGCGTCACTTGTGCCCATATGGCCAGTCCGAAAATTTTGAAACCACTTATAAACTGTTCTAATCGAAGGTGCAGAGTCCCATAATGTTTATCAAGCTTCTCTTTAGTCTCCTGAGCCGTTTTGCCTTTCATAAAGTAATGTTTAAACACCACACGAAATTCTTTTTCTTGAAAATCACTCGACTTCCTTGATTCACACGAATGCCAAACACAAAGAAATAGACCAATATGGCTGAAACTTGGTGTGCGTTCATTCAAGAGATGCTACTAACTAAACATGACTTCGATACGCGCCGGTGGTGCCATCTCTCGGACTTTGCACGGACTTTTCAAACCAGCCTCGTATATATATATATATATATATATATATATATATATATATATATATATATATATATATATATATATATATATACATATTATTTTTGTTGAGTGTAAGGTTATTCGATCTTGGTATATATATATATATATATATAATATATATATATATATATATATATATATATATATATATATATATATATATATATATATATATATATATATATATATATTATAATTTACGTGTTCTTGGAATTAGATCATAAAAGGATAAGGATAAACTTAAAAAACATAAAAGTTCCAAATAATTCTTAATATCACTGGACGTCATATCACTATATACCAGTATACCCATAGCATTAGCCGTTAAAACCCTTAAAAAAAACTGGGATAAAATTAAACAATTCACCGACATCCCTATGAGTGAATTTATTAACGCAACAGAACTAATCCTAAAATCGATGTATTTCCAATACGAAAATAAAATTTACGAACAAATAGATGGGTGTGCAATGGGAGCATCTATTTCTAGCGTGATTGCACCTGATGTCATACCAAAATTAAACTTCAACATTCCATTTTGTTACAAATACGTTGATGATTGTTTGACCGCTATACCTAAAAACCAAATTAATTATATCCTACAAAAATTCAACGGATACCACAAAAATATTCAATTCACATTCGAAACAGAAGACAACAATAAGATAAATTTCTTAGATGTAACTCTACACCACAATAATGAAAATATAAAACCTGAATAGTATACTAAAAATACATAGTCTTCTAGGTACCTTAATTATGAATCACACCACCCGAATTCCCAAAAAAAATCTGTAATCATAGGTTTAGCAGATAGAGCAATCAAGCTTTCTGACACAGAATACAGAGAGAGTGCAATAATCAAAGCTAAAGAAGCATTAACACCTAATAAATACCCGATGTACCTTATAAACAAAATCTTCAAACAACGAATACATAACTTTTACAATATCATAATAAGTAAAAAACTAACTAACAACAACCATAAAACATATATTGCTTTACCGTTTATAAATGGACTATCCCAACCACTCAAAAAACTTTTTGAAAACTACAAAATTCGGTTATGTCACAAATCATATAATTTGCTCTCATCCAATTTTTCCAGGCTTAAAACCAAAACCCCAAATAATAAAAAAAATCATAGTCTATGAAATCAAATGTAATAACTGCGAAGGAATATACGTCGGGCAAACAAGCCAATATCTAGAAAATAGAATCAAAGGCCATAAATACGACAAAAAAAAACAGTACAGCTCTTACAAATCACGAAATGAATAAAAGTCATACCTTTGATTTCAAAAACATCAAAATTATCAACACCGAAATAAATACAAAAAAAAGAGAAATACTCGAATCCATACACATTTAGATGACGCCCACTGCAATAAACGAAAAAAACAGATGTTAATAACCTAAACCGTATCTACCTACCAGTCATATAAAGTCCTTCAAGTTAAGTGGTTTGTTTGTAGAAAGTAAAAATGTGTTTTTGACAGTGATTTCAAAATTAACACCCCATACAATGAACTACTTTCTAAGGTAAGGCCCTCATTAATGTATACAGTTAAGGGTCTTAAATTAAAAACTACGAAAAGCTACAAATATTTTAACCCCGAAATACACGACAAACTGATTAATTACTTATCTATATTTAATTCTTCCAATGTCATATTTTAGAGCAAGGTCGAAACGTCAATAAATATATGACAGATCCAAGAATAGTTTTAATGATCTAATTCCAAGAATACGTAAATTATAAATATATATATATATATATATATATATATATATATATATATATATATATATATATATATATATATATATTAGATACACAGGTTATCAATAAGGTCAAAATGGGAAGTGATCACTGAATGGTTAGGGCAAAAATAAATTTTAACACAAGGATGCAACGTAGAAAAATGACGAGCAAAAAATGAAAATAATAGATAAAACAAGAAACATAAACTCGAAGAAGATGAAACAAATTAACGAAATTAATAGAAAAATCGTTCAGCGTATCGTAGAATCTGCGAAAGAAGTAGCTCTCAAGGGAAATATCAAAAAGGAAAAGTTCTCCACAGAAAGAACCTTAATAGAAAAATCAATCGAGTATAAATTTAAGATGTAGGTGGCGTTTGTGGATTATGAGAATGCGTTTGACTCCCTTGAAATCTGGGCAACATTAAATAGTCTAAGTAACTGTAGAATTGGCAGCAAATACTCACAGATTATTCAGAATATATATAAAAATGCAACATTTCAGATAGTATTGAAAGAAAACACCAAGATAGAACTGAAGAGGGGTACACCAAGGGGACACGATCTCGCCGAAACTGTTTGCGCTGGCGCTAGAAGATCTTTTCAAAGAACTTCTCTCTCAAATCAGGCTATAAATATAGGAGGAGATTACCTCAATCAATTGCGATTTGTGGATGACATTGTGCTTATATAACAACGAAGAAAAATTGGAAGAAATGCTAAACGAACCTGACAACAGGTCCAGAGAGAATGGTCTGAAAATAAACATCGGCAAAACCATGTTCATGACAAACGCGAAAACCACAAGAACGAATTCATACATATATCTTGGACAAAAAACAGTAGTATCCAAAGAAAACTTCAAAGTGGAGTTATCAAGGAGAATATCATTGGCTTGGTCGGCGTTTGGTAGATTGCGGAACATCTGCCTTTCCAATGTCCCAAATACACTGAAAGCGAACACATTAGATTAATGCGTGTTGGCAGTATTGACATACAGAACGGGTACTTGGGCTCCGAGTCAAGAGATGATAAATCGCCTACAAGTAGCTCAACGAGCGATGGAAAGGACGATGTTGAGAATATCGCTGAGCGATAGGCTGACTAATAAAAAAATTCGAAGGATAACTGATGTAGCCGAGAGGGTAAGCAGGTTAAAGTGGAGCTGGACGGCTCATATCGCAAAACTCTCTGATAATCGATGGACCCATAAAGTCAGTCGCTAAGGCAGTTAGTCAAAACTTTACCAAATCCACAATACCACCACTCACACGGCCAGATAATTCCATTGCAACCACACCTGTTGAGAGAGCGAACTTGTTGGCTGAACTCTTTGCTTCACATTCTACTGACGATTTCCAAGGAAAAACACCACCTACTATTCCCATATTGCAGTCAAGGATGCCCGATGTTGTCTTCAGACAGCGCATCATAAAGCGTATTTTAATGAAGCTAGACACCAAGAAGGCTTCTGGCGCTGACGGAATACCTGCCATAGTTCTCAAAAACTGTGCAAGGGAACTAACACCAGTTTTCTGTAGACTTTTTAACCTATCCTACAGAAAGGGAATATTTCCGTCCTGCTGGAAATGTGCCACGGTTCAGCCGATACCTAAAAAAGGTAAGAAGACCTTGCCAAATAACTACCGACCAGTTGCACTGCTTTCAATAATATCGAAAGTCATGGAAAAGGTTATCAATGAGCATCTTCTAAAATATCTTGAACGATTCAATATTATTAGCGATCACCAATATGGTTTTCGTAAACATAGATCAACAGGAGATCTTCAGACTTATGTAACACATGTTTGGAACAACGCAATCGAACACTTTGGAGAATCTCGAGCGGTTGCTCTTGACATATCCAAGGCATTCGACCGTGTTTGGCACGATGGACTGTTGGCTAAGTTGCGCTCTTATGGTATGTCTGAAAGGTTCTGTTTGTGGCTCTCATGTTTCCTCAGAGAGCGTTCTTTACGAGTGGCGGTCGACGGATTTCTTTCTAACACCTTCACTATCAACGCCGGTGTGCCCCAGGGCTCCATACTGTCTCCTACTCTCTTTCTCATTTACATTAACGATCTGCTGGAAAAGACCGGGAATCCAATCTATAGCTTTGCAGATGATAGTACGCTTGTCTCTTCATTCACCTTGAACGCTCGGACATCGGCTGCTCAGGCGAATATCCGCAGACAGCAGGAGGTCGTGCAACTTAACAAAGACCTGGAAGAAATTCTATCTTGGGGTGACAGTAACCAAGTGGAATTTAACGCTACAAAAACCCAAGCGGCAGTTTTTTCTAAAAAAGTTAACGTTGCTGAACCCGACATAGTTATGTCGGGGCACTCCATTCCCCTAGCATCGTCGCTCAATTTGTTGGGCGTTAGTTTGGGAGCAAATATGTCTTGGCATGAACATGTTGCAGGCATAGCAAGGAGAACTTCTCAAAAATTGGGAATATTATTTAGAACCAGAAAGCTTTACACCCCACAGCAACTGTTAATTCTTTACAAAGCCCAAATTCGACCAACTATGGAATACTGCTCCCACGTTTGGGGCTCCGCTCCCAAACATACACTGCATTTGTTGGATTCTGTTCAGAGAAGAGCGGTCCGTCTGATTGGGGACCCGGAATTGACCGGCGGCCTTGATTCGCTGGAACATCGAAGAACGGTTGGCGACTTGAGTCTGTTCTACAAGTATTTTCATGGAAAGTGTTCGAAGGATGTAGCCCGCTTAATTCCTCCCAAAGCGGTGCATGTTAGAAATACACGTCGCGCTGGTGCTTCGCATCCGTATGAGGTTCAGCTTGTTACTCCGCGTACGACGCTTTTCAAGCAATCTTTTATATGGAGAACGTCATCCCTTTGGAATAATTTGCCCAGCGCTGTGTTTCCCACCGAGTACAATTTACAGCGATTCAAGAACAACGTGAATCGCTTTTTCCGCACTCGTGCCGCTCCTGGAGCGTTTTAGGGACTTCCCTGCAGCACGTGTGCTAGACCAATAAAAAAAAAAAAAAAATCAACTGGAGGTCCTGGAATGAGAAAAGAAGTAGAGGACGCCCGCAAACCCGATGATCTGACGACATCAAAATACTAGCGGGATACAGAAGGATAAACAAAGCCCACAACCGAATAAGATGGACGTACTTAGGGAAGGCTTATGTCCAACGATGGACTGCATAGCTGATGATTATGATGATGACCGTTTTTACCCTCTTCTTGGGCTGAAATTAATAATAAGCAAGCTCAAAAATTATAGGCTTCATCCCCTTATTAGATATTATACAGTGTGTCCCAAAAAGTTTTATACAAATGGAGAAAAAAGTTTATCTTACATATTACAAAAAAATTTATTCTTGATAAAAAGTTCTGCATCACATGGAAATGCATAATCAAGCATTAAAAGTTTAAAATATTTGATGGTATACAGGGAAAATAAATGATAATGAAGAGTAAAGTGTGTTTAAATTTAAACATAGAGCAAAATATTAATTGGAAATGTTAATAGGAATTAAAAAAATTATGCTCACGTTTAGATTTGTGGCCTTGCTAGTTATAAATTCAAAAAACTCCAGTAAACACATCAGTAATTATCGGATTATTTATTAAATAAAAGAAAACGAAATCACTACACATTTTAGGCTGAAAATAAATGAACATATCTTTGGAAATACCTAACAATTGTCAATAAACTTCAAAGCTAACGTCAGTCTGTATTTGTAATAATTAGAAATATCAGTAAAATTGAGTGTTGAGATAAAATTGAAATTGTTCTCATAGTTGGAGATAATTATAAAACTTTTAGAGAAGCAGCCGAAATTTTTAATAATAGACACTCTGATAAAACGTTACTCTTCACAACTGTCGGATATCTAATAAATAAATTCAGGATTTATGGAAGTGTTGAAAATAAATTTAAAAAGAAACATCCGGCATTGGTTTCAAACGAAGATAATCAAAATCAAGTAATGCTGTCGATAGTAGAAAAGCCAAAAGATTCACTTCGAAAAAGATCAGCTTTATTGAGTGTGAGTAAAACTACAGTTGTGAGAATTTTAAGATCAAATAAATTTAAACCATACAAACCCCAATTTACCCATACTTTAAAAGCAGGAGATTTTGAACGAAGATTTGAATTTTGTGCTTGGTTTCAGGGGAGAGTTGGTTTATGGCAAGACAAATACTTTTCTCTGACGAAGCGGCATTTACGTTTAATGGGACAGTAAGTTCTCAAAACTATCGCTGGTGAAGCGATGTTAATCCTAACTTCAATATCCAAATTCGAGATCAATACTCGTTTAAAACCAATGTATAGTGTGGAATTTTTAAAAATAGAACAGTTGGACCATTTTTTTTTTTGGAAATAAGATAAATGCTGAACGTTACTTGGAAATTTTAAATAATGAGTTCCCTGAGTTTCTTAATCTCCTACCAATAATTGAAAGATAACGTATATGATACCAACATGATGGTGCATCATATCACAGTACGAAAAATGTTCGAGATTATCTTCTCCATATTTTTAACGGTAGAGTAACAGGGAGGTATGTATGTACATCACCCCTCTAGACTTTTTTTATGAGGCTACTTAAAAGAAAAGGTTTATCTTAAAAGGCCATTTCAAGATGTTGATCATCTTGAGAGTCATTAGGGAAACATGTGAAGCTATAACTCCTGACGCAATTAGAGATGTAATAAAAGATTTTTCTTGAACTTTCAATTTTCCGCAATGCCCATGGTAATTGCGCATGAAGGATGAAAAAAATGCGTTTTCCTTTCAAGAAAATCCCGCAAAATTTACGGGAACATTGTAGATCAAGTTTTATGATGTAAAATCATAGATATGATACAGATCTTTGAGAAATTTTCATGGCGCGCGAGTAATATTGGACAAAGACAGCGAGAACGAAGCGCTTTGTTGGAAAAAATAATGACACCGGTTTAGGAAGGGACGGTGGATACATTGAAGCACTTGTGCAATAAAGTTAGAATTAATCCATATGTTTAGTTGTTATGTTATGTACGTAGTAATTAAGTAATGTTGCAATTTCAAAATAAAACGATATTAGCACAAATTGATTATGGATGTAATTGTTGCAAAGTAGATAAAAAGGTTATCCAATTTTAAACAAAAGTATGATACAATCAAAATCAGTACGCTAGTTTTTAATTAATTCCGTTTTCCTTTATTTAATAAATAATCCGACAATTACGGACGTGTTTACTGGAGTTTTTTTGAATTTTTAACTAGGAAGGCCACAAATCTAAAGGTGAGCATAATTTTTTAGTTCCTATTAACATTTTCAATTAATAATTTGCTCTGTATTTAAATGTAAGCACACTTTACTCTTCATTATAAATCATTATTTTTTATTTTCCCTGTATACCATCAAATAATTTAATGCTTAGTTATGGATTTCCATGTGATGAAGAACTATTTATCAAGAATAAATTTGTTTGTAATATGAACTTTTTCTCCATTTGTATAAAACTTTTTGGGACACACTGTATATATACCAAGTTTGAAATTGATATCTCATTTCGTTCGAGAGTTCTCGTGTCAACAAACCGATAGACAGACAAACCGGCGGAAATGAGTTACTATGTTTTTCGTGATATAGTAACCCTAAAACCTGAAGAAACGCAAAAGTCTCGGATTGTGATTTTTTCCTGAATACAATACTTTTCTTTAGCAAGGAAAGCAAAAAAAATTAAATAGAAATCAGTCATATGCTCATTAAATATATAAATGCGTTGCTGTTTTCGGTTTACAAATCCCGGATCGATTCAAATCACTTTACGACCTTACAGCATCATTATATCGTATTCTATTACTATTCTTCTTTCGCAGGTTTGCGTATGGACAAAAACCTTTAATGGTACAGATTGATCATACTAAAGTGATCCGGATCGATTTAAATGAGTTACCAATCCAATGATCTGAACAAAACTGAAACTCTGTACAAATAACAATAAAATTTACCAGCATTAGGTGTTAAATTAAGCCCAGCAATTTCTGACATCGCTTTCCAGTGACGTGGCCGTAGTGCGACATTGCACATAATCTTCATGACTGTCAACGACGGTTTGAATTGTTCCAAAATTTTTTGGGCTGTTGCACATAGCTTTAGCGGTGCTGGCCAGTTGAGAAGATCAGGATCATCTACAGTTCCCTTAAACCTGAAAGGAAAATATGCGTTTATAATAAATATATGTGACTAACCGTTCACTTCTTCTGGAGTGTAAGGGGAAAGAGTTTAGGTTTGGAAGTTCCCCAGCTCTATTTTGGCGCCCCTTTTATTCCTCGTATACTTTGATCAATGATTTACCAGATTATGTTGATGATAGTGACGTTACGATGTATGCCGATGACATATCCCTAACAGTTCGCTTGTCCTTTTATGGTACTGTTTTTTGATATACAGTAATACCCCGCTTTACGCGAGGGATACGTTCCGAAAAAAATCGCGTTAACTGAAATTCGCGTATATCGAGGTTTATGATTAAACATAGTCAAAATTTAATACAAAAAAAATACAAATCATTTTAATCAATCACTTTAATTCTAAGAACACTTTATGCAATACATACTCTTATTTTTTACGGAAAAATACATCTATTGTCTTTTGGGTAACGTTTTGTTTACGTTCTTGTAAAATACGTTCATAACACCCAACACTGTTTTTAATTGTTTGACACACGGTCAAGACACGGTCATCATTATTGTCTATACTCTGCAATATGTCCAAACCTGAATAAATTTTTGAAAGTGCATTTTGTATTTCCCCTGAAGATAAAACTTTCTCTTCTACTTGTTCTTCCTCATCGTAGATAGGATTATTCTGTAACTCGATCAGATCTTCATTGCTAATAGGATCGTCGTGCGTTGCTTCAAGTTCTACGAGATCTTCTACCGTGACATCTTCAAGTTCAGACCCCTCAATCATTGCAGCAATGTCTTCAAGCACTTGTCTCTGCATCTGGACAATTCTTCTAGGTGCTTCCACTACATCTGGCCAAAGATTACGCCACACCCCATTCATACAACTCATTTTAACTTCCTTCCAAGCCTCTTCTATGTTGTGAATAGACTTCATAATGTTGTATGACTTCCACCACTCTCGCATAGACTGTCTTCCTTCCCCGTCAGTTTCATGAATTAGTTGGCTAAAAGTGCGGCGATGGTAATAAGCTTTGAAGTTTGCTATTGCTCCCTGGTCCATAGGTTGTAATATTGACGTAGTGTTTGGTGGAAGGAACTTTACGTACACTTTTAAGTCTCTGGGCGTATCAAGTGAGGTTGGATGTCCTGGGGCATTGTCTAAGAGTAATATAACTTTAGGTTCAAGCCCATTTCTGTCACAGTATGATTTGACTGATGGGCAAAAACTATTAGAATACCATTCTTGAAAAATTTCCCGTGTAACCCACGCCTTTCTGTTTGATCGCCACACAACTGGTAGACTTGTCTTGTCTGTGCCTCGCATTGCACGGGGTGTTTCTGAATGGTACACTAGTAAAGGTTTCAGTTTGAAATCACCAGTGGCATTACCACCCAGCAGAAGTGTTAGTCGATCTTTCGCAGCTTTGAAACCACTGGCTTGACGTTCTTCCTTAGAAATGAATGTTCGAGATGGCATTTTTTTCCAGTAAAGTGCGGTCTCATCAACATTGAAGATGAGACAAGCAGGAATTTTCTCTCGTCTAACGAAGTCTTGAAACTTGTCTGGAAACTCAGCTGCAGCTTGAATGTCCGCGCTGGCCGCCTCGCCTGTTATGTGGATATTGTGAAGATTAGAACGCTGCTTGAACCGATGGAACCAGCCTCTGCTGGCAGCAAAAGTCGGAGTGGCACTCCCTTCTCCTTCTTTTGTTTTCAGCATCTCATACAAAGATTTTGCTTTTGTGCATATGAGATCTTGACTTAGTGGTGTGTTCTTCTTATTCAAATCTTCGATCCAGACTGACAGTAATTTCTCCATTCTTTCTAAGATAGATGATCTCGAACGAGAAAGTTTTGTTGCACTTATAGGTGTTGAACCTTCGCTGGAGATTTTAATTTTTTCCCGATTTTTATAAATCGTTCTCACAGTCGATTCTGAGAGTCCAAAATCTCTCCCAACAATTGTTGCTTTGCCTCCATTTTCCATTCTTCTTAACACTTTCATCTTCAATTCCAAAGTGACGCTTTTACGCTCTTTTTTCTTTACAGGCGGCATTTTTAACGTAGGGTTAAATTATGTATGTATGTATCTCCAATAAATATTAAAACAAAACTGCCAGCCGACCGAACTAACATTACGGAACAAATGAACACACGAAACGAACGAGGAAATCCCCATAGAACAAAGTCGAAGGACAGGGAATTCCCAATTCTTCAAAGAGAATATTCAGAGAAAGCGGGGATCCCCCCGCGACCATAGAGAAGTTAATGACTACATGAGCGCGAAATTTGAAATTCGCGTTATAGTGAAACCGCGCGTAACGGGGTCGCGCTAAGCGGGGTATTACTGTATTTATTTTTATTTATAAACTTAAGTTTTAGGATAATTAATTAACAAAAGGTACAAATAATGTATGTGTGCAACGTATCGCTTGTCTTTTTTTTTATTGTATTTTACATATTTATTTATTATCCATTTTTTCTAGTTTTACCTTAATATTATTTTTAACTTTTATGTTTCATTTTATCTTTGTTTTTAAATATTAGAATGGACGTGCCAATGCATAAGTTTAGGTAAACTGTTATAACAAGTTAGAAAATAAGAAGTTTGAAGTATAACGGCAACTATTTAACCATTCCTAGACTTTATATTTAAAACCATAACTTTAAAAAGACATTATTCTAGATCAGTATAACTTTCTAACATAACTTTACCTTACCTTACAGGTAGATTTTCATCTTGAGCCTGCCTCAATTTTTTTCTGTAATCTTTTTGTAACTCAGCCAGTCCTTTACAAAAGGTTTCGACCATTGCTTCGGTACTTTCATAATCGAGTAAGTCGAATTGTCCGTACTGCCAAACTGACACATGTTTTTGAACATCCAAACATAATTTTAACAAATGGTAAAACGGATAGACGTAGTCTTTTAGGTTTTCGAATTCTGCGTAGCTAGATTTTGGGAAACTCAGGCACACCTCTTCCCTGTTAATCCATTCTATTTGAAGGTTTATTTCCTAAAACAGAAACTACTGTAACGAAGTACCAAATTATAATATCTCATAAATGTAAGATGGTTATCAAAAGCCGCAGGATTATGAGTTACCAATAAGAAATTACCTTGGCAGCATTGGTATAACACAACTAAAAACGAAACGAAAAGGATCGTATTTTTAGCGACTTACTAAGCCTGTTCGCCGACAGAGTGCAGTATAAGCATCTATTTACTACAGTTTTCCGTTAGTTACCTGGATAAAGGACTAAAAATGTGTTCTCGTATTTGCTGAACCTAGCCCAGCTGATGAGCCGTGATACGGCGAAACCCGTCTTGGGATGGTTCAGCAAATACGAAGAACACTTTTGTTTTGGTAACTTCTAAAAATACGATTCTTTTCGTTTCGTTTTTGGTTGTTATACCAATGCTGCCATCTATGCCTTCGAGCAGTAAGCTCGAGAAAGGTGCGTTTCTGCAATAAGTGCCAGCGGTGCTGTGCCGCTCTGCTTGAACAGGCTTAGTAAGTCGCCGACAGAGTGCAGTATAAGCATCTATTTACTACAGTTTTCCGTTAGTTACCTGGAGAAATTACCTTAATTTTCATCATGTGTAAAGTAATTTGATTTAAGTACTTTCGTGTCAGTTTAATATTATCCATTTCATCCAAAATAACTAATAGAGGGTATATGGCTGTTATGAGGACATTGATATCTTCAATAACTTTTTGTAGTTTTTCCTCAGCTTCAAATTTCAGTTGTTCGTAGGTAGCTGCGTGTTGATCTACTATCGATACAATATCATCTAACCAGTTAATTGCTACAAAAATATTAATAACCTTAAAAAAAACATTAGCAACACTACATGGAGTGAAAAGTCCCCAAACTTTCCGAGAGATGGCAGCACAAACAAAAACCTATGATTTTCATTTCATTCATTTGACATCTTCAAGTACTCTTTCTGTTGCTGCTACTCGATACAGTGATTTTGCTGCTGCTCCCGCTCGCAACTAACTCAGAATGTGCTTCGAGCGACAGCAGCAGCAAGATCGCAGTATCGAGTAGCAGCAACAGCAAGAGCACCTGAAAATGCCAAATGAGATTTTGGAGAAACGTTGTTAGATGAACGGATGAAAACCCGGAATTTTAATGTATTACATTCCACCATCCGTGAAATCCACTAGTGTAACAGGCATATATATATATATATATATATATATATATATATATATATATATATATATATATATATACACATACATATATATATATATATATATATATATATATATATATATATATATATATATATATACACTTATTACCTCTAAAAACACAAAATATTGGCATTAACTACCTTCAGAATTAGCTGTCATATGATCTTCATCTAAAAGTCCTAATAATATAATATTACATAACGAAGCCAAAGAATCATGTACCCTTCTATTTAAATTATCTAAATGTTCGTCTTTCACCCATGTCATAAATTTACCTAAAAAACATAGAATAGCAAGTAAACATAACAAAATAGCTAAGCTAAATTACTACCTAATCAGCATGCTGCTGCTACTCTGTGACGATTGTCTCGCGTTAATAATTGAAATATAAATCTCAAACACCTCAATCTCAATTAATCAACGCTCAGTTAAGTTATAAAATTTTGCGCTTCAAAATTTGCTGTGAAAAATACCAAACAAAACATACATTTTTCCCTAAAAATCATTTTTTTTCAAATTTATTCTAAATAAATAAAACCGGTCAACTGCAAGTTGAACTTGCGCAATTAGTGTTCCGTACGTTGATTACTTTTAAAACAAGGAATTTTATTACGGAGGTATAAAATGATCAGTGACTTCACGAAACACACCCCAAATGAGTTTTCAACAAAGTTTGTTTCCAATCTTTACTGAAAACTGATGACCTTGAAATTTTTATTTTTTTTATATACCAGACAAATTATTAAAGGTAATGCACTCGTGATAATTTTCATTCAATCTACACCCTGTGGAGAACATTCCAGAATT
Organism: Pachyrhynchus sulphureomaculatus; assembly: GCA_019049505.1. Lineage (NCBI taxonomy): Eukaryota > Metazoa > Arthropoda > Insecta > Coleoptera > Curculionidae > Pachyrhynchus > Pachyrhynchus sulphureomaculatus. The sequence goes on along the minus strand of CM032456.1, from coordinate 32,224,847 downwards.
TTTACAAAATTTTTTGATCAGTACATTTCGAGATAAGGGAGGGGGACAGCTATTTTTCGCAATTTTTTGAAATAATACAAAGAAAAGTGTGCGCAAGTATTACATTATATATATATATATATATATATATATATATATATATATATATATATATATATATATATATTTTTTACTCGTGTTTTCACAAGCTCAATAACCTAGTAAAAATTTTATTTTTCACTTTCGATTTCACCCCCCCAAAACTAACCCCTTAAGTCAAAATTTAACTTTCAAAATACACGGCTCTGATGAGGCTATCAATTCCTATATTATTACTAAATTTCAACTTTCTATGACAATTAGTTTCGGAGGAAATCGGGTGTGACAGATGAACAGACAGACAGACAGAAGTCATCTGTTCCGTACGGAACTCTAAAAACTATGAAAGCAACTATATTTTTACAACAAGCATAACTGTTGGGTTGATCTGCTCAGGCAGAATAATATTTAGGCCACTGTTATTTAAATTTTCAACAAAAAATTAAGCAAACTTTATTGTTTGACCGCTCACATTCAACGCACAGTGGGAAAAAATGGAAAAAAATTCGAGCCACTCCGCAAATCTAATCCGATGACGGTTATCTTTTTTTTAATCTTTTTGGCATAACGTATATTATATGCTGGAAGTGTTAAAAACGTGACATCTGACAAGGACAAGGGTAGGGGTAGGGATGGGGGTTGGTGGGGGTAGGGACAAGGGCAAGAGTAAGGGCAAGGCCAAGACCAAGGACAAGGGCAAGGGTAAGGGTACGGGTAGGGCGGGATAAGGGCGTAGATAGGGGTAAGGCAAAGTGTAAGAGCAAGGGTAGGGTTAAGGGTAAGGGCAAGGGTAAGGGCAAGGTGAGAGTGAGGGCGAGGACAAGGGGAGGGCGAGGGCGAGGACAAGGGGGAGGGCGAGGGCGAGGGCGAAGGCGAGGGTAAGGGTACGGGTAGGGCGGGGTAAAGGTAAGGGTGCGGATAGAGGTAAGGCAAAGGGTAGGGATAAGGGTACTTCTATGCTGGCACTAATGGCTTCTTTTCTTTTTCAAAACAGTGGCTTGACAAATTTCACCTTTTTAGCACTTCCAGCATATAATATACGTTATACTAAGAAGATTAAAAAAAGAATACCGCCCTTGTATTAGATTTGCTGAGTGGCTCGAATTTTTTCCATTTTTCGCCACTGTGGGGAGGTATGCACATACCTACCATACTTTGACGTTTCCACGACGCAGTAGCTTCATATATGCTGGTAAAACTAAAATGCTTGGCTTTGAATCATAAATCTTTCCTTCATGAAGGTGTTTAACACCTGTCTATGTCGATAATGCCCGTGGACACATTGTCTTAATTCGTTTCATAATAATTCATATAATTTTAATTATTCCAGTCGTCAGAGGTTTTGAGCTCTCATTAAATGTTAACAGGCTGCATTTTGGCACACAGGTAGTTTTTTTGGACGTAGCATACGATAAAAAAAAGTTTGCTAAAGTATGATGTACGCTAAGCACACAAGATCCAAAATAAAATCAAAAATTCGGTTTTTCAGTAATACCTCGAAAACTAAAAAAAATATCGACAAACTAATAGACCCACGTGACAGAACGGGAAATTTTACAAAAAAATACTATATAAATTTTTTTCAGATTTCTTTTATTAGTGTGAGAATTTATTAAAAATTCGGATAGGTGAATCGAAAAGTGTAACGCACCAAACAGCTTAATTTGAAAGTCTACGCACACCACTCGAAGGTTAATCGATATTACTTGCTTTCAGAGTGTAAAAAAAAAATAAAAAACAGCTTTTTGAACAGGAGACTTTCAGCTTTCCAATAATAATAATAATTTTTATTTTTATTATTTTATAATTTGTAAAACTTCAAACGAAATTTTTGTTTGCCTGATTTTAACGGGCATACATTAAATTACAAATATCTAATAAAATATAGTTTTGAAAAAAAATTCTTGTGCGTATATCATTATTATACCTTAAGTTTCAATATAAAAATAATTTTAAAAAACCCACATTGTCTGTGTTATTTAAAAATTGAGTTTTAAAATATGAAAATTTACCTGCTGTAGTGCCCTGCCGGCAATTTTACATTCAAAGCAGTAAAGCAAAAAGGGTGGGACGATTTTTTTTTAGTTACAGTTAAAATATATTTGATATTAGAAAAACGTTAAAAACTTAAAAGAACTTTCTCTTCTTTTGTAATTTTGCTCTTAAAAAAGTATTCATGAAAAACGTATTTTTTGCTTATTATTAATCATACAACTTAAAATAAAAAAAAAAATTTAAAAGTGGAATATGAAAGATAAAAGTTTAAGTTTAAAGTATAAAGTATTTATATTTCATTTAAACATCCAGGTACACACAAAACAGTTATTAAAAACACAAAAGTTCCAAATTACCCGAAGAAGAAATTAAATGAATTACGTACTCTCTGGCCGTCATATTAGATCCACGATTACGAATTTTTCAAATCTATCATCTAATTCTTAATCAGCACCCCGAGAAACCCCTTAATAGCTAATTTCAAAATATTTGTCGGTATACAGAAACGTTAATTTAATTACTGCTACAACTGAAGAGGTTAAACAAGCCATTTTATTTTAAATATTTTTAGTGTTCCGTACGGAACACTTATAAGATCACTTCGGTGTCTGTCTGTCTGTCTGTCTGTCACACCCGATTTTCTCCGAAACTATTTGACATAGAAAGGTGAAATTTGGGAATAATATAGGAATTGATGGCCTCATCAGAGCCATGTAGTTTTGAGAATTAAATTTTGACTTAAGGGGTTAGTTTTGGGGGGTGAAGTCGTAAGTGAAAAAAAAAATTTTTTTACTAGGTCATCGAGTGTGGTGTCAAATGAAAGCTTGTGAAAACACGAGTAAAAAATATATATATAATATTATACTTGCGCGCACTTTTCTTTGTATTATTTTTAAAAATTTCGCGAAAAAAATCGCTGTCCCGGGCCTTATCTCGAAAAGTACCTATCAAAAATTTCGAAAAAATTCTGGAATATTCTCCACGGGGTGTAGATTGAACGAAAATTATCACGAGTGCATTACCTTTAATAATTTATATGATATATAAAAAAAAACAAAAATTTCAAGGTCATCAGATTTCAGTAAAGATTGGAAACAAACTTTGTTGAAAACTCATTTGGGGTGTATTTTGTGAAGTCACTGATCATTTTATACCTCTGTGACATTTTTTTTTATTTTAAAAGCAATCAACGTACGGAACACTAATTGCGCAAGTTCAACTTGCACTTGACCGGTTTTTTATTTTTTGAGATTTCCGAATTTTTAATTTTATTTTCGATTTTGTAGGCTTAGCGTACATTTTAGGGCAGCAAACTTTTTTTATCTTATTCTACGTTCAAAAACTACCTGTATGTCAAAATACAGCCTGTTAACATTTAATGAGAGCTTTTCGTCGCCTCTGACGACTGTGCTAAATATAAACCTACCTTAATAGAAGCAACATACTCACCTATTTCAATCAATTCTTCAGTAGTTATTGGTTTCTGCGTAGCTCTTATTTTTATAAGGGAAAAACTGTCATTGATATCATTAACCTCCCATAACTGTTGCAAGGACAAATTTTTAAATATAGAATCTGTTATCAACTGCAAACTATCATGCAACTTTTCCCTGTAGTTCTTTAGAACGAGCTGACCTATTTTAAAATATTCGTTATCAGGTATGTACGCAACTTTGTGAATATATCTAAAAAAAAAACTTTTAGCAATCCACAAACCTACCATAGATGTCATGTTGGCTAAGCTAACATGTTGGGATGTCTATGGCCCGGTTTGAAATGTAGTACTTAAACTTCTCTTACAACTATCTGACGAGCTCTAATAGAGCGAAACATATGATGTACTAACATGTTATTGTTAAACCCAACCTATTAGCTAAGATGCTGTGAACCGATACGCTGAGAAACTTTTACTATTCACAATTAAAACATTTAATGGTCAGTATTCTAGTATTCAAGGGTAAATATCTGTATCATTATTCATTAAAGCGTAATGACGTCATTTTACGACTTTTGTCTAAAAAATGACTTCCCCTGCTAAAGGAAATACTGACTGTACTTATTTTAAAACTACATGTTTGCAAGGAAAGTATTGGGAAAATCACTTTACTGGTGTTTTTCTTCTACGAGGGCTACCTTCTAAGTTTTTACAAAAACAATGAAAGGAAAAAAAATTTTTGGTATATATTCGCCGAAATTGAGGCCTATTTTAAAGGCAAAGACAAATCCTTCTAGGCGAAAAATATAAAAACGTTAGAAAAGCGTTGGACCGATTGTATCGCTCTTGATGAATAAAGTCGAATTTTGCAAAAAAAATGTGTTTTAAGTAGCTAGACCAAAAACTTTCAACCTACGTATATATATATATATATATATATATATATATATATATATATATATATATATATATATATATATATATATATATATTCACACGGCGTCTAACAAATCTGGCCGTATTATGTCTCTCTAAACAAAAATAGTTCGTACCAAAAAATATCAGTTACATAAAAGCATTCCAAGCAAAATAATACCGTAGCATTAAATTAAGATCGATAGCCACGATATTTGAAATAAACAGTGACTCCAATATTACCTCTATGTAAGGTAAATAATCTAGCCTAAGAGTAATCAATTTCTTCTTCACTTTAACACGGCTATCCTACTATTGTGCGTCCTCGGAGAAAACAAAATATGGTTAACTTATTAAAATATATTTCTATTAAAACCAATATTAGGTTCAACAGGAAAAGAAAATACTCAACCATTTAAGGTTCAAAATTATGAAAATAATCATTTAAGGTATGAAAATAATCATTTAAGGTACAAAAATATAATATTCTTCAATCATTTAAGGTACAAAAATATAATATTCAACCATTCAAGATACAAAAATATAATATTCAACAAGCGAGGAATCAACATCAACTATTTAAAGTTCAAAATAAGATAATCAACCATTTAAGGTATTCGCCTTTAAGATTTATACACTTTTGCATACGTTCGAACCAATTCTCGAAACATTTTTCCACTCTGAAGTTGTAACGATAAAAATATTATATTGAGGGGGTCGCAATGTATTTACTTAATTTTTTGGCTATTTAGGGGATCGCGACACTAAAAAAGTTGAGAAATGGTGCTCTAAACAATAGTTGCAACATGTCCAGTATAACAAGCGATCATTTTCTTGGAAGGGCTTTGCAAACGAGCCACTTTTGATAGATTCAGTTCATCTTGGAACACTCAAACAAATGATTGTTGCTTAGTTTCCGGCTCGTACGAATATATCCAAGTTTCGTCTCCTGTTACTATGTTGTATACGAATTTTGTATGTCCTCGATCGAACTTTTTAACACTTCCTTACACCAATTGACACGAGCCTGTTCTTGAGTTTCGGCCAAATTATGCGGAATCCATCGGGAACAGATCTTATTCACTGCTAAATGTTAATGTAAAATCAAATGTTCGATATGCCAAAGGATACCTCTATCTCACGGTAAGCTACATGCCGATTCTCATCAATTATATTGCGTACAGCATCGATGTTTCTGGAACAACCAATTTTGGTCGACCTTCACGAAATTCATCGCTGACGGAAGCACGACCATGACGAAATTCTGCAAACCAATTGTGTGTGTGCTGATGGTGATTCATTATCAAAAGTTGAAGCGATCCGAGGCATTGTTATGGAGTTAGGCCTTTACTTTACTAAAATCGTAAAGAATCATGCAACGAAACCTTTCCATTTGTTCACAAAACTGTTTTGTTTTAAACCCAACTCCGCCAATTTCTGAGCTGCCACTGTTTTAACAATAACAAATGTCAAATTTTACAACAACGATAATGTCACATCTCAACAGCGCTATCTAGTAATCGTTTGTAAAAACTTAAAAGGTGGCCCTCGTATATTACTTACTTTTTATAATACTCTATCTTCTGACAGCCATCCTCAAATAGTATGTCCGATATACTTTGAAAGAAGCTTTCCGAATTTATATCCGAATATATTTCGTTAAAATCAGATCCCAGTTTATTTAAATATCTCACAACTGGCTCGTAAAGTCGGTTAATATTCTCAGCAATATCTCTCTTGCACTTATCAATGAATTCTTTTGTAAGACAAAGACAAACAGTTTTTGTTTCGTAGCCTTTTATGCGTCCTTTTTCTAATACGTATAGTTCCTTGCCGGTACTTATTAGATCATCCAAGAAGCAGCAAAAATTTTGTGTAACCTATAAAAACATACGTATCATTTAAAACATCTCGGAATCTAACAATGAAAAAGAGAAAAAAACTTATTAATTTATCATATATTTTAAGGTCATTGTTACACCTTACTCGCAGCTTATATTAAACTGCAGCCGACGTTTCAACACTAAATCGCTGTTATCTTCAGGTCCGGGTTTCCCAAATTTGCTTTTAAACAGCCAGAAATTGTCGTCATCTGTCCTAGAAAATTGTTCTTATTTACCATATAATAGGTCTCACGAATAAAAATGAAACGATGGTTTTTGTTTAAGATTTTACGATTTCTTTACCCTATAGAAATTGCTACAGGGTATCCGATTTCGATTTCCAAGGAAAAACACCACCTACTATTCCCATATTGCAGTCAAGGATGCCCGATGTTGTCTTCAGACAGCGCATCATAAAGCGTATCTTAATGAAGCTAGACACCAAAAAGGCTTCTGGCGCTGACGGAATACCTGCCATAGTTCTCAAAAATTGTGCAAGGGAACTAACACCAGTTTTCTGTAGACTTTTTAACCTATCGTACAAAAAGGGAATATTTCCGTCCTGCTGGAAATGTGTCACGGTTCAGCCGATACCTAAAAAAGGCAAGAAGACCATGCCAAATAACTACCGACCAGTCGCACTGCTTTCAATAATATCGAAAATCATGGAAAAGGTTATCAATGAGCATCTTATAAAATATCTTGAACGATTCAATATTATTAGCGATCACCAATATGGTTTTCGTAAACATAGATCAACAGGAGATCTTCTGACTTATGTAACACATGTTTGGAACAACGCAATTGAACACTTTGGAGAATCTCGAGCGGTTGCTCTTAACATATCCAAGGCATTCGACCGTGTTTAGCACGATGGACTGTTGGTTAAGTTACGCTCTTATGGTATGTCTGAAAGGCTCTGTTTGTGGCTCTCATGTTTCCTCAGAGAGCGTTCTTTACGAGTGGCGGTCGACGGATCCGACACCTTCACTATCAACGCCGGTGTGCCCCAGGGCTCCATACTGTCTCCTACTCTTTTTCTCATTTACATTAACGATCTGCTGGAAAAGAATCCAATCTACAGCTTTGCAGATGACAGTACGCTTGTCTCTTCATTCACCTTGAACGCTCGGACATCGGCTGCTCAGGCGAATATCCGCAGACAGCAGGAGGTCATTCAACTTAACAAAGACCTGGAGGAAATTCTATCTTGGGGTTACAGTAACCAAGTGAAATTGAACGCTACAAAAACCCAGGCGGCAGTTTTTTCTAAAAAACTTAATGTTGCTGAACCCGACATAGTTATGTCGGGGCACTCCATTCCCCTAGCATCGTCGCTCAATTTGTTGGGCGTTAGTTTGGGAGCAAATATGTCCTGGCATGAACATGTTGCAGGCTTAGCAAGGAGAGCTTCTCAAAAGTTGGGAATACTATTTAGAACCAGAAAGCTTTACACCCCACAACAACTGTTAATTCTTTACAAAGCCCAAATTCGACCAACTATGGAATACTGCTCTCACGTTTGCGGCTCCGCTCTCAAACATACACTGCATTTTTTGGATTCTGTTCAAAGAAGTCCGTCTGATTGGGGACCCGGAACTGACCGGCGGCCTTGATTCGCTGGAATATCGAAGAACGGTTGGCGACTTGAGTCTGTTCTACAAGTATTTTCATGGAAGGTGTTCGAAGGATGTAGCCCGCTTATTTCCTCCCAAAGCGGTGCATGTTAGAAATACACGTCGCGCTGGTGCTTCACATCCGTATGAGGTTCAGCTTGTTACTCCGCGTACAACGCTTTTCAAGAAGTCTTTTATATGGACAAAGTCCTCCCTTTGGAATAATTTTCCCAGCGCTGTGTTTCCCACCGAGTACAATTTACAGCGATTCAAAAACAACGTGAATCGCTTTTTCCGCACACATGCCGCTCCTGGAGCGCTTTAGGGACTTAGCTGCAGCACGTGTGCTAAACCCATAAAAAAAACTATAGATTGATCTCATCCTCATCATCATCCTGTATCGATCTAACCATGGATCCAGTTTGACACGTTTCTATGACTTAGTTTCTTATTATTATATGTGGATCTTCCCTACATATTACTTCAGTTTTTTTGTAAATTCATTTGAAGTCCAATTTTTGCCGACTTTCCTTCCAGTTTTACTAACAACTGTCGAAGTTCCTCCCTATTTTCCGCTATTAGAACAATATCGTCTGCATGTCTCAGATAGATGAGTCTCTTTCCATTTATTGATATTCTCTTATCCTTCCGTACAGTGTGAGAAAGGTGTCATTTTTTGGACAAAAATCTGTTGACAGTCGGCATTTTATTCGATTTGAATAAATCAAACGGTAAAATATTGTACTTTACGATAGTACCTGCAGCGTAGAAGGTTAAAATTAACATAACCTATAAAAATTTCGTAAAAGTTTTGTTTGCAACATTTTTTCTGAAAATGCCTTCCCGTCAAGTTTTTCACTTGTATTCATCTCTTTTCTAACAAAATGTTCCATGTAACTAACGAAAAACTGTAACAGATAGATGCTTATACTGCATAGTTTTCCGTTAGTTACTTGGATAAAGGACTAAAAATGTGTTCTCGTATTTGCTGAACCTAGCCCAGCTGATGAGCCGTGATACGGGGTGGCTCAGTAAATACGGAGAATACTTTTGGTAACTTCTAAAAATACGATTCTTTTCGTTTCATGTTTAGTTGTTATACTAATGCTGCCAAAATGCTTTTTGTTTTTTTTTTATATTACTCATGCCGCATTAATTTGACATTTTATTAAGAGGGGGGGGTAGGGTTTTAAAATTTTTTTTTTTCGATTTTTTCAAAATTTGTGAGATGAAAGTACCACATTTCAAGAATATTGTATGAAAATTTCAAGTCGATACGAAAAAAAACTGACGGAGATAGAGCGGTTTTACTTTGAGTCCCTCCAATGCGGTTTCCAACGTGCCTCAATAAATTCAGTGAATAACGTATAGTTCAGTTTAGGTTAGGTATTTTACCAAACACGTGCTCTGTGTATTTCTATTAGTTCTCTCAGTGATTTTATATTAATTATAATCAAAATGCCTGAGAAAGTTACCAGAGAAGATCGTAAAAGCAGTGGGTCGAGATTGGACGGATCAAAAAAAGTAGTACCTCCACAGAAACGTATAACAGACGAGGTCGAAACAAACAGTGCTTCGGCAAAAAAAAATAAAAACAAAAGTTGCTCGGGACATACCAGAGGATCTGGAAAAACATTACAGAATAGTTAATTTTATGCTAGTTTTTTCAACCATCGCAAGTTTAGTAAAGTGTGATGGCAAAATTTCTTTTTAAGTCGTGTAAAAGTGAAGGTCTTGGATTCACCTTCCAAGTTAATTGTGAAAAGTGTAAAAACCTCTGCTTTATTCCTTCTAGTAACAGAATTCAGTCTGGAGTGTATGAAATCAATTATCGATTCGCTTTTGCCATGCGAGTCTTAGGGTTAGGATTAGCTGGATGTGAAAAGTTTTGCGGCCTGATGGATTTATCAGCTCATTTTTTATCAAAAACAACCTTCGTTCGTTCGTATTTACAAAAAATGTGTTTAGTCATAAAAAAATACCGCGCGTGCATTTTTCTCATCTGCTGTGGATGAAGAGAGAGAAGCCACGTGTAAAGAAAATATTGTAGAAGATACAACGGAGTTGACCGTATCAGGTGACGGCACCTGGAAAAAACGAGGATTCGCATCTTTATTTGGCGTGTCTTCCTTGATCGGTTATTATACCGGAAAATTTCTGGATATTTGTGTAAAAAGCGCCTACTGTCATGACTGTAAAACTCGGGAATCAAAACTAAATACTGCAGACTACGGAGAGTGGTATATTGCTCATGTGAAAGAAGGAAAATGTCAAGCTAATCATACTGGTCCATCTGGAAATATGGAGGTTGAAGCAATAAAATTAATGTTTGAGCGTTCAAAAGATAATAAAGTGAAATATCGCCACTATATCGGCGACAGAGATTCAAAAACATACTCTGGAGTACTGAAATCTAAACCTTATGGTGATGATTATTTGATAAACAAAAAAGAATGTATAGGTCATGTTCAGAGGCGAATGGGTACCCGATTGCGTAACATAGTAAATAAAACTACACAAGAATCGACAACTGCGGCGGGAAAAAAAGTAATCAGAAAAAGTCTATCTGGTAAAGGTAAACTTACTGGAAAAATTATAGACAAGTTGACTGTATATTACGGTTTGTGATTCTGTAGAAAAAATGAAAAATGCCATTTGGGCGACTTATTTTCATTATAGCTCAACAAACAAGAATCCGCAGCATCAGAATTGTGACAAAGGCGAAGACTCGTGGTGTGAATGGCAGAGAGCTGCAGCAACGAATAACCTGAAGTCATTCAAACATAGATACACCGCACTTCCAAGCGAGGTTTTACAAGCAAGAAAACCTATATATGAGGACTTGAGTAATGAGACACTTTTGGAGCGATGTCTCGGAGGTTTTACACAGAACAATAATGAAAGTTTGAACCAACTTATATGGAAAATTACTCCAAAAATATTGAGTGGTACCTCTAATCTCGTTGACATAGCTGCTCACATAGCAGCATGTACATTCAATGAAGGTTGTTTGGCTCTGCTGTCCATCATGCATGATATCGGTATCACTGCAGGGCCAAGTTCTCATGGACGGGCGAAAGAAGTCGACAAAAATCGGATAAATCGAGCTGAGCTCAAAACTGCCCTTGAAAGCAAACAAGGCCGAATTAGCCGTAGACAAGAGCAACAACGTGCTCTGGACACCCACGATGACAGCTCCGTAATGTATGGACCTTGCATTGACGACTCTATGTAAGTAAAAAAAAATACTTGTTTACTTATGATGAATTTTTAAATTTCTCAGTGTAAAACTTTAAATCGATTTTCCCACAACTTGCTTTTTCAAAGTCGGTGGACACTGTCACTCGAAATCTACTGTATCGAATTTTTTGAAATTTTGTACACTCTTTCTACACATAATTAGCGTGGTAACGCAGTCGAGTTTTTTTTTAAATTTTAAATATATTTTATAACAGCTTGATTGTTGATTTTTTCGTCAAAAATCGGTATTTTGACTTGTAAGTACCACAAAAAATCCAAAAATTGAAAAAAAAATCTCGGCAGGGCTACCTAGAAAAACTTATGAACTAACAAAATTTTCTTGGTTTTTTTTGTTTTAGATGATCCAGTCATAAGTTCTGATGTCCACCGCAAAACACCTTTTTGCTGAGGCGCCCATTAAGAGCTGCCACCGGCTCACATCTTGATATTTTTTTACGAAAATTGCCCACAATATCCGTGAAATGTCACCTGATAATAACATGTTAAAATCAATTCATTTATCTTTGCTGTTTGTTCAATAAAAATTCATAAAAATATGCTGTTTTTTGACCGAATTAACCTTACCCCCCCTTAAATCAAAAATTCTCAAATATTTGTATAATACATATGATTTTAAATAATAAAACTTTGCACAGCAACATTATTTCTATTTAAAAATCTCCCGCTGGTCCCCCTTTTAACATGGCTGACTGCCACATGGCCTCTTGAAAACTGAGACCTGATTTTCCTATACGGTTAATTTCGCTACAGTATTGAATTTACTGTGACCAAGGGGACATAGCTAAATTTAAATAATGTAAAACTGAGATACAAAAAACTTATTAGAAGGACTTGAAACAAAAATGTTTAAAATGTAACCTCGAATATACCACCAACAAAAAAAAATTTCTTAAAAACACCTGTGGTATGCAATTTCTTAAATTTGACATGCAATTGGCCACTTGGACACCATTTGTTTTAAACAATTTAAAGATTTTTCGGCCGTTGGAGGTGTATTCATAGGATTCGGAAATCAATTTACCTCTTCCGCAGTTGGAGTCAATACCATACTAGCCTTGAAGTCAATATATAGCTTCAAATACGGTGGATTATCAATAGATTCCGTAAATTTCACAACACTCTGCATCGTATGAGCGATACTTCGACTAACATGTACCGAGTAAAGACCGGTGCAAGCTGCCAGTAATTTTGATTGACGTTTGTTGAAAGTTTCGTCCGCCTTATCTAATATGGCTGATATCTTTTTATAGAATTCGTGGAGAAAGGCTGCTGTATATTGAACTTTCTACAAAAAATATCCATCGATGGGTAACTCTAAACAAAATTCATTTAACATATTTTATTCATTAAAAATGTATTCGATATCGCCAGATTTTCAAGCCATCCAATGTTAAATCACAGTAAACAGACTCCAGTAGAGAAAGTGAGCTATAATTTGGTGATGAGATTTTGAAGGCGAGTACGTCGACGGGTTCCCTTTAAAAATGGCCGCTCAATGTTTACATCTGATCTCGGATTGTGTCTTTTGAAATGTATTGTCGATCGTTTCTTAATGTGACTGTAGATTATATGAATTTAAAGACAGAAGGAAGAGAGAGTTTGTAGAAAAAGAGAATTAAAAACGTTTGTAAGTGAAGAAAATCGAAAAAGGTTGACAAACAATTTATATAATTATGGGAAAAGGAGGTTATTGTTGTGCAGTTGACAGTTGTAAAAATAATTCAAACAGTACGCGGGGAATATATTTCTTCTTCTTCTTCCCCAAAGATGTTGAAAGGTAAGTGATTTAATTAAAGAATATCAGTTGCGTAAGAAATCGTACGCGGATAAATTGAATATTTCTGAGAAGCATTTCTCTTTTGACATTATTTTAGTTATAGTGTGAGGATTTGGCTTGCAGCAACTAAACGCGTCATCAATTGTCCAATTGAAAATTTGTGCCACAAATATTAAATATACGCCTCATTTTTTCTCAGAAAAAGTTTATTTGAAAAATCGTTTATTCGACCGTGCATATCCAGACGTTAATAAGGGTTAAAAGTTGAAAATTTTAGATAATCACGTAGATATTAAGCATGTAGATCAATTATTAATTGATATTAATACTGGAGTTTTTGCAAATGAGTTGTCTATTGAAACAGGCTATGAAGCGATCAATGGAGTATAAGATAATTCAGGTATTACACATCAATTATTACAACTTACAAATATTTGGAGAAATTTGACGTTTTTTTACTGTAATCTTTAAAAAAAAGACTCTAGAATCATTATGGATACATTTCATCAATTTTTTTGTTATTATTGTAGATTGATTTGAGATAATTTTGATTCAAGCTCCACCTGAATCTCACGGCACAGCAAAAGAACCTTCTCCAACTGCAGGCGTATCCAGCAGAGATTCATGCAGGGTTTCTTTGGAAAGACAAATTGGAAAGCATTATTCAATGACAGCCAAAAACTAATTTTAAACGATCATTTTCATGTGTTACGGATTCAGATAATCATCCTAAAAACTGGAAATACAGAATTTTACAAAAAAAAACTAAGAATGGCTTCAAGAGGAAACATTACAATCAACAGTCAAAAGGAATATTATTCCTTCACTGAGAAGGTGCCTGACAAAATAGCTAATTTTAACAAACATCAAGTTCGATTAAATTCCCATTTTGTTCTACCAACTCCATGCTGTTTTCAATAGTCTATCAAAAATTTATAAATCACACCTGGTTTGCATGACTTTATTCTTGAGTATTGGGTTTGAAAGATTAAATATTAAGGGTTGTGTCGAGATCACAAAACCACTAAGGAAATGGATTATTGAAATAATAATTAATATTTAAACAAATACCCTCCTAAAATAAGAAAATTTTAATGTGATTTCAAAGAAATTTTTGTGATATGATTTTGTTATATAATGTGTGCCAGAGGGTAAAATATTCTCGAAATAAGTTAATTAAATGGACAGTGCACTTAATCGAAGTCCATTTTAATGATTCAAATTTTGAAGATTTAGTTACCTGTTATTAATATTCTTCTAGCTAGCTAAATAGTAAATGTAAATATAATTAGGAAATTACCGTATTGACTAGTTAATCTAAATATTAATTCATTGTAAATAAAGTCAAACTGCCTATTGAATGTTAATTACGTTATCAAAAAGCAATACGGATAACAGAACACAAAAAGGTATAAAACCTCTAAGAATCATTCACATAAAAAATAGAGATATATACATATACATTCATAATTCATTAACAGAATTAATAATATTATATTAACCTTTGATAAAGGTAAAAAGTTTCTTTAATTAACAAGAGTTCTATCACACCGAAGAACATGACACTGTGCTCAGAGAAAAATGTTCTTATTTTAGAAAATGTTGACATTCTTAGCAATGACAATATGTCTTTATCTAATAGTATAAGAGAAATAGCATTAGATATTACGTATGTCATAATCAAATTAATTTAGTATTTAAAAAACATCTTTAACCATAAATTTACTTGAAAAATGATATAAATAAAACATTAACTTCACACAGTGGCGTTTAACTTTGATAGACTTTTAAAATTTTGGTTATTAAAAACTGAATTAAATATGAAGAATTTCATCAAATATCTTCCTGTCAAGTTTTTCACCTGTATTCATTTCTTTTCTAACAAAGCGTGCCAATCATTTTGTTTTTTTTTTTATTACTTATGCTGCGTTAACGCAAGAACTCCCTGGTTCACAGACGAAATAAAACAACTAGCAGACAAAAAGAAGAAGGTTTTCTTGAAGTATGTGCACCATGTGAGGAAGCATACCGAAGATACAAACAAATAAGAAACAAAATAAATCAGGAAATAAGAAAACGGAAAGAAGATTATTGGGAACGCTACACCAAAGATATGGAATACGACTTATACGGCACCCAAAGACGAATCTGGAAAATGCTACAAAAACAAAAGAAAGGTGTGAACGAATACTTTAAAATAGATACTATAAATAAAGAAGAATGGACAACCTGTTTCAAATAAACACATGGACAAACAATGGAAGTGATAACAACTCTAACTCCTACACTTAAAGCAGTTAACAACTCCAATAACATTGTAGTACAAAACAAAACCCGTCAGCTAAAAAACAGAAAAACCCCAAGACCTGATGCAATTACGAACGAGATACTGAAGTATGGTGGCCACACACTTATTGAAAATATGTAAAAGATTTTTAACAAAATAATTGAAGATAGGAAAATTCCAGAGCTTTTGAAAAAAAGCATTAGAATACTTATCCACAAAACAGGCAACCGAAAAATACCAGACAACTATAAAGGAATTACATTACTAAACAGTAGTGCAAAACTCCTCACGGGAATCTTTCGAGACAAATTAGAAGAAAATATTGAAATCGCAGAAGAACAAAAGGCTTCCGAAAGAACAGAGGTACGACTGATGCAATCTTTATAGTGAGATAAATTATAGAAAAGTCAATAGAATATAACCATCCCGCCTTCCTGTGCTTCATAGATCTCACCGAGGCCTTCGATCGAGTTAAGAAACAAGACGTACTCGACATACTCAGGAATAAGAATATACCGATTCAGATTATACAGGTGATAGATGACCTGTACAGTCAAACCTGTACAAGAATAAACACGTCAGAAGGCCTAACAGAAGAAATCCCCATCAACGAGGGAGTGGGACAGGGAGATTCGCTCAGCCCTTTCTTATTCAATCTGATCATGGACCTCATAATTGAAGCTATTAGACCAAAACCAGGATATTTAATGGGCCCACACAATAGTAACATAGTATGCAAGCAGATGAAGCTATCTTAATTGCAGACAATCAAGACAATCTTCAGAGACTAACACACCAATTTAACATAACAGCCAAACGTTATAATATGAAAATATCGTATCAAAAAACAAAATGCATGGTTGCTTCTAAGGAACTGAGAAGATGCAGATACAAATAGAAGACTCGATAATTGAGCAAGTCATGAACTTCAAGTACTTAAGTTGAAACCACAAGCCAAATCGAAATAAAATGCCCAGAACACCAAAGCAAGTATTTAAGGACAGAAGGAAAAGTAAGAATATATAAACCCATGGTACGACCCATATTAACATATGCAACGGAAACCAGAGCAGAGAAAAAAAAAGCGAAACAAAAAAAGCGAAAAAATGCGAACTTCAGAAATGAAAGTTCTAAGAGCAATAATAGGAGTAAGAATTCGTGACAGACAAACAAATGATTGAAGATGTGGAATTCAAGATGTGGTAAAATGGTCCAGAAGAAGAAAGAAAAAATGGAAAGAACATGTAGGAGGAATAGGCGAAGACAGACTGGCAAAAATTTGTATGGATGAACGACCGAAAGGAAAGAGACCGCCGGGACGACCGCCCATGAGATGGGCCCAAAGTTGGTTCTCTTCGTCCACAGAATGAAGCATGACAAAACCCTAGTCACACGTAGAAGAAGAAGATGCTGCGTTAACTTGACCTTTTATTAAATCAAAAATTTTCAAACATTTCTATATCTATCAACAACATTATTTCTATTTCAAATCTTCCGCTGGTCCACTTTTAATATAGCGGATTGACACGTGACCTTTTGAAAACGGACCTGATTTTCCTATGCGGTTATTCCAGAGTTTCGCTACTGTATAGTGCGTTTACTGTGGTTAAATTCTTTTTATACTATCTATCCTTGCTTATTCATAAAAAGTATCAGTGATGGTATAACACATTAATAAATTAAAAGAATAATGAAAACAAAAAAATTGTACGAATGGTTTAGAAGACCAAGCGGATGAAATTTAAGCCGACTATTGATAAACGTGTTAAGCTGGCGGTTTGTTGGCATCATAATACTCGAACGAAATGATATTAAAACATTTGAAATAGAGATGAAATCTATAGTTTTTGAGCGATATTCTTTAAAGGAAAGAGAGTGAAAGAGGTGGGTGTTAATATGTTGTATGACTTTAATTATATTACAGAAATTTACTCTCTCTTTACTTGAGAAAGTCAATTTAAAAATTTTCGGGCAACATATTTGCAAGACAAGTACTGAGTAAATCACTTTATCGATTTTTAGTATTCCGTACAGAACATGAGATCACTTCGGTGTCTCTCTGTCTGTGTGTTCATTTGGCTGCCACACCCGATTTTGTCCGAAACTATTTGACATAGAAAGCTCAAATTTGGTAATAATATAGGAATCGATTGCCTAAGCAAAGCCGTATAGTTTTGAAAGTTAAATTTTGACTTAAGGAGTTAGGTTTGGCGGGTGAAATCGGAAGTAAAAAAAAAAAAATACCGGGTCATCGAGTGGGGTGTCATACAAAAGCTTGTGAAAGTACGAGTTCAAAAATATATATGATGTAATACTTGCACATACTCTTCTTGGAATTATTTTTAAAAAATGACAAAAACACCCCTGTCCATCCACCTTCTCTTGACAAGTACTGATCGAAAAATTTTGAAAAAATTGTCGACTAATCTTCATAAGGTGTAGATTGAACGAAAATTATCACGCGTATATTATCTTTGATAATATTGATTTTTTCTAATTTTTTTTCAGTTTTAGGCTTATTGTACTGTTCTGATTTCGAATCCAATACTAGTTTTTCTCATGTTTTTTAATATTTTTGGTCTACCCTAACTTAGACGACACCCGCAGTTTTTTAAGATCTAACCGACTCAGAATAATTATTTTTTTAATTTCAGATATGAGGCGTTGCGGATAGTAAGGGCGAACTGAACAAAATGAAGTTTCGAAAAAATTGAATTTATAGAAAAATCTAAATGGCGAACTCAACAAAATATTGGCAAAATTAGGTTTTTATTATTTATTTATAATTTATTAGCTTTTTATTATTTACTTAAGTAGAATAGTGTATTCCGTGAATTTTTAAATGTTTTTTAAATATTTATTTGTGTATTTTTTTCATATTTTACTGTTCGTTTCTGATGCTACACTATCACCTAAAATTGGCAATACCTGGGAAAAAATTAGACCGGTATTAAAAATTTTGAACACATTTTATTTAATTTTAAGGTTATTGTTTTAATTAAAGGTTTTGTTATTACAAAATAGTTACTTGATACAACATACAAAACAGTGGAAATATGGTATTGAAACTAACATAAAAAAAACTAAAGAAAAGAAACAAATAATTAGCCAAGTTCAGTTGTAATCTATTTGATCATCGTCCATAACATCTTCATTTTCGGTGCTCTTATTCGTTGCTGCGTCTTGAGAGGCTATAATGTTAGTAAAGTACCGACTCCAAGGTAGAGGAACATACGGTAACAAGTCCTGAATGTCCTTTAATTTGGGGGCTGGTATTTTAATGGGAGCACTGTAAAGTCTCGTCAGTGTTTCACTGGCCAAATGAAAATGATCAGGATTATAGTTTTTCACCTTGCCTTTTTGTAGTTTGACTGCCGTTTTGACATCTAAATTGTAAGCAGAATGAATGTAGAAACCTTGCTTAAAGTTATTTGTAAATTCAAAGATCTTTCCATCTTTAAACTTAGCACCAGCCATCTGCATTTTAGTAATTTTCTTTTGAAAATTAGAGAAATTGAAAATCATGTCCTGTCTAAGTTGGACAACGCAAAACTGGTTTTTTCGGCGACAGCTTTCAATCATTAACTTATAGTGATCCATGGTATACACAGTGCTATTCCGTATTTCTCTCTCAATGTTCCCAAAATCCCTATCACAGGGAAGGTATGAGTGCCCAGGTATCATAAAATAGTGTTTAATTTCAGTGAACTGGTCTTTGTGTATAAAGTATAGATTTGCCAAAACAAGATTTAAATTCTTGTTCTGTCCAGAACAGTTATCACTGAACATAATAACTTTTTTAACATTAACATCAACTTTACACAAATAATCGTACAAGCAACTTGCAATCTCACATGATCCACGCCTCCCTGTACTTTCATCCCAAAGGTACATCGTTGAAGAACCGGTTTTTACATTATGGATACAAAAGTTATAGGTCCATAGCTTCCTTTTGTAATACTGAATCCAAGTAGTCAGCTTTGGGGTTGGCAAAGCCTGCTGCAGATCAAAAGCTATGACCAGAAAAGAGTCATCGGCATTACTCCTTAATCCCTTAAGAAGAGACTGAGCAGCTTTTGCACGGGTCAGATGTAACTCCTTCTCTTGTTTAAGATTCTCGATTTCAGCAACATTTTCGGAATCGTGCATTTGACTACTTTTAATTTTTATGTCTACTTTATCGCAATAATTACAGGTGTCACTTTTTGGGGGCTCAAAACCAATATTGAACTGCATATTAAACGTATCACGATAATAGTGCTGATTTACCGGGCTGTAACCAGGGTAATTTTCCGTAAGCCATTCATTGTAAAGAGAATAGAGCTTTTTAATATTAAGTCCAACAGGTAAGTATTTTCGATGAGGGCTTTTGGCGCGGCTGTAATGACTGGTGACAGTAGGTAGTGACATGATGTGTTCTTTTACTTTAGAAAGATCGTCATTTCCTATTTTCTTCGCGGGTTCACACCTCCCCCTTTGATCCGTTGTAACAGTTCCAGTTCTGCTGGTTTTATCAAGTACGACTCGAACGCGCTTTTCAGAGATGCCATGAATGTTATAAAACGCAGTACGACAACCTTCACGATTAGCGTGATCAACAGTCACATTATATTGAATGCGTCTCAGGGTACGACTTGGACGCCCCTTTACGTAAGATCTTTTTACATCATTGCAGATCAACAATTTTGATAAATAAGCATTCTGTAGATCATAGTTTCCAATTTGCCAAAAAGAGTCAAAAAGATTGGTGACCAGTTCAGCGCCTATTTTCTCAAAACATCCACACTTGCAAGGAGGTCCAATTTTGCGGGCAACAACGTGCCTTTTGTTATTTCTTGAAATGTAAGCACTTCCTGAATTTCGTTTCAACTTACACTCGTTTTTTTGCCAATCATTCATCTTAGCAGGTCTCTTTCGCGAATAACCCGACACAGCACTACCATCTAAATGTTGTACACTTACTTCACTACTAGAAGGTCCAGGTTGCGCCATACTTTTCTTAAAAAAAGAAGCAACAAAACCAAACAAAACATAAACGTATTAACTTCAAAATTAACTTGAACTAACACGCAGAAAGCGTAAAATTTCAAGTAAACCTCATTTAGTGACGTAATACCGGCGGTTGCTCCGCGCGAAATTGTTGAGTTCGCCCTTACTACCCGCCCGGCTATCGCCTGTTCGAAATTTTTCATTTATTTGATACTGAAATTTGAAGGCGAAGCAAGGGCGAACTCAACAATTAGACCGGTATGTGATGTAGGAAAAGTACTATAAAATAGAATTATATAAAAAAAAAATTTGACCCAATGTTGAGTTCGCCCTTACTATCCGCAACGCCTCATATGGCTCCGACACATAGACGTTGTTTACACAATGCAGATTGTTTTTGCTATATTCGTGACGAATACGTCTTTAAAAAATATCGAAAACCTATCTCGGACTTCGTTAAAACTACGTATTTTAGCCACTTTCAAATAACATTGTGCAATCAAGACAAGCAATGGGTACTTCGTATTGTGTGCCAGAATTGTATTGCGTTTGCGGCAATGGTCAAATGGAAAAAAAAGTGCTATCAAATTTAAAACACCGATGATTTGGAACCTCAAAATCACCAGGAAGACTGCTATTTTTGCGTCGTAAATATTAACGGCATAAATATACTATATTCTGGTGAGATACAAGAAGCGTCATCTGAATGCTCTGAAGAACCAGATCTCATGGAAACTGCAGACAACACAATGGGCAATACTGATTCGGATTTCACACATAGTCAGTCATCAGATCCTTAACCTTTTAATCAAAAGGAATTGAATGACTTAGTAAGGGATCTAAATTTATCAAAAGAAACTTCTGAAATTTTGGCATCTCGTTTGAAAGGAAAGAATTTACTTGCACCAGGAACCAGAATTACTTTATATCGGACCCGAGAAAAGAATTTGTTACCATGTTTTTCTAGAGAAAATGATTTGGTTTTTTGTAATGATGTCAGAGGTACTTTGGAGAAGATGAGTTGACAACGATACCAACCAAATGATTGGAGTCTTTTTATAGACAGTAGCAAGAGAAGCTTAAAGTGTGTGCTACTTCATAACGGCAACAAACATGGTTCTATACCTATTGCACACGCTACTACTATGAAAGAAGAGTATACAACTATTTCTTCAGTAATGGAAAAAATCAAGTATCGAGACCAGAACTGACTCATTTGTGTAGACTTAAAGATGGTTAACTTTCTTATTGGACAACAGGGTGTATACACGAAAGCCGTGACAAACAACGTCATCGGCCTCAAAAAAAAGTGGCCACTACGAGAGAAACTGATGGTTGGTACCAAAAATGTTATTAATTTGCCCTTAGTAAATCGCGATCGCTTTATACTGCCACCACTTCATACCAAACTGGGCATTATGAAACAGTTTGTAAAAGCCCTTGACAAAAACAGCGAATGTTTTGCTTTTCTTTCACGCAAGTTTCCAGGATTAAGCACAGACGAATTGAAAGCGGGTATTTTTGATTTTGAGGATCAGACAACTTGTGAAAGACTCAAACTTTGTGAATTCAATGAATAAAGTCGAGTCTAAAGCTTGGAAATCGTTTGTTGTGGGGATTAAAAATTTTCTCGAAAACAATAAGTGCGACAACTATTCTGAATTTGTTGAGTGCATGTTATCCAATTTGACAGATCTACGCTGCAACATGAGTATCAAGATTCATTACTTACATTCTCATTTAGATCGATTCCCAGAAAATCTTGGCGATTTCCGTGAAGAGCAGAATGAAAGATTTCAGCAAGATATATGCACAATGGAAGAGCGTTAACAGAGAAGGTCACACTTCCATATGATGGCCGATTACTCTTGGAGTTTGCAAAGAGATGATCCTCAACCGTGATCTGTACATTCAAAAAAATCATATAAAAAACCTTTCAGAGTGTGTAACTATATCAAACATATAAAAAATGTTGTATTTTTGTTCCATTTTTGAAGAAAATTATAATTTCAGATAAATAAAAAAAATGGAACTAATAGCATTAAACCAGTATTTTTTTCCGTAATCCTATAATACATATAAAATTTCAGGAAAAAATTTCAGTGTTGACCAGTGTAATTTATCTAGTAAAAAAACAAAAATCTTAAGGTCATCAGTTTTCAACAAAGGTCGAAAACCAACTTTGTTGAAAACCCATTTGGAGTATGTTTTATGAAGTCATTGATCATTTATACCTCTGTAACAAAAATTTTTACTTCAAAAGCAATCGCCGTACGGAACACTAATTGCACATGTCTGATTTGCACTGGCCGCTTTTTTTTATTAGACGATTGTTATGAAGTTATATAGGACACGAGAGCTTGTCTCGTAAAGCGTCATACAGCGACATTCATTAGACAAAAATAAAATAATTATTTTGCAATTAGAAAATTCTCTATTATAGTTAAAAACATTGTCAAGTTGACGCTCTGTACCATTAAAAATCAAAAATAAAGTTATCATTATACAACAAGATATACTAAATTTTTTAAACACGAGCCTCAATCAAAATTATTTTTACTTTAATAATACGTTCTGAGGGTCTCATAATGGGTAGTCCACTTAGCCCGCTTTTAGCAGAAATATTCATGGATAATCTAAAAAAACAAATACATCGACAAGAATTTAGCAAATCATTTTTGTATTGGTACCGCTCTGTAGACGACATCTTTGCTTGTTTTAATGGTACAGAGCGTCAAATTGACAATGTTTTTAACTATATAAACTCAATACATAAAAATATTAAATTCACTGTGGAACTAGAAGTCGACAATAAAATTAATTTTCTTGACTTAACGATAACTAGACATTACAACAAAGACAAATTCTCTATTTTTCACAAACCCTCACATACAGATACTACAATAAACATAAAATCAGCTCACCCCCTACAACACAAATTGGCAGCTTACCACAGTATGTTGCATAGACTTGTAAGTGTCCCCTTATATGTAGATGATTTTAATAAAGAATTAAATCTAATAAAACAAATTGCTGTTAACAACGGATATTCTCCTGACACCATAGACTCAATTTTAAACAAAAAATTAAAAAATAAAGCTATTTCTTTAGTATACCCCAAGAAAGAAAACACAAAGAAAAAATATAATGTGTCAACCTATTTTGGTAACACGTCAGAGAAAATTAAAAACCACTTAAACAAATATAATATCAACATACCTTTTAGAACAAACAACTCGTTAGAAAAATTCATTAAAAACGCAAAGGGAAAACAAAATAGATAAAAAAATCTGGAGTGTATCAGCTAAATTGTGGTTACTGTCATAAAAGTTACATAGATCAGACAGGTCGCTCATTCGAAACTCGGATTTCAGAACATAAAAGAAGCTATTTAAAAACAAAAACGACTCAGCATACAGTAATCATTTAACAGAATCAAATCATCTTTTTGACAATAAATTTAAAATTCTACACATACAAAACAAAGACGTAAACCTATTAGAAAATTTAGAAATAAATAGAATTAAAAATTCAGACATAGTCTTAAACGAACAAAAAGATACCTGTCTGGCCCATGGTAACTCACCTTTACTCAATTTATGCAATTAATATTCAGAATGGATTTCCCAGCAATATTCATTAGCATATAGTATTAATTTTATTTCCTATCTACCTTAGGGTATTTGTATAAATGTAACAACACTAATATTCAAATTTCATTTTGTATCAGACGATGCTATAGTATAGCGAAACGCGTCATACAGTTTCAGTGAAACTAAATAAAGTGGAAATTTGAC
Source organism: Pachyrhynchus sulphureomaculatus (assembly GCA_019049505.1). Lineage (NCBI taxonomy): Eukaryota > Metazoa > Arthropoda > Insecta > Coleoptera > Curculionidae > Pachyrhynchus > Pachyrhynchus sulphureomaculatus. The sequence goes on along the minus strand of CM032456.1, from coordinate 32,200,814 downwards.
AAAATCAGTCTTTCATTACATTAACAAAAATTCACGAAAATCACCTTTTCTACGCATCATTGTGTTAATTTCCCCCTCAATAAAATTGTAGATAAATTTTAATCCATTGATTTGACTTACCTCCTTAAAAATATATTGTAGATCCTCCAAATCCAAAACTTTATTTACCTTAATAGTAAAAAGCTCATAAGGCAAACTCAAAACGCACTCATCGAGCAACTTTCTCATAATATCATAATGCAAAATCCATCTTAACCCAATCTGCTTTCTAACACATAAAAACTGATTATAATTCTCGGTTCTACCCAGAAATTTGTACGCTTCCACGATAAATCCCTCTTCAAGATATTTATCTTTAACTTTAAGGTTAATTCCGGCGTAGTGCGTAATTTTTTTAAACTCTAATTTTGTATCCCTCATTGTGTCTTCTACTAACTGCGGGAACAGTTTCTCTAGACCTCTGGCCTGAATTTTTTGGCGAATGTTTTTTTCCTGAAATCTGAAATTTGAAATTTACAGGTCTACATCACACACGGAAGCTATACTTTACAGCATTGGTTCCCAACCAGTGGGTCGCGACCCACAAGGAGTTCGCCTTGGCTTTTTTGGGGTTGTTAATTTTAAAAACCAAAATTAATTTTAAAATTTAAAGTTAGGTGTTAAAAAAGTGGACAGCTCGCGCACGCACCTCAGCCACAAGCTTAAACTTTCGAATATAAATATGTGTATAGATAAATTGCCGTGCTCAGTAAACTTATTACCTCGTATTAAATATTACAGTGTTCTTTTTGTCGTTTGTATATGAGTAGCTCGTCGTTAGTGTCTTGTTTGATCCGAAAAACGGTACAATACTAGAATAGCCCGTTACAATTCGTCTTCGATAGGTACGCCTAGAAACAGACTCTTCTATTATTTACCCTTTTGGTAAACACAAAATATTAAATACTATTAATTCAAAATTTTTAAACATTTTTTAAAATTATTTTGAAGTATTTTATATTCCAGATATCAACGTCATGGAAAAAATAAGAAAATATTTGGAGAACTATTCAAAATTTGGTTTTTCAACTGCTATTAATAACGGCATAGAGAAGCCACAGTGTTTTTTTTATGGGTCTAGCACACGTGCTATAGGGAACACCCTAAAGCGTTACAGGAGCGACACGTGTATGGAAAAAGCGATTCGCGTTCTTGAATTGCTGTAAATTGTATTCAGTGGGAAACACAGTCCTGGGCAAATTATTCCAAAGGGTTGATGTTCTCCATATAAAAGACTGCCTAAAAAGCGTTATATGAGGAGTAACAAGCTGAACGATGTATTTCTAACATGCACCACTCTGGGAGGAATTAAGCGGGCTACATCCTTCGAACACTTTCCATGAAAAAACTTGTAGAATAGGCTCAAGTCGCCAACCGTTCTTCGACGTTCCAGCGAATCAAGGCCGCCGGTCAGTTCCGGGTCTCCAATCGGACGAACAGCTCTTCTCTGAATAGAATCCAACAACTGCAATGTATGTTTGGGAGCGGAGCCCCCAACATGGGAGTAGTATTCCATAGTTGATCGAATTTGAGCTTTGTAAAGAATTAACAGTTGTTGTGGAGTGTAAAGCTTTCTGGTTCGAAATAATATTCCCAACTTTTGAGAAGCTCTCGTTGCTATGCCTGCGACACGTTCATGCCAGGACATATTTACTCCCAAATTAACACCCAACAAATTGAGTGACGATGTTAGAGAAATGGAGTGCCCCGCCATAGCTATGTTGGGTTCAGCGACGTTAATTTTTTTAGAAAAAAACTGCCGCCTGGGTTTTTGTAGCGTTAAATTCCATTTGGTTACTGTCACCCCAAGATAGAATTTCTTCCAGGTCTTTGTTAAGTTGAAGGACTTCCCGCTGTCTGCGGATATTCGACTGAGTAACCGATGTCCGAACGTTCAAAGTGAAGGAAGAGATAAGCGTACTGTCATCTGCAAAACTCTAGATTAGGTTTCCGTTCTTTTCCAGCAGATTGTTAATGTAAATGAGAAAGAGAGTAGGAGATAGTGTGGAGACTTGGGGCACACCGGCGTTGATAGTGAAGGTGTTAGAAAGAAATCTGTCATCTGCCACTCGTATAGAACGCTCTCTGAGGAAACATGAGAGCCACAAACAGAACTTTTCAGACATACCATAAGAGCGTAGCTTAGCCAACAGTCCATAGTGCTGAATCTATGAAACCCTTAAAGCTCAAACGTTACTTAGAACAAAGCATTCAGAACATATTACAAAAAACTTGGATTATTTGACACGACATGAGGCTGCCTTGAAAAAACAGAAGTTGGATTACAACAAAGCCAAGCTGTAGATTAGGCATCATATGAAACTGCTCTGGAAATTTCAAAAAATAAAAAATCCATACATTTGCAGAAACCCTCATCAACCTTGTTTATTAATGTTGGTTAAGCTAATTCTTGGAGAAGGGAGTGAGATTAAAAGGCGTAATATATCCTTGTCCAACAACAATATTCCGAGACGTATTTCAGACAAATTTTATTTGAAATACAGGCATCCCCTGTATTTTCCTTTCAACTTGACGAGTCAACCGATGCTAGTTCATGTTTCCAGTTACTAATTCACTTGGAGGACATCAAAGAATAGTTTCTGTTTTGTAAAGCACTAAAAACTACTACGAAACGTGAAGACGTCATGAAGATGATAAGTTCATTCTTTGAAGGTAATGACTTACAATAGAAAAACAATGGAGCACCAGCCATGCTTGGATCGAGGTTAGGCTTTCAGTCAAAAGTTAAAGAGGTTGCACCCCAAGCAAAGGGACTGCTCTGCATGATTCACCGATATGCCCTTGGTACCAAGACTCTTCCAGAGCCTTTGCAAGAAGTGCTCGACTCTTTGGTGACAATTGCCAATTATATAAAATCTAATGCTATCAATACTCGTCTGTTCAAGAAACTAGGCAAAAATATGAACTTTGATCACGAAATTCTTCTTTTCTACACTGCTGTTCGTTGGTTATCAAGAGGAAATGTTGGCCGAGCCTAGTTATTAGAAATGAAAGGTAAAGATGAGTTTATGACACACTTTAATGATGAGACCTGGAACCAAAGAGTAGCTTATTTATCTGATATCTTAGATCAGCTAAACAAACTAAATTTGAAACTGCAGGAAACGCACATTATTCACTTCAAAGATAATATTCAGGCGTTCGTATTAAAGCAGCAAAACTGGCACCGTAAAATAAATCTTGGAAACTTTACCATGTTTGAACACCTTTGCACCAAGACTGAAGAATCGGAGACGACAATTGTAGATAATCTAAGAGAAGAATGTAATAACCACCTTCAAGCCCTTGAATCTGAAATACAACGTTCGAATCGCATTTACCAAAAATGAATTATCGCGGACACATTCTTACTTGACAATCTGTCGACACCAAAAAAGCTGCTGGCGCTGATAGACCACGTGCTATAGTACTCAAAAATGCGCGAGTGAACTAACATCGGTTTTCTGTAGACTTTTCAACCTATCCCACAGAAAGCGAATATTTTCATCCTGCTGGAAATGCGTCGCACTTCACCTAAAAAAAAACCAAGAAGACCTTGCCAAACAACTACGGACCAGTCGCACTGCTATCAATATTACCATAGATCGACTGGAGATCTTCTAACTTATGTGACACATGTTTGGAACAACCCAATTGAACACTTTGGAAAATCTTGAGCGCATGCACTTGATATATTCAAGGCATTCGGCCGTGTTTGGCTACGCTCTTATGATAGCATTGAAAAGTTCTGTTTATGGTTCGCATGTTTTCTCAGAGAGCGTTCTTTACTAGTGACAGTTAAAGTATACAAATATTCGCAAACAGCAGGAATTCGTTCAAATCAACAAAGACGTGGAAGAAATTCTATCTCGGGGTGACAGTAACCAAGTAGAATTTAAAACTAAAAAAAACTCAGGTGAGCAATTCTGATGGACCCTGCAGTTGTCGTGCAACAGCAATGTTATGGATATCTATCAACTCAAATGTTTGTCTCTAATGACCTACTTCTGGTTTGGGTTGACTTTCATTAAACCTCTCCAATAATTGCAGATCATTTTTTCATATATTCTATAAGCTAAATTCGTTCATAGTCCCCCAAAACGGTCCCCATTAACTTTCCAGAAGACAACTTAGTTTTGCCGGGACCTTATGATCCCATCGCATCGACTCCTGCTTCGTGGGAGAATTCCAATAGAATTTCGAAATTTTGTCGCCTGTGGCAATTTGCAAAGAATAACTCTCATTGTTCTCCAAAGCTGCTATATATTCTTAAGAAATTTCTTTCCTTACCAGTTTTTGCTCTGGTGTAAGAAGTTTGGAGATCTATCGTGCAGTAACCTTTTGAAAAACTGTAGTTTGGAACACTCCAGCTTCTTTAGCAAGCGAGAGTAATTTGGCGACCAACCATTTCTTTTTATTACCTCATTTTCACAATTAGATAGATAGCGCCCTCTTACTAGGAGATTTTATTCACTTACCTTGACATTTCTGTTGTGGGACACATCTCAGTAAAAGCTCTGAAATCCTTGCTAGTCGTGGGTCTGGTAACACTAGGTACCACATCAATTTTGGCTACTCGTTTTAAAGCTTTTAACTTGGTTTGACGAATATTTTTACACATGTACTCCGAAATTCTTTCATTTTTTCGCGTTTTTAAATCAAAAATTTTAGTTATTTCTCGAGATAAGTCCATCGCTATTGGTGGATCCGTTAGTTTTTTCGAATTGAGTATGTATTTTCTATTGTTAACATAATACGTTTTGGTTTGGTTTGACATTTTTTAAAGTTTAAAGTTATTTGAAGTATCTTATAAATAACTGAAACAAAGGTAACTAGTGTAACCCAAATGGGTCTTCGTACACGCGTTTGTTGATTTGTTGGATCAATATTAACATGGATACTTTAGCTTATTTTTGATAAGGTGAAAAAAATCATCAATATTTATTCCCCAATATACATATACAGTCTGTCAACTAAGAACGTGTCCGCGATAATTCATTTTTGGTAGATACGATTCTAGCGATTCATCAAAAAACCGGTAGAGGAACCTTCGCCTACGACGCATTTTAGTAAAAGTATCAGTGGATTCCGAACTTTCGTCGAAATCTCGTAAAATCCAAGATGAGTCACTTGTTTGCGCGTCGGTTCGAGGCAATCTTTCTTTCTTCCCCTCTAAAGGGACCTAAAATGACACATTCCGCGGCCGCTAAATATACTAAAAAAAGTCGATGTCGTTAGTGAAGAAGTTGGTAAATCATTTTAACGAGAGGAAAAATGTCGACGTCTTGCCAAAACGTGGCTCGGTAGGCAAAGTCACCTGAAAGTCGAAAAACGAATCCTGTTTTTATATCACGGGACCCAAAATTCACGTTGCGTCAAGGAGCGGCAAAATTAAGAAAATCAGGTTTGAAGGTGTCCCATGAGACCATTCGGCAACATTTCCGTGCTCATAGTGTCAAATTCGAAAGCAAGTTTGAAGAAACCTTTGCTGGGCAAAAATCACGCCGCGAAGCAGCTCGCTTGGGCCTACGATAAGATACTAGAGTGGCCCTCACAATCGCCGGACGCCAACCCTATTGGAAACGTTTCATCCTTTATAAAGAAAAAGCTCAGAAGAAAGACTTTGACTTAGTTGTCTCGCGAGATTCGAAAAATTTGGAGATCATTGCCGCGCAAGTATGCAGAAAATCTCGTCCACAGCATGCCTCGAAGTTACTAGGCGATTATTGATGCAGGAGGCGATTGGACAACTTACTGAGATAATTGTGCCGTTGGTACCACCAAAGAATATATTGATGGCAACGTTCTCGAAAGAGATTTTTTCAAGAATAGGAGCGGTCACGTTCTTACTTGACAGACTCTAATTCCCACATAGGGTAGGTGGTAATTTGTCTCTATTTTTATGTTATCGGATTGATTCCGCTTGCAGCATCGGAGGGTGGATTGAGTAGCCTGACGGTTCTGTTGCCGGTCCCAAGCCCGGACAAAGGAGGAGGGTTTGTGGGCAAGACTAGCAACCTACTCACAGAACTAATGTAACGCCTCGGAAAAGAACGGACAATAGGTTGACGAAAACGGCGAGGAAACGGAGACTGAATAATAATAAAAAAGGAATATAATGCGAATAGCAACGTGGAACATAAAAACACTAAACAATAAAGATCAGGAAATTGAAAAGGAATTAAAAGATAAAAAGATAGAAATATGCGCATTACAAGAAACAAAAAAGAAGGGAAAAGGGCAAGTGTGGCTCGGCGAATACCTTTTAATATATAACAGGGTCGAAAGGAATAATAGAGCAAAAGAGGGTGTAGCACTGATGATCCCCAGAAAGTTAACTCAGAACATCCAAAAATGTAAATACATATCAGAAAGAATCATAGTAACAAAACTTAAATCAGAGAATCAAAAAGTTAACATTATTGGAACATAAAGTCCAGCAAACTGCAAACCGGAAAATGAGAGAATAAAATTCTACGAAAAACTGCAATTCATGCAATTCCAAAAAGAGAAGTAATTATCATAATGGGGGACTTTAATGCACGAGTAAGGAACAAGATAGTACCGGGAGTGAAACAGAGGTTCAATGAAGTTTTGATAAACTTTTCCACACAAAATGAGTTCCGAATAAATAACATCTTTAAACATAAACAACAACATAAATATACATTTCAAAATACGAGAGGAGATAGATCAATCATAGATTACATTCTAACCAAATAGAGAAATACATTATACACAAATATTAGACATAAGATGTTTATGTTCTGCAGTTGTAGGAAGTGATCACAGTCTTGTATTGGGAAAAATCAGAATGATAATAAGGAGACCTCAAAAAAGAAGTCTAACAGTTTACGAAACAAGGACAAAGGTGGAAAGCCTACAAGACAGGATTGAAGAACGAAATAAATAAAAACCCAGTGGTAGAGAAAGAAGACATAGAAGACAGTGGGAGAAAGATCAAGGATAACATTATAAACGGAGCAAAGGAAGCACTCGGGGAACGTAAAATAAGCAGAACATCAAGAAAACCGAATAATGCACATATGGAGCAAGAAAAACCAGAGAAACATATGAAGAATATAAGACAGTATGCAATGAAACAAACGCACTAGTGAGAAAAAAAGAAAATGAAACACTGGGAAAATTCTCTAAAGAAATGGAACATAACTTTTATGGTATGCAATAAGCGATTTGAAGAATGATACGTGGACAGCGAAAGGAAATAAAAGAATTAATAGAAGTAAGATACATCGAAAAAGATAAATGGATAAATTATATAAAGCAATTGTATAATACAACAGAAAATTTGGCACCCAAAACACCAGAAATAGTAATCAACGAAACATCAGAAATAGATGATAAACAGGTGGAAGAAGCTCTCAAAAAATTAAAAAAACCGAAAATCAGTTGGTAAGGACGAAGTACGGAGGAGTGAAACTGGCTATAGAATTGACAAAGCTCATAAACAAAATAATACAGGGATCGCGAATACCAGAAGAATGGAGAACAAGCATAATGATACCATTTTTTAAAAAAAGGAGAAAAAAATCGAACCGAATAATTATCGAGGAATTAACCTCTTGTGCACAACTTTAAAACTGACGACAAAAATTGATACCAATAAAATAACTCCACTTAAACAGCTTTCCGAAAAACAACAAGGATTCAGGAGCGGAAGATCCTGTAACAAAGCAGTATTTGTAATCAAATAAATTACTTAAAAATCAATTGAGTATAACAGACCAGCGTGCTTATGTTTTATAGATTTGGTAAAAGCATTTGATAGAGTACAGTTGCAAGACGTAGTGCACACACTTTATGACAAGATTATTCCATTGGATATAATAAAACTAATTGAGAATATTTACAAAAGAAATAAAATAGAAGCGAGAGTAAATTCAGAGTTAACTGAACCCACAGAGGTAACAACTGGTATTAGACAAGAAGACTCACTGAGTCCCCTACTGTTTAACATTAAATTAGTTGAAATAATTAAACAGATAAAAACAAAAAAGGCTCTAAAATGGGCAATAAAGAGATACAAATATTGTGGTACGCCGACGATACTGTCCTAGTCGCTGATAATGAAGATGACTTGCAGAGATTATTACATCAGTTTAATACAACAGCAAAGCAATTTAATATGAAAATATCAGCTGACAAACCAAATCAACAGTTATCTCCAAAGAACCAATTAGATGCAAGCTGAAAATCGATAATCAGATATAGAGCAGGTGATGACAATTAAATATTTAGGAATTACATTATTATATAACAAAAACATAGAAGAAATAAAAGAACAACTAGTAAAAGCCAATAGAATAGCAGAATGCTTGAATGATACTATTTGGAAAAATAAATACTTGCGAACAGAAGTAAAATCTCGTATATATAAATCTATAGTTCGACCAGTTATGTTCTACACAGCCGAGACAAGACCAGAAACACGCAAAACTCAGATACTTACAAACAAGTGAAATGAAAACATTAAGAAGAATTGCAGGAAGAACACTTTGGGATAGAGAAGCAAATGACAACCTAAGGCGCATATGTGAAGTAGAGGACATTGACATGTGGATAAGAAACAGAAAACAAGAATGGAACCAACACATAAATAGAATGTCCGAACGACGATTAGTGAAAATAGCCTACATTAAAAAAAAAAAACAGGCAGGAATGCCTAATATAAAGAAGAAGAAGAGGATTGATTCTAATGCAGGTTAATAGCTATACGGAGATCTTTGTCATCTATGCCAATGGTTTCAACAATATTTATAAGCTTGTCGGGTTTAACCGTATCAAATGCCTTATGGTAGCTTATAAAACATGCATAGATATTTGTGTTAACATCTCTACAGCTCTGAAACAGAACCTGCTATTCAGGTTAGGGTTCCCCTTATATCTACAGCGTTCCGAAATCCAAATTGTGTATCTTACCTTAAAACATGTCACACATAATTATAAATATTATTGGTTTATCTGCAAATAATTTGATTTAACTCATACTTATTTAGTTTAAATACCCTTTCGTCCAATATACTTCTGTCAGCCATTTCTTCTCTAGTAACAGGTCCTCCATAAACGTTATAACTACCCGAAAAAGTATCTGCCAACGTTGTTCCCTAAAAATTAACAAGTATTATATATATATATATATATATATATATATATATATATATATATATATATATATATATATATATATATATGTATATATATAAGAAAGAGGAAGGACAACAACGGGGCACTGGCAACAAATCTAAGAGATTAGCGTTACACAAAAGTGATAGTAAACACAACCCTAACGCAACTAGCTTGAGCTTACACGTAAATAATAGAGATCACAGAGTACAATATAACAACAGCTTCATTTTGGATGTTGAGACTAATTACTTCAGAAGAAGTTTCTTGGAAATGTGTTACATAAAAACTTGTAAAAATAATCTCAATCACAAAAAAGACATAGAAGAATTGAGCTCCAAATATACCTATTTACTAACACAAAACCATACCAAACCAATGAAAAAGAACGATTTTTATGAGAAAAATAGTTTCCAGTAAAGTTGACGTTTTCTTTTCTCTTTCTGTTATTTCTGCTGTTTATTACTAATTACTTTTCTGTGTCTTCTTGTTAAAATTGAATAATTAATAAATTAAATATGACAAATAATAAATAACGTCCAGTATTAATATTCTCTTTCAAATATTTTAAATTAGCCCATGAATCCCTTTGTTATAAAATTAAAGAATTAATATAATTAATAATAAATAACTCGTCTAATAGTAACATTCATCAAATTTAAGTCCCTTTGTTATAAAATTAAAACTGAAAAATAAATATCATTAATAATAAATAATTTATCTAATAATAGCATCCACCTAAAAAAATTTACCACAGCCCTAACTTTAATGCTTTTATGGTTTTTTGTCGACCTGATGACGACTCAGATTACCAACAATATCCGGTTCGGACTCAAATATCACTAAATAGTTACTAAACTCGACGTCAGAAAATTTTTTAAAATGGAGTACCATTTCAACATCATGGTGTTTCTTACAGTTGTGTTTCTATCTTAAAAAGTGTTTTTGATTATTGTTTATTGACAATGTTTTATTTTTAATACTTGTGTAA